>KZ308304.1:8980-87373 GCA_000376725.2 Ladona fulva | reverse complement strand
TTTCTTTTAATAAAAATCGTCCTAGTGAAAATTCAATCCCTGTTGATCTAAACCACCTAATAAGCATACATACAGGCATACATAATTTCAAGTTCTCTCTTTTTGGGTCTATTAATTTGTTTTCTTTTTTCATACCACTTCAGAAAAACTTGAAATCCTCCGATGCATGTCTATTTGTTCAAACCAAACTAAAAAATTCCTTCATAACGTTTACTCAGCCTATCTCTAGGTCTGCATTTCTTGACTTATTACATCTCTTTTCAATCATTCTTATCCTCCATAAAATCCATTTCAACATCAATCGGCTAAAAATATTCACTGAGTCAGTTTTAACAATCTTTCAAGAACAACGAAAAATCAAATATTTAGTCCTCATCAACAACGAGGCGTTCTTCCTTTAAGTGCAGAAGATGATAGGATGCCAAATGATATGAGAGGTCGCTCATAATAGTTTGTAACTCCTTTCCCTTGAAATTAAACTGCTGAATTCTGATTTGAAATTTATATTTTTGTCGCCTTGACGCATTTAAAAACACCCACCAACAAATAGAGAAGCTTTTCGTTACTAGGCTACCATTTTTTATTATTATTACTCGCTTTATTTTTAATTTAGTGAAAATCTACTGAATTTGACTAAAATCTACTTATTCACTTAATTCACTTAATCAAAATCTACTTAATCTTCTATTCACTTACGCTTCCATAAATGTTCCCCGGCAAATACATACAACGCCTGGTTGCTGGGTTACCACTTCTTAATTATCACTCTCTATTTGTTAATGATTGATTTCATGGAAGACCTTCGTGTCTGACTATCTTTAAACAATATTTTCATCGTCTTTATGCGATGATAAATATCCGCCAGTTGCTACGTTACCACCACTTAACAATCATCACGCATTCATTGTTAAGGCAATGAAATTTAGTAAATTTGACTTTAAAATATCTATCCGTCGCCACGACGCGTAAACAAATATTAGCTTTTAACAACAGAAAGCGCTTGGTTGCTAGGTAACCACTTTTTATGAGCCGCAAATGCATCAATTTCGCAAGAGAACGCTTAAAGTCGGTCGAAGAGTCGATTCTCTTTAAAAGGCAACCGAAATTCCCCCATTTCCTCCCTCCCCCCACCACAGCAACTCCGGCCCTATTTCATTCTTCGCAACCTCCCTTCCAAACCATCTCTACCCCTTATCTTCTTCAGCAATCTCCTTCGCCACCTTATCACTTCGTTCTATCTCGCTCCATCCCGCCTGCTTCATTCTATCTCTGGAAAAACCACTTCACCCCTTCCGACATCCATCTTTCGCATTCTTTCCATATTTCCTACATTTTGCCACCGTTCCCCCAAGAGAGAAAAAAAGAGGGAATTGTATGCGTTCCACAAAGGAGATTCCTAATATTCAAACCTCAATAAACCTTTTTTAATCCGCAGTTTACAACTGTTTAGCAAGCATCTAATCATGGTAACTAAATGCACTGGATTTATCAAGGGACATCAGTAAAATGAGGCAATGGGAATTGCAATTTCCCGTTTAATAATTTCTGAAAAGAGTATATATTTGATGAAATGAATATCGAAATATTTAATAAAAACGATGATAATTGAGGTATTTTTCTTCACTATAAACCGAATCCCACCCACCTACATTAATACCCTGCAAATCGCCTTTCGACGTATGGCAGGATATGTAAACACCTACCATTCGATCTACCTCCTTAGCCAATTGTTATCGCGTATCGTTCCCAGAGAGAATGAGTCCCTTAACGACTTTTCCTCGCATCCATTTCTCTTGTTTTACGCTCATTATCGGATCGGCCGAAGTAGCAGAAGGGGGTCGCATGATACCGATTACGTCTTCCGCAAATGTACTTTCTCTTAATTTATCAAGCAATCGTAGCCTATATTCTAATCTACTTTCCTTCGAGGATTTCCAAACTGCGTCTGAGAGCATTTCCGTCGAAATTCTTAGAAATGTTATCGTAGGTTATACAAAAACAGTCGTATCCCATTGAATGTCTAAGAATTTAAACACTGCGTAAAGTAAATAAGATGAACTAACATTTTAATTTAAACACCATCGAAATAAAATTCTACTGCGGTACTGTGTAAATTAAACTTTTACTTCGTTTTATTCACTTTAATCAGTTTCGGTACATCACCAAGTTAAGGCCGAAATCGTCGACGCTATTTAAATAGCTCTTAAAAGTTTGCATTTACTTCACAACTCACAATAACTCGGGGTAGAAGAAGAACTTTCATAATCGGAGGATATTTTAAGTCCCGAATTAATATAGCATAACTCTCTCTTCCCTTTTCAATATATTAAGAATCGTAATTTATAAAAACCCCCTTTGTATCACTTCCAACTAAACGATCGAGTTTTATGCTTCGCCATCCACTATTTTTCGTAATGTTAGCTATGAAGTTTTATAAACGATTTCTCGATTCATTTCAATTTTGAAAATGTAGGCAATTGTTACTTTAGTTCATTATTGGTTTTAATGAATTGTTATGTGTAGGTATACATAGATGGGTTTACCAATGGATACATGATTACTTTCGAATCGTTACGGTGCTTTGTTATTGCTATCTTATAAAAAGCTGTAAAATGTTACGTTTTTTTCATATTTTATTTGTTTTAATTAATTCCTGTTTGTAGGCAGAATGGTTTAACAAAGGACGAATATTTAATTACGGAACGTTACCGTGCATCGTTATTGACACCTAATTTAATAGACAAGCCTTAATCAATAAGCCTGATCGACTCATTCATACGCAACGGAAATCCCAGCACTTCCTGCTTATTGTGCCATCTAATACATTGAAAGTTGACATTCTGAGTCGATGTAATCCCGTTTGAATTGAGAAAGGTCCGCTAGATAACCCCTTTAAACCCTTGAAGGAAGATAACCTTAAATGCTTTAGTCCTTTCCTGGAAGGACTCTAACAAACGTCCTCCTAATCTATGCGGCGTGATTTACGGGAAACTAGATTAAAATTAGAATCCGAGACGGTTTCCCGTGCATAGCGCATAATGTCTATACACTGGTATGATTTACAGACCGCTACATAGAGTCTTAAACGATATTCGATAACTCTTGAACTTCACATGTCGCAAGATATATTCCCCGAGATAACTCCGCCGCATTTTTCATCCGGCGACCCTTCGTGAAGTGAGGTTAAAGTGCCGTGATATTTCCCGCTCTTCCCCGCCCCCTTATCTGCATCTAACAAGCCCCCAATGGGCAGCATAATCACTCTATTCACGAGCCGACGCAAGATGCGGGAAAAGCATCTGATTGTAAAAGAAATGCGTGCCTCCCGCCCGATCATTTATTCCATAATTCTTGTGGAAAAAACTACGGTCCACGCACCTGCGTGTTACCGAGAGGTTAATGTTTTCCAGAGAACAAAAGAAAATCACGACGCGAACGAATACGCCCCCTGATATATCGGTTGGAAATTAGGTATTCCTAATAGTGACTTAAGAATGGAAAGAGGTTGTAGTCATTGTTGTAGTCAACATATATTGTAGTTACATGTTGTGTTATTATTCCCCCCCTTGCCGCACCCCGGAAAGCTGGTATTGGGGTATTTTTGTAGCTGTAGAAGTAGATTATATTTTTAGTCAAGGAAAATGAAAAAGTGTTTAGCTTTGCCCAAGGAGGTGTGAGTGATATGATATCGACATCGACCTGACTGGGACTCGAACCCAAGTCTCCCATTTTCCGGACAGACACTTGAATGGAGTAATGCATTATGGTATTATAATTTAGGTATTTTGGATACAATAATGGTAATCTAATGCTCTATTTTCGGTCAGAAATTATTAAATACAGCTATATCAATGACAATTAATTATTTCTCATAGAACTGCACGAAAGAAAATATATTTATAAAAAGGAATATGAACCTTAGTTCTTGTTCACTTACGCTTCCATAAATGTTCCCCGGCAAATACATACAACGCCTGGTTGCTGGGTTACCACTTCTTAATTATCACTCTCTATTTGTTAATGATTGATTTCATGGAAGACCTTCGTGTCTGACTATCTTTAAACAATATTTTCATCGTCTTTATGCGATGATAAATATCCGCCAGTTGCTACGTTACCACCACTTAACAATCATCACGCATTCATTGTTAAGGCAATGAAATTTAGTAAATTTGACTTTAAAATATATATCCGTCGCCACGACGCGTAAACAAATATTAGCTTTTAACAACAGAAAGCGCTTGGTTGCTAGGTAACCACTTTTTATGAGCCGCAAATGCATCAATTTCGCAAGAGAACGCTTAAAGTCGGTCGAAGAGTCGATTCTCTTTAAAAGGCAACCGAAATTCCCCCATTTCCTCCCTCCCCCCACCACAGCAACTCCGGCCCTATTTCATTCTTCGCAACCTCCCTTCCAAACCATCTCTACCCCTTATCTTCTTCAGCAATCTCCTTCGCCACCTTATCACTTCGTTCTATCTTGCTCCATCCCGCCTGCTTCATTCTATCTCTGGAAAAACCACTTCACCCCTTCCGACATCCATCTTTCGCATTCTTTCCATATTTCCTACATTTTGCCACCGTTCCCCCAAGAGAGAAAAAAAGAGGGAATTGTATGCGTTCCACAAAGGAGATTCCTAATATTCAAACCTCAATAAACCTTTTTTAATCCGCAGTTTACAACTGTTTAGCAAGCATCTAATCATGGTAACTAAATGCACTGGATTTATCAAGGGACATCAGTAAAATGAGGCAATGGGAATTGCAATTTCCCGTTTAATAATTTCTGAAAAGAGTATATATTTGATGAAATGAATATCGAAATATTTAATAAAAACGATGATAATTGAGGTATTTTTCTTCACTATAAACCGAATCCCACCCACCTACATTAATACCCTGCAAATCGCCTTTCGACGTATGGCAGGATATGTAAACACCTACCATTCGATCTACCTCCTTAGCCAATTGTTATCGCGTATCGTTCCCAGAGAGAATGAGTCCCTTAACGACTTTTCCTCGCATCCATTTCTCTTGTTTTACGCTCATTATCGGATCGGCCGAAGTAGCAGAAGGGGGTCGCATGATACCGATTACGTCTTCCGCAAATGTACTTTCTCTTAATTTATCAAGCAATCGTAGCCTATATTCTAATCTACTTTACTTCGAGGATTTCCAAACTGCGTCTGAGAGCATTTCCGTCGAAATTCTTAGAAATGTTATCGTAGGTTATACAAAAACAGTCGTATCCCATTGAATGTCTAAGAATTTAAACACTGCGTAAAGTAAATAAGATGAACTAACATTTTAATTTAAACACCATCGAAATAAAATTCTACTGCGGTACTGTGTAAATTAAACTTTTACTTCGTTTTATTCACTTTAATCAGTTTCGGTACATCACCAAGTTAAGGCCGAAATCGTCGACGCTATTTAAATAGCTCTTAAAAGTTTGCATTTACTTCACAACTCACAATAACTCGGGGTAGAAGAAGAACTTTCATAATCGGAGGAAATTTTAAGTCCCGAATTAATATAGCATAACTCTCTCTTCCCTTTTCAATATATTAAGAATCGTAATTTATAAAAACCCCCTTTGTATCACTTCCAACTAAACGATCGAGTTTTATGCTTCGCCATCCACTATTTTTCGTAATGTTAGCTATGAAGTTTTATAAACGATTTCTCGATTCATTTCAATTTTGAAAATGTAGGCAATTGTTACTTTAGTTCATTATTGGTTTTAATGAATTGTTATGTGTAGGTATACATAGATGGGTTTACCAATGGATACATGATTACTTTCGAATCGTTACGGTGCTTTGTTATTGCTATCTTATAAAAAGCTGTAAAATGTTACGTTTTTTTCATATTTTATTTGTTTTAATTAATTCCTGTTTGTAGGCAGAATGGTTTAACAAAGGACGAATATTTAATTACGGAACGTTACCGTGCATCGTTATTGACATCTAATTTAATAGACAAGCCTTAATCAATAAGCCTGATCGACTCATTCATACGCAACGGAAATCCCAGCACTTCCTGCTTATTGTGCCATCTAATACATTGAAAGTTGACATTCTGAGTCGATGTAATCCCGTTTGAATTGAGAAAGGTCCGCTAGATAACCCCTTTAAACCCTTGAAGGAAGATAACCTTAAATGCTTTAGTCCTTTCCTGGAAGGACTCTAACAAACGTCCTCCTAATCTATGCGGCGTGATTTACGGGAAACTAGATTAAAATTAGAATCCGAGACGGTTTCCCGTGCATAGCGCATAATGTCTATACACTGGTATGATTTACAGACCGCTACATAGAGTCTTAAACGATATTCGATAACTCTTGAACTTCACATGTCGCAAGATATATTCCCCGAGATAACTCCGCCGCATTTTTCATCCGGCGACCCTTCGTGAAGTGAGGTTAAAGTGCCGTGATATTTCCCGCTCTTCCCCGCCCCCTTATCTGCATCTAACAAGCCCCCAATGGGCAGCATAATCACTCTATTCACGAGCCGACGCAAGATGCGGGAAAAGCATCTGATTGTAAAAGAAATGCGTGCCTCCCGCCCGATCATTTATTCCATAATTCTTGTGGAAAAAACTACGGTCCACGCACCTGCGTGTTACCGAGAGGTTAATGTTTTCCAGAGAACAAAAGAAAATCACGACGCGAACGAATACGCCCCCTGATATATCGGTTGGAAATTAGGTATTCCTAATAGTGACTTAAGAATGGAAAGAGGTTGTAGTCATTGTTGTAGTCAACATATATTGTAGTTACATGTTGTGTTATTATTCCCCCCCTTGCCGCACCCCGGAAAGCTGGTATTGGGGTATTTTTGTAGCTGTAGAAGTAGATTATATTTTTAGTCAAGGAAAATGAAAAAGTGTTTAGCTTTGCCCAAGGAGGTGTGAGTGATATGATATCGACATCGACCTGACTGGGACTCGAACCCAAGTCTCCCATTTTCCGGGCAGACACTTGAATGGAGTAATGCATTATGGTATTATAATTTAGGTATTTTGGATACAATAATGGTAATCTAATGCTCTATTTTCGGTCAGAAATTATTAAATACAGCTATATCAATGACAATTAATTATTTCTCATAGAACTGCACGAAAGAAAATATATTTATAAAAAGGAATATGAACCTTAGTTCTTGTTTTAAGGCAAAACAAAATAAAATGAATACATTATTTTACCAACATACCAATTGTACATGCAATGGCTTTTCATGCAAATGAACTATCTTTGAAAAAGAAATAAGAGAAGATTAATGAATCCTGGGGAAAACTTTTATTATTTTTTTTATTATAAATCTTTATTCAATAGCTCTAGGGTAAAAAAAACGAGTGTCTTTCAAGTCACTTATGAGTATTTGTAAGAATGCAAATGACATTGGATGAATTAATAATGAATGTATCAACCTAATTTGACCAGGTAAAGACTTGTTTCTTCGGTCAAAAACTTGTAGCATAAAATCCAACACCGAAAGAAAAATCTGATATTAACTGTAAGGGTTCATTAAAAATGTTTAAGTCCAAATTCAAATTAATTTCTTGTGTCCTTTATTTATGAGCTGCCGCATCGTTTACCAGATTATGCGACAGTTTTTATATATTAGAAAATTGATACACATGGCTGTCGCCCTATATATGAAAAGTTGATGAACCCTCTGAAGTTGAGTTGTAAATCAGGCTCTGCAAGAACTTCCTACCAATCCTTCACCATGGAGATTTCGGTGTCGTAATGAAAATTCATAAGGGCGCTTCCCTTAATAATTAATTCCCCTCGCATAATATGTAAGCGTAAATTTTACAGGTTTTTGATTCGTAAAAGTTTTATTCGCATGGAACCCAACGATTTCCTACTCTACGGCAACTTTATGCGGGCGGATCTCAACATTAAATTTTATTTTCTTGGCTATTACGCACTTAGCAACTCATATTAATAACTATGTACAGAAGATACTATAAGGAGAAACATTAAATCATGCTATTATTCAGCATAAATCATTAGTAGCTTCCACATCATCACAGCCATGAACAATCTTAATTGATATGGGAAGTTGAACAGTGACGTAACATTTTGTCGACTTTATAGTGGGGAAATTACGTCCAGCCAATTTCCTGTTTTATATGAAGGTTAGCATTTTAATGAGTTTAAGCATTTATAGATATTTAGAATGAATTTTTCAGGCACTTTGTTTAATTTCTCCCCGATATTTTTGAATTTTTATCTAAGTTTACGCTATCCACGGTTTACGCTAAAACTTCTCTTCCACGGAATATTTTAAACAGCGATCGATGCTGAAAGACCATCCATTACAATCTCTCTGTTACCACGACAACACTGCGGAGCATAACTTTGCCTGCGGACGCAAATGCTGTTTTAATGTTAGCGCCCCCCTGGAGTTCTTTCTCTCGCCCGACGAGTTGCTTTCCCTCCAGAGAGTCCTCTATAGGCGGCACCGGGATTTACAAGGTTTCCTCAGCGGCGCAAGATGAAGTGCTTTTATAGGAATATTCTCAGCTGAGTTTCCCATCCTCGTAAAAAATATATGGCGTCGGCTATTTTGGTGAGGGAGAGGAGTCAACTCGAGCGTGAATCTACAGGGATTAATTCCCGCGTTAGTTTTGCGCCAGTCAAGCACTACCCTTGTTATTTTGGTACGTGACATTGCTCCGGTGATCTACTATAATAATCACCGCCCTGTATACATCGATATATATTTGTTCATCCGATGCCAGTAACTCCCCATAACGAGTACATTTAAGCAATTTTCGAAAATTAATTTCTTTCACTCTCCATAGTAACGTGAAATTTTGGAATTCTTTTAAGTGCCAATGGACTGTTACATACCGACTTTTTTTACTAAAAGCATCCTGGGTTCGAATCTAGACACCTCGAATACACTCACATAATAAATGCATGTGAAGACCTTTTTTTTTACAGTTTGCAGACTTCTGTTTATCGAAAAAACTAAATTAAAAATATAGGTCACTAAATCGAGACTTGAACTCTCGAGTGCCGAAAGAAGGGAAATTAAATAATATTCTTAATTTGGACAAATAAATGTTTTTAATTTAGTAGCGTTATTTATTTCAGATACGAAATTGCGAGAATGTTTACAAAACAGTTGAACATTTGTTGTAACTTCGTGCTTGTTAACAATCTGTCTCCCTAGCGACCGAATGCGATTGTTGAATCCAAGCTCCTGCGTTTATCAGTAAAAATGCACGGCAAATTTTGGCCCATTTACCTCCTTACCATTCCTTACCAAGGAATGGTAAGGAGATGATCGTCTTCTCGAAAAGGAGGTAATTTCCTGTTGAATTTGTGAACTGAAAATAAAAATAAATAAATAAAATATTGAAAACTGTGAATTTAAAGTCTCAATTTCTCCAAAAATAAAAACTCCATTTCCTTATTTATTCTGAAAATGCATCACGCAGATTTACGTTATAAAAAGGTTCCAACGGTTTATAAAAGCACTTATCATGAATCTGGCATGCATACATAAGTTTTCTATCTTTCAGCAGGTTAATTTGCCTTAAAAATACCTATTCAATGCCATTTCCTTCACTTCCTGGTAGCTTACCCAACCCTTAATGTCATCCAACAACTTTTGTCTTTGTCTTTTCCCTTGCATTCTACCCTCAATTAGCAGCAATCCTTCTCTTCTCAATAGTTGACCCAAGGTATAAACATTTTTATTGCTCGTTTTATAATTGGTTTTTGCGATCTCCAATCACCATGGCAACAAAAATTAATCCAGTAATGAAGTTAAGAAGTTAATCTAGTTCAGAAGTTACCTATCAATCCGTTTTTTGACCAGAATGTACGAGATTTGTGAATAATCAATCAATATATAAACTTTAGTTTCACTTGAATATGTTAATACAAGTTCTATCGGGCGATAAACTTACAAGAGTGACATTGAGACATCTTATTGTTGATTGGTAGGACGTTTCCAAGGAAATAAACAGCTCCCATCGTCGAGGAGACGGATTAATGAACAAGTGTTCACGGCAGGAGAGGTCTTCGCTCCACAGTTTGGGAAGCTTTGATGTCTGAAAAGTGTACCGGAATATTATCGCCGCCGTCTCCAGAACTTTGAGGAGGTTTGCGACGCTGCATAATTATCCCACGGTTTGTTCGATAAAACCGCCCGACATTCGGGTAGTCAAGGCGCCCTCGGTCGCTGGAGCAGTTCACGTCAAATTTCGGCTCTTCGTTTGATCAAGATTTCGTCTCCAAGTTCTCCACTCGAAACCGCTCTCCTCAATTTCTTTTTCTTATGCTCGCGCATGAGTAATTTTCCTCACTTTGAGGATTTTATTGAGGTCGTTCGGAGTGCTTTCGGGAATTCGTTTGAATGGAATCATAGCGTATCACCAACGAGGAAGGCTTTTGTTCTCAACGTCGGTTCTAGGAAGAACAACTTGACGCACCAAACTTGTTTAGTACGTCAAGTTTGTTTGACTTGTTGATTATATGAAAATTCGTCCAAGTTTTACAGATTAATGGTGATGGAGTCAACGATCAAAAGTTATGGAAAGGTTGAATTACGTTATTATTATTAATAATTATGTTATTAAGTAACATAAGCACTATTTTGTATGAGAGTTATTATCACAATATGAATTACATTACAATTCTACATGCAATGGCTTTTCATGCAAATGAACTATCTTTGAAAAAGAAATAAGAGAAGATTAATGAATCCTGGGGAAAACTTTTATTATAAATCTTTAGTCAATAGCTCTAGGGTAAAAAAACGAGTGTCTTTCAAGTCACTTATGAGTATTTGTAAGAATGCAAATGACATTGGATGAATTAATAATGAATGTATCAACCTAATTTGACCAGGTAAAGACTTGTTTCTTCGGTCAAAAACTTGTAGCATAAAATCCAACACCGAAAGAAAAATCTGATATTAACTGTAAGGGTTCATTAAAAATGTTTAAGTCCAAATTCAAATTAATTTCTTGTGTCCTTTATTTATGAGCTGCCGCATCGTTTACCAGATTATGCGACAGTTTTTATATATTAGAAAATTGATACACATGGCTGTCGCCCTATATATGAAAAGTTGATGAACCCTCTGAAGTTGAGTTGTAAATCAGGCTCTGCAAGAACTTCCTACCAATCCTTCACCATGGAGATTTCGGTGTCGTAATGAAAATTCATAAGGGCGCTTCCCTTAATAATTAATTCCCCTCGCATAATATGTAAGCGTAAATTTTACAGGTTTTTGATTCGTAAAAGTTTTATTCGCATGGAACCCAACGATTTCCTACTCTACGGCAACTTTATGCGGGCGGATCTCAACATTAAATTTTATTTTCTTGGCTATTACGCACTTAGCAACTCATATTAATAACTATGTACAGAAGATACTATAAGGAGAAACATTAAATCATGCTATTATTCAGCATAAATCATTAGTAGCTTCCACATCATCACAGCCATGAACAATCTTAATTGATATGGGAAGTTGAACAGTGACGTAACATTTTGTCGACTTTATAGTGGGGAAATTACGTCCAGCCAATTTCCTGTTTTATATGAAGGTTAGCATTTTAATGAGTTTAAGCATTTATAGATATTTAGAATGAATTTTTCAGGCACTTTGTTTAATTTCTCCCCGATATTTTTGAATTTTTATCTAAGTTTACGCTATCCACGGTTTACGCTAAAACTTCTCTTCCACGGAATATTTTAAACAGCGATCGATGCTGAAAGACCATCCATTACAATCTCTCTGTTACCACGACAACACTGCGGAGCATAACTTTGCCTGCGGACGCAAATGCTGTTTTAATGTTAGCGCCCCCCTGGAGTTCTTTCTCTCGCCCGACGAGTTGCTTTCCCTCCAGAGAGTCCTCTATAGGCGGCACCGGGATTTACAAGGTTTCCTCAGCGGCGCAAGATGAAGTGCTTTTATAGGAATATTCTCAGCTGAGTTTCCCATCCTCGTAAAAAATATATGGCGTCGGCTATTTTGGTGAGGGAGAGGAGTCAACTCGAGCGTGAATCTACAGGGATTAATTCCCGCGTTAGTTTTGCGCCAGTCAAGCACTACCCTTGTTATTTTGGTACGTGACATTGCTCCGGTGATCTACTATAATAATCACCGCCCTGTATACATCGATATATATTTGTTCATCCGATGCCAGTAACTCCCCATAACGAGTACATTTAAGCAATTTTCGAAAATTAATTTCTTTCACTCTCCATAGTAACGTGAAATTTTGGAATTCTTTTAAGTGCCAATGGACTGTTACATACCGACTTTTTTTACTAAAAGCATCCTGGGTTCGAATCTAGACACCTCGAATACACTCACATAATAAATGCNGCCAATAAAAGAAGATCGGAGACGACATATTTCCTATTATTGTTGTGGTTGTTATTATCATTATTGTTATTATAACTAGCCAATAAAAGAAGATCGGAGACGACATATTTCCTATTATTGTTGTGGTTGTTATTATCATTATTGTTATTATAACTAACCAATGAAAGAAGATCGGAGAAATCATATTTCCCAGTGATCTTTGAAGAATCATGAACTTTGAGGTTAACAAGTCTTCATCTTTCTTTCCAGGCGAGAGGGTGTGCACCCGATGCGAAAAACAGGCCCAGCGCGAATCCCTCGACTACCGCTGCTCCGGACACGGCGTCGGAGCCGACGAGATCTACCCCGAGGACCAAGAGGAGGGCGGAGAGGAGTTCCTTCGCTCCCTGAGGAAGCGCGGCGCCAGGCCCACCCGGTGGAGCGCCCTTTCCTCCCCCCACTGCCACGGGAAGTGGATAAGGGTCAGCGCGACGCAAGGAAACGAGCCGTGCCCCTGCTCCGGAGGACCCGACTACATCTTCGTCTGATCGGAGTGACGTCACGAAAAGTGGGGGAGGGGAAGTGGAAAGGGGCAGGAGGGGAGGGGGAAGTGACTCTTTCACATCCGCTTGAGGAAGTAAGGGGTTGACGGGGAAGGAGGGGAAAAGGAGGTTGGGGAAATTTTTGAAAAAAAATTAATACATAAACTTTCGGGAAAAATGTAAACGCTCTTTTTTTTCTGAAGATGGGAAGTTTGAGGAAGAGGTGCATATTTGGACAGGACGAAATTTTTTGGAAAGGAAGATTGTAAAGGACCCACAATGTATGTTTTCCCGCGTGATGCGAACGACGACAGGAGCTGTTGGTGGATGTCAAATGCTGTGTTTAATCCTTTGAAAGAAATTCGTTACGAGACCTCAAAGAGATGCTTGATGGGTTTGCTGCTGTGATGTCTCCATGGCAACCTGTGGAGAACGTTTCGGTTGCTTGGATACGAAAGTTTTTGCCCGATTTTTTTCCTTCTAAACAATAAGTAAAATTAAGAATGGGGGTGATATTCGCGTGGCAATCGCTATCAAATTCTCGGTCGTTTCGATTGTTAGCTAGCGTGTTTTTTCACCTAATTTTTGTCTAATACTCAAAATCATTTGGGATACCTGGAACCGTATCAAAACGCTCGTCGTTTTCGGAGATTAAACATAGTTTAAAGATATATTTGGAAAGGGAAAAAATTACGACAGAGATAAAAATCTTCGGCGGAGGTGTCTTTCGAGCCAACTGATGAATCAATTGTTTTTTTTCTTTGTGAGGGAGGCACTTTTAAGAAAAAAAAAGACGAAAATTTTTAGTTTCGGAAAATCTGTCGGAAGATGAGTAATCCTGAAGGAGAATATATCCTGCGAAAAATAAAGGAAACGAGACGCATTCTAACTTTCATTTTCTTTCTTTTCGTTTGGCTACCCCCAATCTTCTCACCGCAGTTCGCATTCAGCAATTTCTTCAATTGAAAAAGAGAAATAAGGAATGACTTGAGGAGGGACTCTCGTTTCCTTGGAGACGATTTAGCTTTCAGACTCAACCCTTTCCTTTGAGTTTCTCGCAGCTCTAAAGCGCTGTACATTTAGCTGGATTCCCTTTACGATTAAAAAGAAAATCTTCCCATTTTTATTAAGTTAAGGAGATTGGAAAGCGAAAGGATTTTCAAAGAGGAAGACTCGATCAAAAGTCGAAGGATTTCTTTTTTCTATAATTTAATTAAAGATCTAATAGATATAAAGTAAAAAAAAAGTTTTATTATTATTTAGGATAACAGTAAATCTTTTATGTTTAACAATTTTGTAGCACGATACTATTCTAACCTCGATGTAGAGTTTAACGGATATTTACGCTGTGTTTAAGTGAGGCTGCCATTTAAAAAAAATCGATAGTGTATTGTTTTTTTTTTAATAGATCGAAAAGTCGTCGACGGCGGATCGACACAGGGGGAGAGCACTGATTAAAAAAAAAGTGCATCAGATCGAGAGCTGGAAATGGTTACAATTTTGATAGTGCTATTTTTAATCTGAGGTATAAAAAAAAAGAATGTGTTTGTGTTCTTCCGCGGTCGTTATGACGACTCGTCTTGCATAGATGATCGATTATGAAATAAACAAGATGGAATTTTCAAAATGTCTGGCATTTTTTTTCTTTAATAAAAACTGTGTGTTTGAAACAATGTCCTCAGTTTTGTTTCCTGACATAAAGGGCGTTGTCCCTGAAGAAGACGTGACGTTTTTCGAAAAGGGCAACGTGCATTTTACAAAAATCACTGACTCTCAAAATTCAACCACGATTGCACCGGTTTGAGAAGTAACTATGGAAAAAGTAACAATGGCGTGACTCTGTGGGGTGCTCTGAGAACCTACCGAGTCACGTATTTGTAGCCGTTTTTTCTTTTCTTCCAACTTTCGGAGGTGTACCAGAAGCGCCATCTTTTAACGTTTGTTCTGGATCAGACAAAGGAAAACCCAGACGTTCCGCTAATGGTATCTTGCCCTCGATAACAGATGGGCCACCAGTCTCGAAGATCAGAGTGGACAAACAAAGCAAGCTCGCGAACCGAATTGTTTCTCTCCGTATCCGGGCAACTCCGTATTCGGCGTGTCGTGAACTTTTTTTGGCAACCGATAGAATGCATCGGGTTCGGGCTTCGATTGAAGAACAACGGCCGGGTTTCTTTTTGCCGGAGAGCGAATTAAGAATCGCCAAACTCCCTTCGTTCTTGACCCCGTGGCCTGGTTTTTTATTTGATCTAAACTACTGAATTCACCTTATCTAATGGTTTCCCTGAAGTGGAATGCTTCGAATGAGAATTGCTGTTCGGGATGGAAGTTAATAAATTGAATTTCGAAATCTAAAAGAAGCTATTAATGTGGGCATAAATTGACGACAAAACCGGTGGTCTCCATGGGAACGGTTGCTACGTAAATTAATCCCTTTTGTGATGAACAAAACGGAACGGTCAAATGGGCCACGATTTTCTGCGGAGTTTGGAAATTCGCTACATTGTTGAATCGGAAAAGTCGTTGAGTAACAAAAGACAATCTACGCAACCCTGGGTCAGTATCGCAACGGATTGAAGGTTAGAGAGATCATTTTTGAGGACACACACATAACTGAAGAGAGTTAAATTGGACCTATCCCAACCATTTCCGACAATACACAAATTTAATGGTCAGAACACAAAACCGTAATCTTTGGTCGCCATCTTGTCCGTGACGCAACCACTTCGATGCAAGAACGGTCTGAAATTAAATTCGCAGTTGTTTCTAAAAGTGGTAAATGTAAAAAAAGTGCTCCTTCACTCAATGCCGTGAGAAAAAGGGTTTTTTTTTTTTGAGGACTTCACGAACCGCTTGCGTAAATGTTTTGAGTAACCGTGAAATGTTAATTGTTCGTGCTTGTAGCTGTTTAAATAAATGCAACTGACGATTTTTACAACCGTCATTTTACACAGACAACATCCACTTGTACAGTATGTCGTAACATGTACTTCCTTTTGAAGAGTTAAAAAAAAAACAAGTAACGTATGATACGATGATCACCATAGTAACGTAAGGAGGGTCGACTATTTTATAAAGAAAAGATAGCATTCAGAAGCTAACTAGTTTCACTCAATCTCTCCCTAGGTAGAGCATAAACGGACGTTGGGGTGGAAGTCCTTAGGACAGTGTGGCCACACGTTCGGAGCTAAAACAATTTTCTTTTAGCATTAGATTAAGGCATACTAAAACGAGAGAGATGTGTCAATGGAGGGGACATTCAACAAGAAAGCACTAACGAAATATTTCAGTCATTTGCGTACTGTATGAATGATGCAAAGTTCTTAAAACTGATATGTGTGGAGCTTAGATAAATCTTTAATGGTTCCGCAAGGTATTTACCACAGGTTCTAGCAGAAAAGCCAAGTGTAAAATTCACCCAAGAATAAGTATTGGATGTGTTGCAATAACAATAAAACATGTCGGTGTGCATCGTACATATATATTTTAAATATCGTTGATGGCATTTTTATATATTCTAAAGAGAAAAATTAAAATGGCTTGTGTCTGATGTTGGATTCCTTGCATATCAAATTGTGTAATAACCATTTTTCTCTCTCTGTCTCTCTCTTTACCTGTATTTTATTATGCTAAAAATTACATGAGTAAGATGAAATGTTTACAGGAATGATTTGTAAAAGTGAAATGAAAATAAACGTCTAACATTTTATGTGTGTTGGTACTTTGGCTGCCCCTCCTGAGCCCTTGCATTTAGATAAAAATGAAGGTATGCAACTCGATTCATGCAGTGCCATCTACCATTCACAAATTGTCACGTGCGCGAGCTCCGAGGAGGAACTAAGAAGCGATTTAGGGGAGCAGTTAACAGTATAGATAGTTACTTCTGGTTTTTTTTTCCCGCGAAGTATTAGAGAAGCTAATAGCAGTCAGGGTGTGATAGGATTATCGTACACCCTCTGCCACGCGCCATTGGCGGCTTACGGGGTTTAAATGTAAACGTAAAGAATATGGGCAACAATCAATAATATTTAGTTGCAAATTAATAGAGTAACGAAGAGCAAGTAATTGTTGCATGTAACTTAGCGGTACACTGCAACAATCGAAGCCGCGATTGTTGTAATGATAGTATAAAAAAGACTGTAATCAAGACAACGATTCACTTGCTGTATCAAGATGGCAAACCTTCTGAAACCGTTACTGTCAATCGTATAGATTATGCTTCCAAAGGGATCCACATTTTAAAACTTCTCTTTATATGAAATAATTAAACTGCATCAACGTTATCCCTGAAATTGTCTAAATTTTCTCATGACTTATTTTTCAAATTATCTTGTATTTTTAGCTCTTTTCTCAAGATCCACTATAAGCTACAATTACCTCGTTAATACGAGTATATCTGCAACGGTGGAATATTAGTGCTCAACCATCAGTTCCCCATTGAAAAAGTGTTAGTCAAGCAAAACATGCGTAAGTGTTCTACCTTTAGGTAGCTTCATGTGAATTATGTTCCTCTGTCATTTCCCTTGCATTTTACACTCAATTAAAATTCTTCAGATATCTCTCTCCTCTCATTATTAATCAAATATAGCATAATTCATAATGTAGTAGCATCACCCCGGAATATTTCATCGCTCCGGGACATTAAAGAAATTCTTAACTTTGTAATTACGATACTCTACAATGTTAGGAGTGGGAGAACTTCCAAACCAAATTCTCCAAAAAAAATCTGATATTTCCCGAAAGGGATAATCAATGGAAGGCATGTTTATAGCAGTTTCCTGTCAATTTTATCACTCGTTTTCGTTGAAATTAAACATTTCTCTTGAAATATTTGGACAGATTTCAAAATAAAGATCCGTTCGAATATTTCAAGAGAAATGTTGAATTTTAATAAAAAAAAGAGTGATTAAATTGACGGAAAACTGCTATAAACATGCCACNTGGGCCTAATCTGGCTCATCAGGGGGTTCCCTATTTGGATAAATGGTTCGCCGTTTAATTGAACAAATTTTTCTCATATTCTTTTTAACCTCGGACAGGGTATTGAGGCCATACATGTTGTCAGGCAGACTGTTCAACATTCTAGGGACCACAACTTTTAGTCTGTTACTACCATATTGGTCGAAGAACCTAGGTACATGATAGTTACATTTTACTATACTATATTTATTGACCTTCTGCGACTTATGCTTTTTATTGTAGTAATTCTCCACAACTGATATATAAAATCTAGTTATACAACATTCACAAGAAGGAAAAAAAGTAACAGAAAATTTTGATTCTAATTTCTTCGCATGAAAAGTAAGTCAACATTTATAGAACCCTTTTCCCAGAGGGCCTGTTATCATCTCCTCTAATATTTCATCACCCCTTTCCTCTTAATTACGTCAGAGAGAGAGTTTAATTGGATTTTATTGGCTCTAGACTCTAATGAGATACCCTTTGATAACTTTTCCAAGTCCTTTTCCCCTCAGAGTGGCCCCTTTCTTTCTTTCCCCATCAAAGTGATCCCAATCCTACTTTCAAGAAAATATTACAAATCGAGATAAAATATTGTTTTAAAAGCAGAAGTACCAACTCCGCTTGACGGAGAGGACCGAAGATGGGATGGGAGTGCACAAGTTTTAAGGAAGAGGAAAAAAAGGAAAGGAAAACTTTTGCGGGAGCGGCTCACGGTGTTCTTTTGTTTTTTGAGTTTTATTTTTTTTTATTTTTTTTAACTTTGCAACTACGGGAGTCAAAGAAGAGACGTTATCCTCCAGTTATCGAGGAAATGATTGGGAGTGTTCTCTTCCATATAGGGCTGGGCTAGGCAATTAAAATTGCAGACTTGGGATATTAAATCCACTAAGGAAGGATAGAAAAAAAAAGAAAAAATCCACGGTGTGCTGAAGGTCAAAATAAGATGCTGTTTCTGATACAAGGAATACATTTTATATGAACGTGTTTAAAGGAATATATCAATCATCCGATTGATCGCCGTAGATACGAGTCGCCTCTAAGATGGCGGGAAGATTTCAAAATTTAAAATGTTAATATTTACCGACTCTGATAAAACCGTATTCCATTCTAAGACGATCCCCTTTCTTTGGAATTTCTTTGACAGGACAAATGAATTTTTAATGGTAATCGAGGGTGAAAATGCACATTAAATAGGTACTCAAGAATTCAGCTCGTAAAGGCTTTACAAAAAAACATTTAGGCGTAACTAGGTGGAACATCTCCATGACAACGACGTGGATACACACAAACGAATAGGATAATAGCAGAATATAACAGGTGCAAAGCTATGAAGCTTATTTACAATTCTAAGCTATAAAACCATAGGAAGCACAACAAGATTAAATTTAAAACAATAACTGACACTGAAAAATTCAATGAGAAATATGGGGGCCATTATAGTCTTAAATGTTTGGATTATATTACCTAATTGAAGTCAAGGAATTTACGTAAGTACTCCCTTTTCTATAGAAGTTTGGAAGGGTAAACAAGCCTCGGATCTGTTCAATAGAGCAAATGTACTCAGACGTTGGTATTAAGCTTGGTTCCTAGAATAAAGCGTCACCACATCTCGAATGGCTTCAAACTGAGCAACATTCTTGTTGATTTGAACATTCTGAACAAGCTTATACACGCGATGATTGCGTAGATGCCAATCTAGCTTTTATAGAACCACAATGGTCATATTTCAGGAACTTTTCCAACTCCCGAAGTATGATTTTCTTTAGAACTTGCCATGCCCTGAAGATGTACGCCATATGAGATTTCAATTAGAGGTTTAAAAACACTCCGTAAGCCGTCTTTCGGCAAGCGGAACTCGCGCTCAAAGACAATTGGGAAGCTCCGGATTACCGATTTCTGGGTAAGACCCAATGATTATTTCGGAGACAAAGCCTCCATCCTCAGGGGGTCTCCACAAAGGACTTACGGAGTGTTTTTAAACCTTTAATTCAAAAACAGCCGTGTTCCAACCTTCTTTTTCTTACACGAGATTTCAACTTTTTGCAGATTTTGACACCATTTATCTTTCGAATTGCACCAGCATCGACGCTGGGTCGTCGAGTTGGAAGTTCAGCACAATGACGCTACGTATTACACATTTCATGGCGCTGGCGTTGTTACCAGCATGAATACCCTTTTTCGGAATCACTTAGTGGCTGTTACACATACCCGCGAAAATGATTAACCAAAGTAAATGAAAGATATACTCTTCTATCATCAAAAAGGGTGTGGTCAACCGCCATGACTTTTTTTGCTACAATACAACAGTGATCAGTTATCAAATAATGATTTTGGTACTAAAAGACAGAAATGTTCCACTCATGAAAATATTCCCGAAGTAATTCCAAATAAGAAACTGGTTGATGCATCAAATGAATATCAATAATGCTTTTCATCACGCATCGTTTCGTAAAAAAATATATATTTTCTCCAAGGTTCAACCCCAACTTCTCCGCATCTTCCACATAGGGGAGCGCTCACAGATGCTGGTCTGATATACCATTAGGTCAGTGGGAGGCGGAAGACTGCTATTTTTTTACGATGTAGCCTCACATAGTTTTCTTTTGTTTTCCTCATTCCTTATCCGACCGGCGACCGCCTATGGGGCGCCAGCGGTCTTCGTGTTGGGAATGCGAAGTGAAGACAGCAATGTGGTTTTTCGCTCAAGGACTACTCTTCGGTAGCCATCAAACGAGGATTCCGAAAAGCTCCTTCGAACTCCTCCTTCCTGAACCACTATGCACTTTATACGAGCACTTTCAGCCATTTACCACTTCGGAACTTACCGTAAAATTCGATACGTTTATCTTTAGGTTAGGTTTGAGAGAGGCTCACATGAGACTAACCTAGCCGAATTAAGAGTACGATGATGATATTGATTATGATGAAGATAAAAACAATAGCAACAACAATAATAAATAATAATTTAAGAAGTTTTATCAAAAGTATCAAAAGGACCGTTTTCTGCATTAGAAAATTAACATTTGGTCATTTAAAAACATTAACTTATTAATTACATTATATCATTAATTATATTATTAATGAATGCTCCCTGCAATCAGTCTTTTGGCTTCTGACAGAATAGACAATGGCTACCTTCGAAAAGTCTTGACTTTTATAAAATAAAACCAGTAATAGATATCAGTTTCACTTATCTTTTTAACTCCAGGCCTCGAAAATTGCGCTCGCTGAATGCTGGAATCACGATGTTCCCCACTTCATCACGTAAATCGATGCTTAAGTATCAGCTTGGGTTCGGTTCTTCTAACCTTAAGGGATTTTCAACGATGGTGGACGCATAATATCATTACAAAGAACTTACTTTCTATGAATTCATTCTGCAAATTTAGACTTAGTTGTATTTTTTTTACTTCTAAAGACCCCCACCCAACGTCACAAAACTTCTGACGAAGAGTTTATGATCTCTCGCAACAGTTCTCAGCAAAACGTATCGTCTTTTTCTGAACCTTTGCTTAACTCTTGGATATACGGTGCATGCGGCATTCCTAAAATCTTGCGTAGTAGGAGTATGTACAATCTTTGTACGTAGAATGGAATACGTACATAGAACTATTAGTTTAGGTTTGCTTTGTACGTATAATTATTGGTTTAGATTGGCTGAACTCCCGCATTATAATCAGCATCCAACGTGATATATTATTATCGTTGTGGTTGTTATTATCATTATTGTTATTATAACTAGCCAATAAAAGAAGATCGGAGACGACATATTTCCTATTATTGTTGTGGTTGTTATTATCATTNATTCGGCTCACAAAATAACTAATTTATCATAATAATGTCACAAAAGTGAAAATAGAATAAATCTGGGCCTAATCTGGCTCATCAGGGGGTTCCCTATTTGGAAAAATGGTTCGCCGTTTAATTGAACAAATTTTTCTCATATTCTTTTTAACCTCGGACAGGGTATTGAGGCCATACATGTTGTCAGGCAGACTGTTCAACATTCTAGGGACCACAACTTTTAGTCTGTTACTACCATATTGGTCGAAGAACCTAGGTACATGATAGTTACATTTTTTCCTTGTTCCTATACTATATTTATTGACCTTCTGCGACTTATGCTTTTTATTGTAGTAATTCTCCACAACTGATATATAAAATAATAATAATTTAATAATAATGAAATACAAACCTTATAACAAGAATACAAAATATATCACAATGTTATAATCACATTCAATGTACCGTAGATAGGAAACAACTGTGTTTTAACAAAAAAATGCCTACTCTCAACAAATACGCCAGCGACAATGCAAAAATTGATTTTCGTGAAGGACAATGGACGCCTTCCGGTAACTTTGCGAACGCCCTTTGCGTAGAATCCGACATTTCTCCTTTCACCTCGTTATCGGATATCTTAAGTTATTCCATAGAGTCTTAAACTTTATTCAATTCCTTCCCTATCGAAGGGCAGATTTATGAGTGACCTTCCTTGTCAAGGACGTCTCGCAATCTATAACCTATTCTTCTTGACTCCGATGTTCTTTTCATTATCCTTTCTCCTGTTTCTTCCTTCTCTCCGTCCTTTCCTTTACCCCTTTCCCATTTATGGGGAAACCCACCAAATCTCGTAATCCCATATAAATCTTTGAAACGATTTAATATTTTGGTGCTATAAAGGTAAAATACCGGTGAAATAGCTTCTTTTATATTTTCAAGCAACCGTTTTATCAGTACATTAATATTACCTCATTCTTAGAAAACATCGTAGTCAGGAAATGTAACAGGCATGTAATATCTAACACAGGACATTTTATCTGCCTCGTGAAGAGATTACGTTAAGGATTGCATAATTTATTACTTTCGTTCATGTAGCCATGTAATTGCCATTTGTTATTAGTATTAGAAGTTAAGCATTCTTGGCTTTGTTTCCAATGGCATTAATTTTAAGTAATACGAATAATTTATTTGAGTACTGTATATAGGATTTTAATTTTAATATTTTTTAAGGCATACAAGGAACGTTAATACGAAATAAGAATGCAAAATAAACATACAATATAATACAAAATACTATACAAGGTACAATAAATTTGTATATTATATAAATTAATTTTGTATATTATTATAAATTTGTATATTATTTAGATTAATATATTTAGTCATAATACAATGGTTAAAGTTGGGCTTATTAGTCCGGTGACAACGTTGTTGATTTCAATAATGTATTACAAGGATGCATTATGATCTCATAGAATAGTATAATGCCATATACAGTATTAATTACAACAACACAATATTATTGACCAAAACAACACGGATGATTCCTCACTAGAACGATACACTGTTACAATTCCGACATCTCCCAACAATACATCGACAACTACAACAATACAATATTTCAATATAGATATCCTCCTTACAAATAATACATTTTCACTTAAAAGCAAAGCAAATTAACTTAACCACTATCAAATTTTTCTCGTTTTCATTTATGGTATTACTTTGAATTTATCATACCCCATCGTAAGTTTATTACTATTCGTAATCTATGCTAGGAAAATATGTGCAAGTAGTAAACGTTTTCAAAGCATGAAAAACCGCGATTAAGTACCGGCTTTCTTGAAATCCTTTTTTATGACACTGTCGACGAGCTCGTATCGAATATTAAAAGGGTTTATTAATTTCCACATCCATAGTAACATTGGAATAGCTTTGGACGTGAATGAAATGTATCACTAACACGTAACATTCCCATCAGAAGCGAAGTTGCTTTTCGTAAAATAGGATTAACTTTTTAGCCCTTTGAGTCACGCTACCGAGGAGCTTGATTTTTAAAGTAATCATACCAATTTAGTATGTCGTCTACAGGTTGTCTGCGGAGTGAAATGGTGCATAAAAGTCTGATAAAAGAACTGTTGAAAGTGAATAAACGCCACATAAACTGAATATTTTAAACGGAAGATATAAGAAAATGAAACTGTAGTCTAAATATCGAAAATAACATTTTAGCTGATATAGAAAACCTTCTAATAACTGTTCTTTTTTTATTATAATGAAATGCCTTTGGTAACATTTACTTTGTAACTCCCGCCACCCCTAAGATCAATATGCTTGGAGCGAATTATCAACGAAGTTTTATCTGCTTCCTTTACTTAGGAATGAAGCTGTCGGTTCTTTACTTCAAAAGGTCAGACAAAGACCTAAGACAAGGTCATCTACGTTTCTGTATATATAAACAACGCAACGGTAATGACAGGTATTTATGTAAACAATGCAACAATAAAACCACATATTTTTATAAAGAACACAACAATGTAACCACATATTTCTATAAACGATACAACAATGCAACTACATACTTCCACATATTTCTATAACCAATATAACAACGAAACGTATATCTCTAAGTATAAGTAAGGGAACAAATTCCAAAAACCAACAAAAATTGTATACTTCCCATGCACATTTCCTCTTTCAAGAGGACATCATCAGGGGCATCAAGAAGGCCCGTGGTGAGAAGAATGTCATCTTGGTGTCTCTCACGATGCCTTCTCGGTAGGCGAAACATACTTAGGGAGTATACAATTCTTCTTTGTTTTGAGTGTTAGTTCCCTTATAAATCAACTGTACTATCAAGGATCGATTCTGTTCTATCTCTAAGTATTGCAACAATATATGCACGTGTTTCTATAAACAATCCAACAATTCCGACATTATGATAAACAATGCTACATTACAGGCACAGTTTCTTAACAACAATGCAGAAACATTTCTTTAAGCAATTCAGAAATGTCTATAAAGAGTTTAAATATATAATCGTGTAGATGATAATAAATTGTGTAGATGATAATAGATAATATAAAGATGCCAGAATTTCATAGACACAATACGACATCCGAACTTCAGACCATGTGTGACGTGAATAGCAAAATAAATAGTTTTAGACTTATGTGTAGATTAGAAGTGGCCACTATGATTGAGTTAGTTGTTGAAAAAACTCTAAAATTACACCAAAAATGTATCGATGTAATGCAACAATACTAATGCAACAATACTAATTTAACGTAATGATATCAATGTAACAATGTATGTTGTTTATCTGAAGACTTTTTCTGCGTTAACACACTTCAAGCAATTATTCACTTCTGTGCCCCGCCATTCTTTACAGTGCATAACATCATCTGTGTTGATGCCTACATTCGTAACTATGTCGCCTTCCGCAAGCCAGCAGAACGATGATCTCACATACGACTGCAGATAAGCCGATATCACGAACAGCAACAGGAATAACTACTGTGTCACGGTCACCAAACATATGTTCTGGGAGCAGTATTGGGATGCGCCATTATCTGCCCTTTCAAGACGATAAGGGGATGTTAATCAAAGGCCGAAGCAGTTACTAATTAGGCGCATCTATCAAGTCTTTGACTCCGCTTCCGTATAATTAAAAATAGTTTGCACAGTCAACTGTTCGTTAGACTGACTCGTTATTGAAGCAGTTGCTTGAAGTCTTTTTCCTCTAAAAGATGGCACATAAAAGAATAACACATTGCAGGAAATGGCAGTCTTGAACCTTGAACCTTTGTGGTGTTTTATGACGAGTCCGGATACAATCTAGAGCATTTCATTGTAAAAAATCATTCTTCCGTAGCATTTTATATCATCTTCCACCTTATGGGAGTTTTGAGACTAAATTATCTTCAGGAAGAAATTTTTGACGTTATCCAAATTCGAATACCTTTACATGTTGTAAAAAGTAAGTACTCTTCGCTAAAAATAAGGACTATACTTGTTAAAAATTGATATTACACGCTATTAGATTTCAACATCTTGCAAACAAAAGATCTCCAATTATATTTTATTCCTTGCCAGGCTTGAAAAAAAGGCAGTTATAACTCGAAAAGAGATGCAGCCCATTCTCACCGCCTGAAAGGTTTAATCTTCTCCTAAATGTGAATTATAAACAATGCTTGCAGGATACTTATGTAGATGTAGACATTACAGGTGAAGCCGAATTTATCTCTCAATTTCACTAATTTGTCGTTCTCCTAACAATGCATACGAATAAAGAATAAAAATGGAAGATGATTGAAATTGGATAATTAAATTAGAATTTTTACGGTTACATTCCATGGGTATGTCAGGAATTTTCTTATACTTAAAAAATAATATCACAANGGAAAAAGTAAGTACTCTTCGCTAAAAATAAGGACTATACTTGTTAAAAATTAATATTACACGCTATTAGATTTCAACATCTTGCAAACAAAACATTTCCAATTATATTTTATTCTGTGCCAGGCTTGAAAAAAGGCATTTATAACTCGAAAAGAGATGCAACCTATACTCACCACCTGAAAAGTTTAATCTTCTCATAAATATGAATTATAAACATCGATTGCGAGAGATAGAGATAATCATCTTGGGGAAGATATTTCAATTAAAATTCTTCTTTCCATCGTGAAAAATTCTTCACGGCATGAAGTTACTTAGCAACGGCAAAATAAAATTCTAAGGAAATTTGTCTCCTTCAAAACTGTCGTTTTCACGTTTGACATCCGCTGCCACACGCCGAAATACGGCTTGCAGAATACTTTTACTAATTTGTTGTTCTCCTAACAATGCATACGAATAAAGAATAAAAAACAGAAGAAGATTGAAATTGGATAACTAAATTAAAATTTTTACGGTTAAATTCTATGGGTATGTCAGGAATTTTCTTATACTTAAAAAATAATATCACAACAGCACTGAATCTTTACATGGTTTACGTAAATACATATTTGAGAAAAAAGTAAAATTTTCACTTATTTCTTATTAAAGCTGTACTAATTATCACGTGTTTAACAGTTCATCACTGTTCTGTTTTGTTTTCTACGTTTCAATCCATTTTCTTTCCATTCACTTCCTTCATATTCCCTTCCCTCCTATAACCTTAAGGAAATTCAATTTCATGACATTTTCTGCCCGATCAGGGTTTAATTTTTTTTTAATTCATAGAAGATGGTAGGAAACTGCATGCTTTAAGGTCCAAAATTATATTTTCTTTGGTCTAACGGTAACAAAATACTCCAGAAACCTCTAGGAGATCCCAAACTACTCAAGATTTACACTTCTAGGACAGAGATACCAATTAAATTGTAAACTGTCGCTAGATGCTCCCTGAAAAGTAGCTAAACTCAGAAAAAATGTCGCTATAAAATAGTTAAAAATATAATGGCTCAAAACCGCTTCCATGAATTGACAGTTCAGAAACCACATAACTGAAATGTATAGTATGACTATTGAGTCTTTTAAGAACTGAATTTAATGATACTTTAATAATTAAATGAGTCAATTGAATTACGTTAAGAGTGGGTGTAGGAGAGTCGACGTTGCAAAGGTCGCTAAATTTAGGGACAAAATCGCTGTTGGCAACTATGTTCTGTGTTAGTCCCGGACTAAGTTACGACTGAATGTCATTGTTCGGCTGCATTGTTACTTACAATCTTAACAATGCGCTGGAGTGCAACAATGTGATGTAAAACTAGATTCACCCAAACGACAAGTAACCATTCCGAAGAACTAATTTAATTTACACTAATTTACCCCGTCTGGCCACATTGTCATGATAATTGTCGTCACTGGCCACCTTTAATTGTTTGAAGGATTAACCTAAACTAGTGTGGATTAAAGTTTCAAATGAAAAGTTTGCTAAATGATACAACGTCTGGGGACAGTTCCGATTGTGTATGCTTTAAAAAGGAAACCATTATC
Source organism: Ladona fulva (assembly GCA_000376725.2). Classification (NCBI taxonomy): domain Eukaryota; kingdom Metazoa; phylum Arthropoda; class Insecta; order Odonata; family Libellulidae; genus Ladona; species Ladona fulva. Next base: position 59,757 of record KZ308304.1, on the reverse strand, counting down.
TGACTATTTACTCAGTCGCTAGGGCCCACGCTGCCATCTAACGAGTACTAATGGTAACAATAGTGGAAGAAGATTGGGGAACTTCAGCAGGCGGTAGACCCAAACGGGATAAGCATTTTGCACGAGATTGGCGATAATAGCAGTGGTGCAATCTTCCATCATGTCTTCCCTCCTCCATTGAGAGTCGTTTCCTTTAATGGAAACACGTGCGATCGATTCGCGGGCCTTCCCTCCTGACCCATTTAACCCGGGTGCGTGCGAGAATGGACGTCATTTGACTCTAAATGGGCATAATCTCTCCCCATCTTCCTCCCACTAGCAGACCGCTGGAACGCTGCGGAAATAGATGAATGTGTGTGGTGCTATATGGGATGCGTGATAGCGAGAGTAGCGCCAACGTGACGATCGGATTCTGAATGAACTACCGAATCAGATTCGAAGGCGGTGGTGTAGTTCATTAAAAAAAAATCTGTGAAAAGATTCTGTGATGTAAAGAGGGAGACTGAAAGGTGATTCCTATGGTGCCATTGATTATCTTATACTTTTATGTTGGCTGGTGGGGATTTTTCGTGGTTACAATTATCAGGGTCCATTTTGCTAACGTACTCAATGTGTTAAAATGATTCCATGTTGAAATCACGGCGGGAAAAGTAGCCTTATTATTTTTTATAACAATCAATTTTTTTTGTGATTTGGCCAGATCAGTGTTCTTTTTTCCTTCAGAACCCGTTTTTACTCTACCCTAATATTCTCCTTTAAGGCAGATTACGGTTTCGTTTAGAACTAAAATTTACCATTTCTGTTTAAATTGTGACAAGGGAACTAGCTTCTCAAAAATGATGACTTGAGTTACATCCCGAGAAAAATACATTCTAAATATTTAACCGAAGATGACGGCTAGGAAGGCTAGCCTAGCAACGCCGAGGTCTCGGGTTCGAATTCTGGTCAGGGCATGGTTGTTTTTATTCGTCTTCACCAGGTTAATTGTAAGAGTGGTCTCATTAGACTAAAATTCGCCTTAATTATCTTTTCTCCTTATTTTTCATTTGCATTTTCACGCTTGAAGGAAATTGCATATTTGATTTTATTCTCTCTGTTATTTATTTCTGGGGTAAGATGAGAGCTATTGAGTTATGAATAATGCCGATTTATAGAATTCATCCTTTACACCACTTATTGAAAGTCATGAAAAGTGTTATTCACGGAACTTTCACGAGGGGTTGAGGTAGGCAAGATGAGGACTGAGGTCGGTTTCTTTTGCACAGTGTGCTAATGGAACATAGTTACACAAGTGCAAAACAATGACGCAACAATTAGGTAGAAATGTTTCATTCATGGCATTCTTACTCACTGTGGAAAGCAAGGGCAAATAACCTCATTCCTCACATTGCCCAGTCACCTCATCTCCTCTTGAAATGTTCATAAAGCAAAAAGGGTGGGGGCAACTTTCATAAATTACGAGTCAATTATTGTATTTATAATTGACACACACTATACAAATTGCAATAGCCCTACATAAACTACAGTAATGCGGCATTAGCTATTATTATATCAAATATTAAACTTATCTCTAATATTTAATAATAAGCTATTATAAAGGCACTCCCTAAAATTGAGCGTTAAGTTATGCTATGTGAGTGAGTAGGCGTATTTTTGCGTATATCTGTAAAAATTTAATTTTATAGCTTTTAAGAAATTCATTTTTAATTTTCCTCTGGACTTTATTCACCTCTTAAAATCGTGTAATGTGCCGATTTTAGTGGGTGTGCCATAGATTGCCCATGCTTATGGTGGTGTAATCTGTGATAAAATGATGAAAACCAAAATTTTAATCTCAAAAGGACTATGTTTAATAGCTATGGTCATGCAGGGTGAAATGGATGTCCCCATACGTGCAAGATTATGTCTCCGTAATTAACATATGGTCGCTCAACGGTTATCAAGAAATATATGCCTATTTATTTTGGAAAATGCCGCTAGGTGTACCCGCAGCCGGAACTTTGGTCCGCTGCGATTTGGTCCCACGACAATTTGCTCCCACGGCGATTTGGTCCGAAACGATTTGGTCCGCGGCGGCTGGGTGCTACGATGATTTAGGGACCAAGATTCCGGGTGCCAGGTGTACCACGAAGAGTAGTTGAAGCCTTCTTTAAGCAGAGGATATTCGGAACATTTTAGATTAACTTTTAATGTTTTCACATAAAACCTTTACATTGGAAATTAATCTTCATCAATTCATAATACATATCTAAAATTATACCTCTCTTTTATGAACTCCCGCTTTATTTTCGGAAAGGTTGGAATTGCAAAGCTAGGATTTATTGTTCGTCTCAATATATAACCTTTTTGAAGGTTATATATTGAGACGAAGGTTTTGCTATTGCTGAAAACATTGATTGTCGGTTTTTTCCGGGGCAGTCATTAATGGGCTCCTGGATAGCGCCACGTGCGAAATTACCTAAGCTGTCGAAGTACTTTCAGCAATACTACTACGAGAAGAAATTCCGAAAACTAAGAAACCATAACACACCAGGCACGGTGTGGCAGACACAGAATAAGATAGCGAAAGTGAGGTAAATCTCAGTCCCCCCCTTTGTCCTTGGCAATGAAGCCTTCACAAGGTCGTTCCTCCATGGGAGGAGAGATTTCTCTTTCTTCGCAGAAAGAAGGTCACGGGCACATAAACGGTGTTCTGCAGCAATCCTATAGAACCTAAATTATGTCATTCTGGACTTTTTTCAACCTACAAACTACTACAATATCCATTTCTGCTAATTGTTTTCGAATTAGCAAAAAATGCTAGGAATTGAAAGGAACGCATATATCTCCGCTTTTCTTTACCACGTAATGTGCATCGACTTTAAGGGTATCTAACCGTATTGACCTACAGAACCTTAGGTGTACCACTCTCGTATAAGTACTGTAGCAAATTTGGATGTTTCTTCCAGGAATGTTATCCTCAAATACATCAAACGAAGCCATTATTACCCGAAAATCAGAAATATTTTAAGGTGAATAACGCTGGAGAGGATATCCAAATAAATATTATAAAAAGTAAAAACATTCACATTTATATCATAAGAAAGACTTGCAATGTCCAATAACAGGAAAAAGAAATGTTTCTCACCTAAGTGAACGATTCTTTTTATAAAACATATTTCGATTTACATCAGTGGTGGCCTACGAATTTTTTTTTATATTTGCCAACTATTTATTTATTTTATATTTCTATGTTTATATGTATGTACTATGTTGTACAGTTGAGTGCAGGATGATACTAATAATCACAATCAAGTCTCATAATCTTTGCCTGAAATACAGTCGTTTTATTATTATTATTACCTAACTTATGATAACCTCTTTCGGATGTATGATTCCCTGTAAAATACATTTAAAAATAATTTTTCCGATAAATTATTTTTTAAATGTTTATTTCTATGTCAAATCGCATTCATATCTAATTTTTTTAAATGTTGTGTTGAATTGAATAGTAAAACATACCATCTGTTTTTTATTTGAACTGTTAATCTAAATTGTTCGCCAATTGTACTTAACTAAATTGAATTCATAATTGTATGTAATTGTATTATATTAAACTTCTTGTTGTAATAATTGATATAAGTTTTATGAACTTATTTGATGTTATGTATTTCTTATAATTTTTATTATTATGTAATTTTTATTATTACGCAAACTTTGTTAACATTATGTATGCCATACCGCCCTCTAGAGTCCAAATTACTTACTTTAGCGCTTGTGCAAATAATTACACGAAAATGATTGATTGTTATTATGTAGTTTGATATTGTTTTCTGACCTAATTCAGCTAAACGTAATTGGTGTCCTCTTCATATAAAATTTGAATACTAAATTGAATTTTAAGCGGCATCGTCCTCCATTGAAACTGAATGAAAAATTGAGAACAGTAAAAGAAGGACAAAACGTTTCATAATTTTGTCACGTTGTTTTCCGAATATATCTGTACCCCTTAGAAAATCTTACAGAATCAACGTAATCTATGAAATATTTTTGCTCGTCGTCCTCTGAAGTGCGTTTAAATTTTCTTAATTATGAATTTCACTCATTATCGGCCTCGACTGTTGATCTTCATTTTTAATTAAAACCATTGTTACGTTCGAATCATTCTCGTAACGGACTCATATTATTGCTACGCAACAATGCAGTTTTCCTGAACCAACAATGGAAGTCTTCTAAGTAAAATAATTCCATAAATCGTCGAGAGAGAGTATTGTTGGCCGATCTTCTCTACTTTTTCAAGGGCATCAGCAGTGTATTAAATTATCTACGTATTATTGAATATCCTACAGTGTGACGTGAAATCATTTTCAAACCCATCTCCTCCCGTTCAAGGAATTGTCCTCAGATAAACTTCAGAAGGACCTTCGAGTGGACCTACTCTTTTATGGAAAACCACGTAACGATAAATCTCGAAGCTGGAATACGTCATCGGTTGTCAAGAGCTTTCTTTTATTCCGCACCCCACTCGTTATGCCTTCTCTGAGCGATAAAAAAAGGTTAATGGCTCCCTCTTTTGGGAAAATCGACGAGAGACCCTGAAGAAGAATCAGGAAACGTGCAAGAACGCCCTTTTTCCCTTTGCGCTTACATCTCCTTCAGGTCTCTCGCTTAGCCCATACTCTGTACTTCATCCTTTCCCAGAACATGATTAGATCGTTTTCTCAGGTTAGTGCATTCTTACTTTACTGACCCATTTTCGTCTAACCTGCTTGGGTTTTGTGTATCCTGGTGGGATAGCTCAATGGACAGAGCTACCAGCCGGCAATTGGGAGACCCTGGTTCGAGTTCCGGTTCCGTCAGACTTTTTCATGTCCGTTTCTCCTTGGGAATTTTCCTAGGTGCACGCCTTATCGTGAGAAGTATTTGAAACCCTTTTCCTTCTGTTAAATATTCAGTTTCATCTATTTGATATATTGGTAATTTAACTAGAAATTTATTCTGTCCCATATAAGTCATCGAGGATAAAATCGTATTGCTGTTTTGATAGAAATCCTTCGTTTCAACCAGCGAAGGGCGAGATAACCAGATAGCATAGATGTTAGGGGACGTGATCAACGTATGAATTCCGATCGACCCTATTAGGATAGCCATCCATAGTCATCACGATGCTGGGTGATCACTGATAGGTGTTTTTGCACTTCGGGAACCAACTCCGGAACCTCAATCACTACAGAAAAACACAATTCTTTTGCTGTTCAGAAGCATTAACAATAAATTAATAGTATGCGGAGATTACGTGTTCATCAACAGTTGTTAAACAAAGAAATCTTGCCTTCCCCAACAATAGCACCACGATCTTGGCGCTAGGCAACAATCCATCAGGTAAACAACATGCACATAATTTAGCCCAATTAGTTAATGGCAACAATTAAAAGAGTTGTTGCAGTTTGTTTGTAACTCAAGGCACGTTGCCACATTGTAGCCACAAGTTTGGATAATAGCTTCCGCAAAAACATTGTCTGTTTATTTTTTATTTGCAATTGCTTCCTCCAGGATCGCAAGAGGTCATTCGTGCATCGGTATGATCACGGTCCTCCTCACCAGAATCACGCGGGTCGTTAAGGGTCTCAGGAGCAAACTCACGCACGCGGAATGTATCGACGTGAAATGGGCACGTACGTGATCTGGGTCGGCCGCCCACGTCTCTCCCGCAAGTCACGAACCCATCTTCCCCGGCGTCAGTGACTCCCTAAGTGCACGGATTAAAAAACGACTCAACATGTATGGGGTTTGATAAATGCGGCCGCGTTGGAGAGAAGGTCTTGGAGATTGTACACCGATTGCAAGGCGTACGTGAGGGCTAAAGATTTCAATTCGTGACACCCAATAAATCACTTCTGCAGCCGTCGAGTTCGTGACTCGTAGCTGGTGGAAATCGCGAGAAAAAATGCGATGGCTTCGGTAATCAATCAAAGGCTTTTGCAAGAAAATCTCACTCTTCCCGAAATTTTGACTGCTTTTAAAAGGAATAATGTTCATAAATGGAAAGTCTCCCAAAGATGACCCGTTGGTTAAATTACGGCATGAATTCGAGGATAAGAAATTTCCAAAGAAAATAGATAGGGCATTAGCGGGCTTGCTCCGGAGGGAAACAACGAGGCTGATGTGCCTATATTTATGTTCGTATAGCTTCACCCAGTGTTGAAAGTAGCAGATTAACCTTTAGAGAGAACCACTAACACGATGATCTTAGCAAATCCATTAATAAATCAGCACACTCGGTCTTAACATATTTTCTCTATCGTTGTTTTCTCATTAGCGACACGTGATTTTCCATATCCATTCTTTACTCTTGCCTTCATGAGGAAATCGAGTCCAACAATCTTTTTGGTTGCGTTGGTAACGGTTCGTGAATAATCCGATGTATTTCGCAACAATACAACATCTCATCGCCATGCGAAAACAATTAACACAGATGATGGTGACGATGGGCCTGTGTTAATCTATACAAAAATTAATATTAATTGAACATCAATAATAATGATGCAATAACGATAAAAATGTTTATATGTTTTTCGTATGGGAGATTTTCTGAGTTATTCACATTCTATAGTAGTTACAGTTAAGCTTTAAATAGTATCCCAGAATTCCTTAATACTGGTATGGAAAACTCCTGGAATCAACCCTTCGGGAGTTGACAAACCTAGTTGTCAGCTGGTACCAATCAAGTATCTAGAATCAACCGGTCATTCCATGGACTTCGAAGCAGCCACCATGGCGACAACCCAAGTAAATTTCCCACAGAACACTACATATTCGCATAGTATACTATTTCTGAACCATACAGCGAATACTTACGAAACTAAAAGCTACATTTCTGAAGATTTCTGAGTTTCTTAAACGAAAATGGCGGAAAGACCGAAAGATCCGTAGTATCATTCATGGTACACACATTACCAGTGTTAGTGAGACAACGATTAGTATGTTCCGGCTTGTATTCAACAATACTTTCAACAATATACTGTTAGGACTCTGTTGCAATAATTTTGAAGGGCAATCCGTACTTTAACAGTGGCAGTGAGACAACAATTAGAATGTTCCGGCTTACATCCAACAATGCGATCAACAATATAGGAGGAATACATTATAGCTATATGCTCAATAATCTGTTAGGAGGGACTACTGTTGTAATCATTCTGAAGCGCCATCGTCTGAATGAAACAAAATTGGAAAGAACTCTGTATTGAGTCATCTGGAAGTGGTAACATATGAAATTTTCTTCATTCATTTCCTCTGAAACATCTCTTCCGTGTAATGCATCTCCAAAATAACCTTGGCTGCGACGATACGTCTTGCAGTACGTGGATGAATGCAATTTTCTGCCGATCAAGCGTATGCAAATACTCGCGTAGGCACTCGAAGTTATAAAAGAATTCCTTTCGATACTGAAGGAAACAAGCTTAGGAAGAGGGGCTTGCTGGGGAATATCCATCTTTCCGATAATCTTACGGAATGTCGATCCTTACGTCTATTGAAACGGACGGAAATTCGGTTGCGGAAAGACGCTACAGGGAATACGGCTTGGAAAAGTTTCATTCGTTCATACACTGCAGATGTCGGAAGATTTTCTTCCTAAAATGAAATTAATCATACTGCAATGCGGATCTGAATATATTTTACGTCTTCATTCACTAGGAAAGATTATTTCGTGATATGGTTTCGCACGAAAAGTGTCCTCAAACCCATAAATATTCCTGTGATAATTATGATGTGGGTACCCGAGGGACACACAAGACTGTATAGGTGTAGATAGGCTCAAAATCTCAATAAAAATTTCAAACAAATAAATAACGTCTTTACCTTTGGCGAAATTGAGACTTTAAAATCTCCTCTTCCATTCAACCCATCGTGAATATTTAAAAAGTTATAAATCAATTATAATATAATTCTTTGATTTTTAATCATTCATTAATAAATAATATATGTATTAATAATTATTTTCAAATTGAAGTAATATTGAAAGTAGCAATAATGGAGTAATACTTTCGACAGCAGTGCATCAGAGATTATCAAAATTCTTGGCTGTGAATCTCTTAAGGATAGAAGGACCGATTACAGGCACAAGCTGTTCCAGAAAAATTTAAGTACTGATTTGCATGACGAAATATGAGATATTGCGAATCTCGTAGTCATCGAGCGCGGTTTTCGAGACCAAAAGATATTTCGCGATATTTTAGCGAGAACGGATAGCTATTACGGGTTCCTTTTTCCAGATAATAGAAGGAATTCCAGTAAGGCGGCAAATTATGGAGTTCGGTGTTATCACACCCCCTGCCACACGCCATTAAGTGTCTCGCGTGGTACCAATGTAAACTTTAAATCACAGAAAAGCAAGTAAAGTGATTAATTTAATAACTTTTAAGAAAATAAAATTTTTAAACGAATTCATCACCTTATGTTGAAAATTGGATAGTTTTTCCTTTAAAGAGGATATTCGAGATACAATAGGAAAGGCGAATAGAATGCAAGGATTAATGAGTGGAAATCTGATGCGATGCTATTTGAGAGTAAAGGAAGCATCTTATTTTTTTTCAACGATTCAAACTCTCCCAGAAGGTTGCTATCCGAATTGGAATCCTCACGAAGTAGGATTAGTCTCCCATCTAGATATGGTTCACCGTAGAGCAGCTAGGTTTGTTAGAGAAGATTTCAGATTCGACAGCAGTGTTTCGCCTACAATACTTCGGATGGCAATCGCTTATGGATAGGCAAAGATACCGACGGAATATATTCGAAAAAATTACCACTGAGAGTTGGCTTTGTTTTTTCAGCTGACTACGCTTGCAAACCCTAAGAGAGAATAACAATGCGTTGTAGGATACAATCCAAAGGACAAATAGTTGCTTCTGGTTGCATTGTCCGTGGATCAGAAGAAGCAGTTACAGTTAAATAGAGATATCGGTGTATTTACACCCCCTACCACTCGCTACTGGCGGCTTGCAAGATAAGCATGTCGTGAAAGCGGTCCCGGGTTCGATTCCCGGTGGGGGCCTACGTGCGAAATGACCTAAGCTGTCGAAGCACTTTTAACAATACTACTACAATATAAATTAATTGCTAATCTGTACTCACACTACTTACTAATCAGGTATTTACGTGCATTGATATAGATATCTGATCACATTTATTCCGAGATTTTCGCGTGCTCCTACAGTACACGCGTGATTTAGAGACATTCATTGCATCAAAGAAGGTATTATACAATGAATTATCGACCTTATGAAGATATTTTTAACAAGAAAACGGACATTCTTTATCCTAAAATTGCGTTATTTTTTTAGATGAAATTCGCGTTGTGTGGCTGGAAAGATTCACATTTCTATGAATGCAATCATTCTCTCAGTACGCAAATAGTGAGAGTGGCGAATAAAAATAATTAACGCGCTTCAAAATAAGAACTCTGGCAAAAGATTAAATTATTATTATTATTATGGAGTAATACCAATACTTGTGAAAATTGGGCACCTGCTGACAAGTCCATAATTGGACTTAGCGGGACCATAAAGAAAATCAATCTTCAATTTGTAATTTAATGTGCTGTAATTTTATAATTCAATTTGTAATAGTTTTGAACTTCAATTTGTAATAATTCTGTAGTTTAATTTGTTACTGTTTTGAACATCAATTTGTAATAACTTTGTAGTTCAATTTCTATATTGTCAAAATTTGTTTATTTTTCGTAAGGTTTTGACATTCAATAAAATTATTATTAAAAAAAAATGACAATATACCCGCTGCGGTTTGAATGTGCATCAAGTGGCAACCTCATACAATACATCTATCTATTAATGCATAGTTATTATAGATATAGAATTACGTCTATATATAAAATTACAATAAATTACAATACAATAATTCACAAAAATTTTTAAAAATACAATAATATATTACAATACATTAACATTATTAGACATCACCAGTCATAATTTAAGCAGTATACACTCGATATTGAATAAACTCTACAAAAACTAATATAATATATAAATCTAATACTTTTGTAAACTGCTGTTTGGTATACCAGATGATTCGGAGCGGGAGTTATTTCTATTCAGAGAAACATGAGTGAATTACGAGAGAGAGAGCTAGAAAGGGCAAGTGACTCATGGGAAGATAGCCAGTAACCAACCTATTTCTGAGGGGGTGAACTCTGTTTCCTTAGAGAAACGGAAATAATTCGGATTCCTTTGTCATGCGTACGTGTCGTCCTGACTTCCGGTGTATTTCGTTTGAAGCCCATGAGCTTCGGGCGTTCTCTTTCTCTAAAATAAGCATAAGATAATCAGCATAAGGGCACATAGAATGTAAGAATATTAATAAGGATACCGGTAAGAACTTGATATTTAAAATGACGAAATATTCATACCATTATTACTAAATAAGTTGCCAGAAAGTCATCCTATAACTGTGTTAACTAGCCGAACGTTTTAGTATTAGGTTTTCAATAGCGATATATCCTGGGTTTTCTACGTCTACATAAATACTCTGCAAGCCTTTCGGCGAGTGGCACGGAGGTGTAAACACCAAAAGTTCGAGTTACCGCATTAGCTTATTGTTATCGCGTATCGTTCGTGGAAAGAATGAGTCCTTAAAACTATTTGTCCTCGCTCTTGTTTCTCTTATTTTACGCTAATTTTCGGATCGGCAGCAGAAGGGGATCGCATAACACCGATTAAGTCTTCCGCAAATGTACATTCTCTGAATTCATCAATCAACCGCTAAATTCTAATCTCCTTTCTTTCAAGAATTCTCAATCTGCGTCTGAGAGCATTTGCGTAACGCTGGCTTTCTTATCGTAGAATTTTTACCAAATCGTATCGCCTTGCGCTGCCCTTCTCGAGTTCGCGGGGACACGTTTCATCCGCTGGATCCCATATACTCGCCACATGTTCCAGATGGAGCGCGACCAAGGTGAAGTAACATCGTTCTCTAGCCCTTCCCTCGCATCTATCTACAGCGCGTTATAAAACCGAACTTTTCAGTTGCTTAACCGCGGATTTTTCGGATATGTGTTCTCTAGTTATTTGTAAAAGTGATTCCGTGATATTCAACTGAGTCGACTAGATATATATTCCTTCCACAAATTTTGTAGTAGTTTGTTTTAAAAGTCAACGTAGCATTAACTAATAACATTCAATAACAAAAAAGCGAAAGAAGTTCATTGTCTTTAATGAAGAAATAGGAAAGATTGAAAACATTACCTATAAAAAGGTGTATGACCGTTCATATAGCGAAAGGTTATTCGCAGGGCAACATAAATACAAATTTAGCGATTTCTTCCCTAGTACTGAGGACTATTCTCTACTTAAAGTGACTCGTAAGCCACGAGTCTTGAGTCAACAAGTAAGTGTAGAAAGTGTGGATTAGTGGAACCCTGAAGGTTGGGAAACACTGTTCTAACCTATATACAACTAATAAGAATGATAGACAACTAGTAGTAATAAGGAGCTTCAGCAATGAATTGTGTATGTGGACTATTTAGCCTAAGAGAATTTTTTTAAAATTCAAATTAAAGCTGAGCAAGTTTATTACAAATACGATTCTAATAAATTTGGCAACAAAAACCGCAAATACGAATTTTTTTATCTTTCGTACAAAAATGGACAATATCTTAAGAAATTTATTCGGAAAATTTTGGGCATATGGAGCTTGTTTTCAGCTTCTGTATTGAAAAACATAATGTACTTTAAAATAAAATTGATTACCTTATTCTTTAAAACGCATAATCTAGGTAATACAGACCAAAAACCCAAAAAAGTGCAAAAAAATTCGTTGTTTTTTTTACTTTGAAAAATTGCACAGCCGCCACATGTCTTTCAAAGCTGCAAAATCGGCATCTCTTACTATCGACATAAGTCATAACAAAATATTAAATTATTAGAAATACATGACCTTTTTCAAGGTCGAGCCCTTTCTTCTGTATTAATTAAACGGAGCTAAAAGCGCATATTGGCGATTGAATCTGAAACCGGCCCTGGATGTAAGTCAGCGTAAAGTTACCACTTACAGAACATTAATTAAGATCGCCCGTTAGACCAAACTGCGGATTGCTCATTAACCGCTCGGGCTCATTTGACAATCCGCACCGTCGCAACCGCGTTCATTCCCAACAAAGCGGCCTTGCAAGCGGCCAATTCATGCGCACGCCCTGGGTAGCGGACTGACCGCACTGCGTACCGAACTGGGAAAGAATTGGCTTGCTTTAGCGGTCTGGATACGATGGATTTGTCCGCTCTACGTAATGATCTCGTAGCACTGTTATGGAGCGGAAATCACGTACAAGGAGATGAGGTGGCGTGGATCAGGAGGCAGCTGAGTTGGATGACCCCCTGAGTTAAGGAGAGGATGAGACATTCAATATTATTGTATCAATGAAGGGAAGATTTGTTTAAATTGGGAGATCTTCTGTCTTCTTTGATCCCAAAAGAGAGAATACGCCTTATCCATGAATACTATAATAACTGCGAATGCATATGCTCTATATTCTGGTAGGTTCACCCTCCAAAATATTCCCTATTCAATCCCCTTTCTTTCGTTTATTGGTAACTTATGCGGCAAGTATATAGGGTCCAGCGGACGAAACGTGTACCCGCGAATTCGAGAAGTACAAAGGAAGGCGATTCGGTTTATTAAAAAACGCTACAAAGAAAGCAATTGCTACGCAAATATTTATAGACGTCGATTGGGAATCCTTGAAAGAAAGGAGGTTAGAAGCTAGTCTTCGATGATCGATCACTTCAAAGTGCATTTGCGGAAGACGCAATCGATATAATGCGACCCACCTTCTACTTCGGCTGATTCTGCAATTAGCGTAAAATAAGAGGAATAGATGCGAGTCGTTTCAGGGATTCATTCTTTCTACGGTGGATACGCGATAACAATAAGCTAAAGAGGCAATTCGAACGGTTTTTGTTTACACCCCTTGCCATACGTCGAAATGTGGCTTTCGGGGTATTTCTGTAAATGTAGATGTAGATGTAGAATTTACCTCATCCTTTTATGTTATCTAACATCTTTTGTCTTTGTCTGCCCCTCTGTTTTTTCCCTTGCATTCTACCCTCAATTACATTCTACAGCAACTCCCCTCCACTAAATATTTGACCCACCCATCCTTTGTCAAAGTTGAATTACTTCAATTAAAACCCTCTCTTCCTCGACCGTCTACAGTACCAATGTGTTTGTTATTTTATCTACCCAACTTGCTTTTCCATTCTACGCCACGCCCACATCTCGAAGGCCCCCATTCCTTCAATATCCTTCTTTCTGAAGGTCCACGTTTCGCACCCATTCAAGAGTAAACTCCATACCAAGGATTTTATTAATCTTTCTCTTATAACTTTATGGAACACTTCCATTATCAGATCCAATAGTCCCGCAATAGGTTTCACCGAAGTGTCGCGTAAATTGAGACTGATATTTTTATTTAAAGTATAGGCTCTCTAAAAGCTTGTCTCGTTAGAACGACACTCACTTGACCGATCCTCGCAAACGAGGAGATCCCAAGCCTGTAAGATGGTAAATTAGTTTTCATTAAAGCAAATAAAATGAACTAGGTGAAAAGGGGCGTAATGGGAAGAAGTCAACGTGAACGAAGAAGGTGATAACATTTTACTTTGTAATTTCATCAACTGCTTTAAGACTATGTTTTCCTCCAGTCCCAATCCATGTATCGTAATCACTGCTGTTGCATTCTTTGTCATATTGAATTTTCGTGAATTTCAAATTCCTAGAAGAGCAGTTCCGAGATAGAGAAATCTAACAATTAGTTGCTGGAAATTGTAGACACGGCTGTTTACTAATAAATAGAATAGACTCCTGTAACCGTTTCGCAAGTTGTCGGCAAATTTTCGTGGCAAATAGCTGACAAATTGAATCACCTCCAACGAAAATCTCAATGATAGTTAAAAAGGCTGAAATGAACAAAATTTTTCAAGTCAAATAGTTCAGACAAACATCGAAAAATAACGTGTCATAGATCAAAAAAGTACCAGATTAATAAAATCAACCGTTTACCTTAGTATAAAAAGACACCCAGGTCTAAAAATGTATTTTTGTGTGCGTGTGCCGAATAGAAAAGCTCCACAGCAAATTTTCGCGATTCGTTGACCGTACTAAACCTAAGCCGTACAAATTATGTACCGTACGGATCGAGGGTTAAGTGTACACGTACAACGTCAATACAGGAAAATACATCGGTAAACTTTCCAACAAAAAGCTCGCAGAAGAACGAACCAATTCATTGCTTTCAGGAAAAAAAAAACGCACGCGCCACGGCAAATCAATAAATCGACAAATCGCAGCGACAAATGAGGCGCAGAACAAGAAAAATCAAGTGAAATACGCACTGAAAGTCGTTTCAAGGCTTTCACAGGTGAAGGTGACCAATACAATACTTTTATAGGAACATTTTTTCTCGTAAACATTAAGGCTTTCATTTTTAATTATTACTATTTATTTTACTATTTATTTTACTATTTATTATACTATATATTACTAATTATATTAATGGAATTAACATCCAACAATACCTTTACATAAATAAATTTATAAATAAATATAAATAAATAAATATAAATAAATTATAAATCGGTCGACTGATAAAATAAAACACTATCACATTCTCAACTTTGATTCTATTTGTGCAAAATATCCCTGCACATAATTATGGATAATACAATGTACATAGGTATCAACAACGCGTATGTTCTATCAAACAAGACGGAACTTAGCTGAATTGCGTGTCTAAATAACTGAAAACATAACTTATTCTCCTATACATTAAAAAAAAATATCAATCATAGTAAAATTTGAAGCGATAAATATTTGAAAAAATTCCTAAAACATACTCCATAAAATTTAATTGAACATTGAATATATTTTAATGCATAGAAGCTCCATAGAATATTAAAGTAATATGCTACCGGCTTCGGTGGCGTAATGTTCTGCGCATTGGCCAATCAACACCGGGGTCCCGGGTTCAAATGCTGGTTAGGGTTGTTTGTGATCCTGTCTTGTAAGAAGTTAATTGTAAGAGCGGTCTCTAAACTATAATTCGCCTTATAAAACCGTCATCGTCGACACATTTCCTTTTTGCACCTTTTTTTTGCTAAAAATCTCTCATTTTTTATTCCATATTCATACCCATGCACTGATTAAATTTTGATGTATCCTCGCCTGCTTTATGGAGGCAAGGTAACGTGTAAGTCTCCTTTTGAAAATATTTCTCATTAACAAACACCTAAAATATATACCTTTCTGAAATATTCCACAATCAGCTGGATGATACATAAAGCTTCGGCATCAGTATCAATCGCCTCGAAAAGAATTCGCGTCATTTATTCCTTTGAAAATGAACCGAAAAATTCCTGTCGCCTGCATAGCATTCCTTTCACTCGGGACCTTCATATTACCGATATTGCCCTCGTAAACTTGACCCAAGACCCCTTCATATGCTATATGAAGGCCATGAAAGCCAAGTAAAGAAAGACTTGGGAATTTTCCTTCGTGTCCAATATCTCGGAAATGCCAGAGTTCAACGAGAGCTTGGCATTCATGGAAGGGATTGTAAATATCGAGGCATTACGTGTTTTCGCGATCATGGTCGTAAAAAAGGGGCATTCTCAGAAGAACTATATTTCAGAAAGTGGCATAGATAAGGGCTGCAACAATCACAATCCTTTTATATAGAAGTATACAGGGTGCACAAAAAATATCTACTCATTCTTTATCTGCCCAATACTCATACGATAAACTTGGGAAAAAGTCTAAAGTCTTTTTTCTTTTTTGATCATTTCTACTTAACAATTTAGAACTCAGAGTAACGGAGGGAGTTGTGACGAAACAATGGTGTGAAACTTTGAAGAAAGTCCCCAAAAACTTCTACAAAGAAGTGCTGTATAAACTCTGAGTAATAGCAAAGCCATGTCAAAATGATGTCTTTGGATAAATCTGAGTGAAAGTTAAATTACAATATATTAAAGCTAAATTAGCGATATAAATTAAAGGCAATACTAATACTTACATACTTCTCACATCAAGAAATCGAAATTTGTTTATTTGGGGCCATAGTACGTAACTAGTTAGTTGGGAATCGTGGATAATTAAAATATAAAATAAAAAATCGTGGATAACTAAAAATAGAATTAGTTGGGTGGACAGAATAAAAAATGATAAGGTGTGCAAGAGAGTGAATGAGAAGGGGAATGCACTATGGTTGTGTATTGTGAAAAGAAGAGCAGAATTGGTGGGGTATATACTGAGACACGAGAGTCTAGTAAAAACTGTATTAGAGGGAATGGTGGAGGGAGTACGATACAGAGGGAGGCCAAGGGAAGAATATCTAGCACAAGTGAGAATGGATGCAGGAGCAGCATCCTATGAAGAAATGAAAAGGAAGGCCTATATTCAAACCAATCTAAGGATTGTTAACTACAAGAAGAAAGTACGTAACAAAGTACGCTGGTTTAGAAGAACGATGATAAAAATTATCGTTCTTTATACATAAAAATGCCAAACATTTAAAAAATTTAAATTTAACGGCTGATTTAAAACGTAGAGTAGAAGTTGAGCACTAACTCACCGATGGTTGAGTTAGTCGGTTTTCAGAGTTCTTTTCAGCGATGATACAAAAGGAAGTCACTTCGACGTCGATTTGGCTTCATCAAATGTCACTTACAAACAAAGCTAATGAACTACTATGACGACACAATGGATTTTATTTCTCTTATAATTTTCTCGTAGCAAGCTGTTGTTTTTGATCCTCGCTTTGCAGGTACATATAGCGCTCTCCGCTAAATCCGATATTTTCTAATATTTGGGAGTGTTTTTCAATCGAACTGAGAGCTTCTGCCAAACTTCCAATTGCCATGAGGGACTGTGTCTAGAGCTTCCAATTCTTCAGCATCGCTTTGCTCACTCGCCTCTGTGAGCATGATCCTGACATTTTAAATCCAATACCTCGTTCACATTCTACCTTCCGCTTCCAAATCTAATTGCACAGCAACATTAACAACTAATTCCATCACGTGATCGGTTTCCAGCTTTGTATCCGTCTCGAGTTTGAAAAAGAACGGACAGTTTAACTTCTCCAGGGAGCAGAAATCACGTGACTACGAGGTAGCGTAACGGCGTTGCTGTCAAATCGATAAAATGTATGAGTAATGGGTGCAGTGAGAGTGAGTACTGTTTTTTGAGACATCCTGTATTTCAACAAATATTCCAGTATGTTCGATATGGAAATATTTAAATCTTGCTTGTTGTAGTAATAACAATCTCCGTTTTTGTGAATACTGTTTATTTAATCAATATTACTGTTTTAAGAAGCATCTTTGTGCGATTAATTTTCCAAATAATCATGCGATTAATTGATTTGACTTATCATATTTATCCTTCATCGAAATATACTAATTAAACAGTTCGATCATTGGGAAAAGGGTGACAGATAACTTTACCAATTAAGGTTTGCGCCTAGGAATATTCAAGAAGAAACGGGCATGAAAAAAGCTATTGAACTATTAAGTTGAGCCAGAGCGCGCTGTAGCATTGTTGTGATAGCCCAATTGGCTGGAGCAGTCACCCGGTTAGTGGAAGATCCAGGTTCGAGTCCCGGTCCTGTCATTCTGTTTTGAAGTCCGTTTATCCTTGGGATAATTCATTTATTATTTAATGAGCTAACACTCTTAAGTATAAATGGAAAATCATCGAAAATTATTTATGAAGGAATAAAAATTGTTGCAGCGACGATTCGAAAACCAAATATTTAATAAATCCCTCGTCAAATGAATGTGAAAAGATAACTCGATATAATTACCAGACGAAATAGAGGCTTAATATCCCTTTCCAACCATCCCTGGTCTATATCAAAGAATTCCAGATTAAATAAAAAGAGATGGCAAGAGAAAAATAAGGGAGTTGTTGTGATGAAACACGGGTGTGAAACTTTGAAGAAAGCCTCCAAAAATACCTACAAAGAATGTGGTGTAAAAACTCTGAGTGATAGCAAATCCATTTCAAAATGATTAAATCTTTTGATACATCTGGGCTAAAGAGTTAAATTACAGAGAATTAAAGCGAAATTAGCGATAAAAATTAAAGGCAATCAACTCAAGAAAAATTTTAAATGGTTACTATGACAACCTAAAATAAGATTATTATGAAACAAAACAGATGCACAACAATATAGTTATTACCTCTCGGAGCCATCTGCAAAGTCTATTCTTCATAATCTTTCATACTTTTCTACATTAGAGGTCTCTTTATAGAAACATATTTCGATTTAATCAAGAAACGATAATGACAGCGTAACTACTGGCAACATGAAATATTTCAATTAAATGTATTAGAAAATTGGTCACATTTGACAATGGATGGATACGAAAAGGAGGAAAAAGAAGTAATTAGAAAGGAAAAAAGTGGAAAGAACCGTTCTTTTGAGTGATCTTCTGGAATGCCGAGGGGAGGAGTGGAGGGTGACGAGTAGGATGGCCATCTGGCTCGACACCAAAGGGCCGATGTCCACCAGCGCTTCATTTTTAACTACATTCTGTACTTCCTCCGCCTACTCGGAGGCACTTGACCTTCTAATCACACGCCTCAATACACCCACCCTAAACTCACGGCTATCTTCCACGACCATCGGCACTTTGAAGGCAGTTTGAAAAATAAATGACTCCACAATGAACCCTTCTTCGTTTTTTATCACGTCTTATTATTTTCTTTTGGCATTGTTCTTTGGTTATTAGTGTAATATTATTGTCATGTAATATCTCCTGAGGTTGGGTGGAAGAGAGGCCACTTTGGCCTAACCTCGCCGTAAGAGTTGCATAACAATTTTATTTATTTATTATTTATTTGTTTATCATCACTACAATTACAACTAGAAGACTGATTGCACTTGACTCAATGAGCATCGATAATAACGATAAATAATCACATTTATTACCTCCTACCATGCGCCAATAGCGGCTTGCGAACAGTCACGTAAATGTATCTGTGACTTTCTGTCTTGAAAGACGAGTGACGCGAAAGTAAACTTGTCACATCCCATAGTTAAGAGGTTATCTATGCGTTGCCTAGAAACAGTGAGACCTGAAATTTCAAAAACTTCCTTGCAATGCAACTTTGCGGGTATACACAACATCGCACAGTTTCCATGGAGATTTATTCTGGTAAATAGTTTCATCCGTGGTCTATCATCATCATGTTCAGAGAAGTAAATGTTTAAATATAAGTAAATTTTAAGTGCAGAGGCAATGAGTGAAAATCTACAAATCCGCAATTTATCCGACCCGTGGATACACACGCGAATAGTTTTGGGTCGGGTCGGATAATTTGTTATTGTGGATCGGATAATTTTTAATCTGTTGCGATACCAGATTGGACATGGATATGGATCGGTTTGGGATACTGAGATCTGAACCACTACATATATCTGGTACACGTTTCACCATTAGTAGCCCGTGTATCCGTCACGTATTGTGAGACCTAAGGCAAAGAAACAGATCTCACAGTTTCGTCGCGCAAAATTTCGCTTTATAATAAATTCTAGTTTTTGTTATACTCTTTACGAATAAATCTTTGGATAGTCTTCCTCCAGTTTGTCATTATGCAGCGTTGAATTCCTCATCCTGTGTTATATTCTCCCGAAATGTGAGAGTGAATATTCATAATATTAAGATTGGCGAAGCACTTCAAACATAGGCATAAGATTATTGAGGAGCATACGTAAATCGTCTTTCCTTGCATATTGTATAGTATATCTTCCAAAATGGAATTCGGACGAATGATTCTATCAACTTGTGTATAGTCGCAAAAGAGACGGAACGCAATAAAGTACTTCTGTAATGAAACTGGTATTCTGGACCGTCAAGATCAAGATACATGAAACTGTAGCGATTTTTCCCATTTTTATTCTTTTCTTGCCTAAAGAATAAAGAAAAACTAATAAAATAATGATACGGAGACTATTGCCGTGATATGGCAAACCGATTGCAACAAAATGTGATGTGTAATTAGGGGTTTAAACGATATCAAAACGCTTAAAATAATAAAACAGTGTAGACGTCGATTGTTCATCTTTCGTGGAAAAATGAGATCCAATTGATCGTGTATAGTAAAAGCGTTAAAAAACTAGGGATATAAACTATATAAATGGAGAAAATATTTTAGTTTTCGTTCATAAAATATTCAGGCATAACAAAGTTTTCAAAGACAATTCCCGCAAAATAAAAGCTACTACTTTGTGAGGGTCAGATAGTATTATCAAAGTGCTTTTCAAACCATTTTTACTTCCATATTTTACTGTCTTCTTTCCTAATTCGGTTCGTCCGTGCTCCCCTTCAGTTTCCTTTCTTTAAATGCTTCTTTGGCAAAGTATTACAGTTAAGTTCTGCATGACGTCCTTCAAAGTTTGCGGATCCTTTGAGATAGGTTCCGAAGATAATTTCATTCCCTCTTAGCAATAAGCTTTGGTGTGCCTGCGGAATTCTAAAGAGACTCTGCTCCCCAGTATTCTAACTCCGCAACGCTCCCATATCACGCCAGCTGAATCTTTATTCGCTGCATTTCCCTCAAAGAACTTAACAGCCTTCGTTTACATTTTCTCTCTTGTTAACGCATGAGTTCCAATCGCTGTCGTGCCCTTATTACTAACATTTTTGGACTTGAGAATAACTTCATGAATTTTCCAATAGAATCGTTATAGCTTTCGCCTACCCGATCAAGACTATGTAAGCCTCTCTCATTTTTTTCTAATTTTCGAGACTAAATTTAGGGTTCAAATCGTATTTTTCGGAATATGGCTGGATAGATACATCAATGCAGGAAGGTTAAAAAAGGAAAACTAAAATGAAATAACCATACGAAAAGGATACTAGGTGACTTAACATGATATTTCGTGCAACCAGATACAATCCCAAAAGAATAAAGGACGTGGAAAATAACCTGACCAGCTCCCCGAGGAAAAAGTCTCCTGAAACGGATGCGACAGAATATACTGCGAGATGGCTAAACAATTAGAGCAGCCGTCCGGGAATTGAGAGACTTTTTTCGCGTCCGTTTCTCTTTCGGGAACTAGTTCACGGATGTGAAAAGGAACTCGACCACTAACCAAACGCAAAACAAACTGCAATATTTGACAAGAAATATGGGACAGAAACTTCACAATTAACACTTTTGGAAGCGAGTCGGTCATATTCAGACGCGATCTAAAGGCATTTCTTATATATTTTAGAGCTTAGAGGTTTAAAATCACTCCGTAAGTCGTGTGTCGGCAGATGAAACCCGTGTTTGGAGAAGTTCCGGTTTGTAGGAATCACCCTATGCGTATTTCAGAAACAATGTCTCCACTCTCAAGTGTTCAACAATGAGAAGGATTTTCCAGTTTCACATTGTTTCCCTCTTTTCCATTGTTGAACCCTTGAGAATGGAAGCTTTGTTTCCGAAATGCGCATAGGCTTACGGAGTGTTTTAAAACTCTAATTCATTGACAGTCATAATGAATTTTTCCTTAATTTCATCTTTTTATGGTTGAAAAGGTTGTTTTCAAATAAATATTTTATAATTTGAGTTAAAGACTGAAACCTTTTACATACACGTATATCTGCTGGAAGTATTCATTTTGATATTCGCAAATTCGAAAAAAATCACAGTGGGTCATTTATAAAATTTTCCTGACGAGATGACAGAAATAATTGGCAGCAGAAGCGTCTTTATTCAGCGAACATTCGCGTCGTAATGCAAACGTAGCTGCTTTAACTTACCAGTAATGGCACTACTTTTCTGTATTCTGTTGGATTATTATTCTAGGCATGTCTTTTCATGTCATTGTCCCTTCCATCCCATTGCATTTTGAATTGACTCAATGAATGTGGAATTACGCTTTCTTTAGAAAAAATAACAGACCATTCTTTCTAAGTTAGGAGTGGGCGATCCTTGTTTAAGTATTGGAAATACTGTTTAAGCTAGAAGAAGAGTTGTGCTTTTTCCATGGATTATTTATGTGTATTAGTGTATGGAAAAGAGGTCATGACTACTAGAAACGTTATCATTTTTATCGTTAGGTTATGATGGCTATCATTCGCAGATTTTAATAGAGGAAACAAATGCTCCAAAATATTGAGTTCTACGAAACCATTTGCAACTCTATCAATTGAAATTAAATACAAAATGAACGAAAACATAGTAAAATCAAACACAAATTTAATTTTTACCATAAAATTTAGTAGACTAATTTTTCATGACATTTTGATTACACGTACATTTTTTATGTTGCTATGGTTACGTATGACAACGTCTCCATAACATCACGGTAGTCCTTGTGAACCTTTCTAATTGGGCGCACACTAAGCTTAACTCCTTTTAATCCTTTTAAGCTAAAACCCCTGTCGCCGAAGTTAAATGAGGACATGCGAGAGCCATTTCTTTCCTCCGGAGAGGTATAGGAATTCCGTAGAAATTGGAGTTGTACGCAGACCTCTCGCATAAAACATGGTGGAAGTTGGTGGATTGGAAGAAAATTATCGCTGGACACGCTCAGATGAGATGGAACAAGTGCCGGGGATTATGTACATGAAGATCGTAATCGGTGAAAGGTCTTCAGGAATCTGCGCACTTGCCCCATATCTCGGTCTAGACTTAGTCATTTACAACACTATAAAAAAAATGTATCGACAAATGCAAAAGAAGCATCGTAGTTGCCGAAACAATCGCGTAAGATAATTCAGATAAAATATTGCAAATACTAACTCGAATTCGTAATTTATAGCTAGTAGAAGTATTATTGTTAAAAGTTCTTCGACAGATGAGGTCATTTCGCACGTAGGCGCCCATCGGGAATCGAACCGGGGACCATTCTTA
The DNA here is from genome assembly GCA_000376725.2 of Ladona fulva. NCBI lineage: Eukaryota > Metazoa > Arthropoda > Insecta > Odonata > Libellulidae > Ladona > Ladona fulva. The sequence goes on along the minus strand of KZ308304.1, from coordinate 36,867 downwards.
CCGAACTCGAACGCGCTGCCCACTCCGCTATCCAGGAGCCCATTTACGGCTATTCAATAATATTATACCGACAATCAGTGTCTTCAACAATATCGACATCCAACATTGTTGCGTAGTGATGCGTTCGCTGCTAAAAATCAATTGTTGCAATTGTTAGTTTGCCTTAGGTGCGAAATTATTGATATTTAGACCACTACTTAGAATGACAGGATTCACGAAGCGAATAGAAGAATTAAACATGGTTGAAGCACCTCCAGAAGGAAATCATATTTATTTAAGTCCAAAATTCCAATAGTCATTAATAGGAAGGTCTTCAACCGATGCATTTTACCAGTCTTATCCTATGGAACCGAAGCTTGGTTACTAAAATCAGCAATAACCCAGCAAACCATGGAAAGAAGTATAGAACGCCGTATGCTTGGAATCAAAGAAGAGACAGGAAACGCAACACATGGGTGCGGAAGATGACAGGAGTGACAGACATCTTAGATAAGGTAAGACCATTGAAATGGACGTGGACAGACCATGCTGCGAGGGTAAACGACAACCGGTAGACATCAGCAGTTCTCAACTGGACACCAAGAGATGTGAAGAGACCAAGAAGAAGACCAAGGGACCGATGGAACAGAAACATCATCAAATATAGGTGTAACATGGCAACGAGAAGCTCAGAATAGAGAGAACTAGCTGAAGTGCCCGTTGATTCTCAACGGGGAAAATAGATGTCGAATTAAATCTAATATACCTATTTGTACATAAGAGAAAATAACATCTCGCATCATCTCGTAGTTTAGTCCAACGGGACAGGTTATCGAAAACAAAAAATTTCTCATCAATGTTCGAGGCCGAAATCTACAATCAATAATAAAAATGTGAATCATTATGGAATTTCCCTCTTATTATCAACATGTCTCATAGTAATGCGTAAGTTTTCAAGATTTTCAACTTCCGATTCTGGTAACTTTAATCGTATAATTTTCAAGAGTCCGAAATGATAAATAAAAAGTTACTCCTCCATCTCCACTAATTTATTACGGTGCTATGCATGTTTGTTGCCCCTGTAATTCATCACTACAAATTGTTCGTGACTGATATAATTAAGATCTCTGAAAATTTTCATCCTCTTCATATCGTTATTGCTTCTAAATGGGCCAAAATACAAATGCATTCTTATGAGAAAATGCCTGAACTCGGAATCAACAATCGCATTGGTCGTCAGGGGGACGGGTTGTTTACAACCTCAAAATTTCACAAAATATTCGCATATTTTATCTAAATTCTAGCAATATCGAAACGAGAGCTTTATTCTACGACAATAATAAGAATCTGTATTCAATTTCCCTTCTTTTGATACTTATTTTGACTTTATACGAATAATCCTTCTAATTTAATTTTGCAAAAGAATTAAAGTCTGTACCCGATAAAATCGAACTTTACATGTATTTTTTATGGAAATCTATCTGAACGATCTTGGTTCAAACCCAGCAAATTTTGCGAATGAAAAGTTGACAGTGCTTCCTTCCGGCTCACGGAGAACCCGTATGCAAAGTTTGATGCAAATCGGACAAACGGTGTGGACTCTAATGGCGAACAAACAAACACACAAACCCACAAACACACAGAATTTATGCTTTATATATATAGATAGATAGATTGGAAATTTGATAACAGTTGCTAAGTGTAGTGGTCTCTAATAGTAACAGTCTCTAATAGTAGTAGTAATATTGCTAAAAGTGCTTTGACAGCTTAGGTCATTTCGCACGAAGGCTCCCACCAGAAATCGAACCCGGGACCGCTTTCACCGAAGTCGAACGCGTTGCCCACTACACGGGAGTCATTATATCTCAGGGTCCACATCTCGGGAGACTTAGCAAATATTATTTACCCACCCCTCTACATCAACCAATCAGAACCCTTAATAAATCGGAAATAGATGCCAGGAATTGACGATTTTAAAAATCTATTCCTTCCCTAGAACGCTATGAATCAGTGAAATATGGTTATATAAGGTTAAAATAAGCATCGACCCCCCTGCCACACGCGTAGAGACGGCTGAATGGGGAAATACTGATGAATGCGCTGAAAGTCGAAATTCCAATCGAGAAGAGGTTAAAAGATAAAGAGATCCTCAAAGTTTGAGGAAAAGTTTCAATCTTGGAGGTGATTTAAAGGAGTAGCAATTGAGCCGCCTAAATTACTTGCAATAATAATGAATAATTAGTCCAAAAACTCGATTTTCATCTTGGGGATGATTTTCTGCATCACCGAACCTCCGTCTACGAAACTCTCTTTTAAATGAAACTTAATGAGCCCGAATATACACAGCGCCGCTCTCCGAAATCTTTCGGAAGTGGGCCAAAGTCTTGAAATTTTAATCATCTCCGTTGATGGAGTGATGCCGATTAGCCAATCTCGTTTCAATCCTTGTGAATTCCATAACATGTCGAATAACCCAAAAACCTCTCAAAACTTGTGACTTGTGAGAAATGGTGCACTATCCCATTCTGGGGAAGTGTTTCTAAGGTCGTGCATTATTGATGGCGATCTACAGAAGACGCCTCTGGAGAAAGTTCGAAGGAAGCAAACTTCCGTTCGTTTCCCGTGGCAACCGCGCGATCCGCGATGTACTCTGGGGCCAACGAATCTGCGGCCTTCGCTGCAACCGTAACTGAACACATTTTGCTCGGCAGATTGTACTTATGCTAATCGCTTCTCGAAATTAGAGTATATTCCGAAAAAGAAACTGAGCCTGGTCAAAGTAAAAAATTAATGATACTATATCATCCTTTAAATGTAACCAATTAGCATGATTTTTCTCTACCATCTGAGGGAAATTCTTGGAAATAGACATTTCTTTTCGGAAGAAATACTTAGGAAAAAGGTCAAGAACTGTTTTCAATTAATTGAACTCCCGAGCATCCGTGGTTTTATCATCCGTTTTGCGGATTATCAGTGCATCATATATTTACTCTTCGTTAGGATTTTCTGTGGTATTTTTAAAAATGTTCAAACAGAAAAAGCATAAGTATTTTTGCTTTATAAAAAAAGGAAGAATATGGAGTAGTGGGAAATTGGCTAAAGGACAATATTGCTAGTAAAAGAACCTCGATCGGATGAAGAAAACTCTTAATGATTTAATTAATGAATTAAGGAAATAATCGAAAATAATTGATTAAGTGGCCGTATAATGATACGGTTTTTTTTTCGTAAATTATGAGAAATAGCGGAAATAAAATTGAAAACGGAAGGAAAGACGTTAGAAACTGCTGGCCGACCAAAAATCAGGCAAATAGTAAGTAAATATTATTATTATAAGGTTATTAAATTTACATAAATTAAGTTGAAAGTTAAAAAAGTTACCTTCAAAGAATTTTTCTATATAACTTTCAGAATTTAGGAATCCCCTGTGTTTTAAAGTTCATTTTTGCCCAGGCACTAGGATGCTACGTTTTCGGTTAAGACAAAGTTTCCATCAATAGAATGGAAAACTTATTTCAAATATCTGCATCGAATTCAATGAAAACAGCTCTCGAGAAAATTATGACGAAAATATGGTCCCATCTTGGTGAAAAAGTTTTAGGTTTTTTACTCCTAGAAAACGAAATTTTTCACACACAAGCATTTTTTTCTTCCTATGAAAGCCCAAAGCTTAATGAGACCGAATGGAAACATAATTTCACCAATTTTTACGGTCGCAGCATAAATCAGTTCGACGCCGCCTTCATTCAAACGGTCGCCGGGATGTCTTCATCTCTCCAATGACGACATACCGTAACCACGGTTCTCATTTCGGTTGCCATGGGGACGTTTCACCGCCTACGTAAGTCGTAAAAGAATTTTTCCTGGTCCTGGCGGGAAATTGAGAGAGATCCGCCCAAGGAATCAACCACTTAAGCGAGATTTCGGCGTACCCTTTAGCACGTGCTGAGGCAGTAAAAAAAGAAAGGATCTGGAAGAGTCCTTTGCCCTCTGAGGCCATAAATGATGCTCCATTTCCCTTGCGCGCCAGTGGATTTGCATTCCTCTTATTCCACTTTGTTACCACCGAATTCACTGCTCTCTGACTCTTCGTTTTGTGTTTCAATCCTACGTCTCCTCGTTGCCACGGGTAACAGTAAATTGTCCGGTGTTTGCAATGCCTATTAGCAGCTTTATCGCTGTATATCGCTGTATATCGCTGTATATCGCTGTATATCGGGGTATAAAATGCCCTATTCTTTTAGTTGCGGTTACGTTCCGCGTTGAAAGTGTGTGATATTGTAAGTATTTTGCGTATGAATGTTTGTTATGCCTAAAAACTTCTTGTGCAATCCATGAAGTTGAAAATTTAAGATGTAATGAATCCGTATTTCTAAGTGTATGCGTTTATTTCTAATTGCAGACATTTTTCTTCCATCAAAAACGGTAAAAAAATATAATTTAAAAAAACGATTTTGGTAGAGAACGTTCGAAAACGGAACTTTCACGAAGAAAATGGACCGTATATTTGTAAGGGCGAGCTTTCCGAGGTCCGAGGCAAAATAATTGTCAGAAGTGGGATTCGAACCCACGCCCGGAGAACCGGACTGCGACCTGAACGCAGCGCCTTGGACCGCTCGGCCATCCTGACTTACAAAGAATACTAAAATTTTTAACTCATATCCCAATCCGAATCCTTGTTGATTCCGTCTTTAATAACAACACTTTAACAACTCATATTCAGAAAAATTACCATTAAGGTATATACCTATCAGGAAACTTAACATCTTACTTTGCAATTTAAACGTTTCATGACAAGAAAAGGAAAGAATGAACCACACCAGCATCGACCAAACTATCTAAGAATTGCTGTATGCCTGTAAATTAGCCAATCCGATAGCTGGCTGGATTCTCTACCCCTCCCCCATTGGATGCCAACAGCTTTGAACAGGGAATGAGCCTTACTAGGCAATATGAGGAGTGATGTATTTTGCTTTTCTCACTGAGCCAATTGCTATAGAGGGAAAATGTGGCATTCCACTGACACAGGCCTTAATCAGTGCAATTATTCAGTATCACTCATTCGTCATTAGTAGGTGTGAACCCAGAATTCTTGCTTGGGGGAGGGGCTCAACTTAAGGATTGTAACTGATAATCTCTTTAACTACTTCCAATTTACGATGTAATGAAGTATGCATATACAGATATATTTTTAGGCGTTAAAATATTTGTAGATAAGGAGAAAGAATTGGTTGTGAATTAAATATTTGTAGAAACCTTGGCGGGGGTGGGGGGCCTTAAACCCCGTCAGCCACCCCCTTGAGTGCTCGCATGCTCCGTATTCTTCATTAAGTCTGAGCCTACAAACAAGACATACAAAAGTAAATGAAAGATATATTATCCTGTAGAAGAGGAAAATGAGAAATACAACATTCATCAAGATATGGTCGAAGGACATCACATACCTATACGAAAAATGAATTCTCTCTCTTTCCTCCACTTATTACAACTTGATTTCTTTTATTATACATGTTCGCACTACAGATCAAATGCCTACAATTCTTTCAAATATTGTATTCATACGAACATATATAATAGATATTTTCTTCCCAAATAGATCTCCGTTTTCCGTAACTCGTCTTCTTTTATAAATTGTGCACGGTTTTCAAGCGATTCCCATAGCAAATATATTCCTTTGCGCAGGTTAATTTGAATAATTTCCTTACTTTAAAACTTAAATTTCACTATTAAGGGTCAAAGAAACTGCTCATCATACTTGAATAACCTTTAGTTCGGAGTAAAATATTACATTTTCATAATAAAATTAGAATATAACCGAGGACTGAAGAACCAATAGAAGTTTAGCATGCTCTAGACAAAACTGATTAGCCACTGGATACGCTGCATATCTCGTAATGCTTTACGATTATAAATTCGGAAGCAGAAAAGATCCTGCTTAGATTATCATGCAGGAAGTTGTTTCAGAGGCATATATTCGGAGGGAAAATCCTCGGGGTGAATCTCGGGGTCATGCATATCATTTTCTGAGAGAATAATTTAAGAAGATTAATGACTATCTTGTGGTCGGTTATGTTCATGTGCAGAAAAATATGCTAGGAAAGATGTGTAATGCAATTCTAAGAGAACCTGGTTAGATGGAAACAACTCTTGTGACTTCTATAGATAACCAACTAAAAATAGACATATGAAACTGTGTTTCATAAGCAGAAAAGTAATCCTTTAACTGATTTTCGCTTCATAAAGAAAGTAATAGATGGTTTAATGCAAAGAAAAAGAAGCTGGGGAAGGCAAAAGATGTTAGATGATATAAATGGTGGGGTAATTTAACTAGAAACGAAAGAATTAGCATTAAATAGAGAATATTAGAGTTCACGAACCTTCCGAAGGATAGAGTACTCACGTATATGAGAAAGAAAAAAAGTGTTCGGCTTTTTACATCGATGTTTGCGCCATAAAACCCAAGGCGTAACAGATGTGCGAAAAATATGTGTATACATATAACATATTTTCCACATCTGTTTATCGTTGGAACTTTTGTGTGTATTTATGGCATCTGTTTAAGTTTTATGATATAAACTTATTGTATCAGTATCTTTACTAATTCATAAATAATTATATAACAGCAATCGACCGAAATAAATATATAAACAAAGTAAATAAATATTGTAGAGTGTGTACTATAACGACGATAACCATTTTAATTGTATGATTTAACGTTAATGATATAAATTAACTTATTGTTTCATTATGCTATTAGTTATTTTATGATAATGGCATTAATTTTACAATTGCATTAAATATTATACAGTTAAATTTATTTATCAAGCGTCACCAACTAAGATGTGAATGACAGAACAGGCGATCTAAAACTAAATTTTTGTAGCGGAAATGTTTACCATTATTTTTAAAGAAAGGACATTTAAGAAATTGATGAAATGATGACTTAAATGGTAATTCGGTAATGACGGGGTAATAATAATGATGATGATAACTACGATGATGATGATGGTGATGATAATAATTATTATTATTATCATCACCAAAAAAAAATGACTTTATTTCAGGGAGAGATTGAGACTAGTTAGTTTTTCCTTACATCTGACGTCTTCTTACGCCATAGAAAGATTTAAAGAAAGAACTTTTGGGATGAAATAAAGACGAAAATCTATAAAAGAAGGGTAGGTATATTATATAGGTATAAAAATATGTCTGTACTTATGAAAAAATAATAAAACCCTGTAGGAAAACACGCAGAGAAAGGGGTCGTGAATGAACGTGAAAGCGTGATCACTATGCATTTTTCGAACTTATGACGAGGATTTATGGCAGTAAGGTTATGCTTTACGGTTATTACACCACGAAAGGCGATAGAAGGACTGAATAAGTCAATTTTGCAAAATTCTTCCATTAATTTTGTTCTATTTCTGTCGTGATAGATATCTCATCTACGATAATAGCTTCGTGGCTATTACTGAGAGAATTCCTTCCTTAAAATACCCATTCCGAGGCCAATTTATAAGCCAAACAATCAATTACCATATTCATGGGAACGGTGGGCATTAACGGGGGTTTCCGAAGAAGCTCTTCTTAAGCAGTCCTCGAAATTCCAAAAGGGAATAGGGAGACATACATATTCCGTCCCGTTGGAGGGAAGATCGGGCTTTCGGTTGATGAATATGAATCGATGCCCACTTCATTCACTTTAGCCTGAATTCTTGGCTCGATGAGGGAAATTTTGACTGCCGAGGAAAGGCTCAAGAGGCTGCGTTAGTGATTCACTCAACGTTTTTTTTTTAGATTTCGAGGAAAATTGCGCGGTTATGGGTACCAAAATATTGGTTAACTCTCGGTGACTTTCCGGTGTTTCGTGAAGAAAAAACGCTTGAGTTGGGATACCAATATCAAACGTTCTTTATAGACGTGGAAATTTTAGAATGTTCCCATGGCGAAAGAAACCTGTATAAAATCACACAGCGGTGTGATAATCCGTATAAATGAATCCCTCGTCATCGCGAAATAATTCTGGAATTAATTTCGTAAGCAAACACCTTAGATAAACCGAAATACGAAATCTCACGGGATCCCCCACATTTTGGGAATATCTTATGGATAGAATAACCGAGTGTAAGGGCAAACGATTCGTTATAATTTAAACTAAAGATTTAAAGGATGAACTACGAGACATCGTGATTCCCGCTCTAATTAAACGTAATGTTCGAAACCAGACATCAAAGATTTCGCGAGATTATAGCGAGAGCGAGATTTGGCCTCTTTATTCCAAATAGTATTAGGCACACAAATCAGAGAGAAAATCTAGGAGTTCAGTGTTTTCACACTCCCCCCCATATTCCATAAGGTGGGACATAAATGTAAAACGTAAAATATTTTTTTTTAATAAAAACGTAAACATTAGAAATGACAGAAAACCATCACAATTTCTTATTAACATCTGGAACAGGCAGTGAGGGCTAAGCTTTCTTTGATTCGAATGGAAAATTCTTCATTCTCTAAACTAATCGTAACAGAGGATTAAAAAAAGAGTATTAGTACACCTAAAAAGAAAACTGTTAAGTTGGTATCTCCTAAGCGAGAGCGATAAATGCAGGAATGGAGTAATAAGTAAACTTCTGTATCTAATATCGCTAGTGTTTCGATAAAGGTGATCAAAGGATTAAATAAATGGGCAGAAAATCAGTAAAAAGCCTTCTTAAGTCAATCAGGTGTCAGCCTATGACCTCCAACCACTCCCTTCGCATTTCAACAGAAATCTCCGGAGTAAATTATGATCCAGAATTCATTAACAAGGGAAGGCAGATGTATGGCTAATAAAAAACGAATCTTGTGGAAGAAGTCATTGCCGAACATGGTACAGTAAGAGTTTTACGTGTAGTAACCCTGAGCGTGAGTAAACGAGAGTATTAAAGATTGATGCCGCTGCAAAGATTTTCGTCGGAAGATGGAACTTTTATCGAAGATGTTTACATCTAAAATTTGCATTGAAAAGATGAGCTTAATCCATAATCTCTATACAGACTATGAAAAGTAATTGATACATAAAACTACGTTATCTGGCATTTACAGAAATGTAGTAAACTTTGATAGTTATTCTCAACGCCTATGAAAAGAGCAAACACCTAAAATTTTCATTAAATATAGGTAAACTGCGCTCAAACAGTGCAGGATGTATGTTACCAAACGTGAAAGCAAACAAATTTACTCGAGGGAAAGCTAAGGCACTTTTCTTTGCATCAACTAATTTACTGAATACATATCCTTACTCAATCAATACTTAATTTAGACTGATTTCTCTAAAGTTGCTTACTTTATTGCTTTCGTTCGGTACTCGCTATATCAGATCTATTTTATTTACACTTTTATGGTTTTTATTCTTTCTTCTCAATGGTTGTCTAAACAACTCATCCCATGAAATTTAGATCCTAATGTCTATAAGGAAAGTTTCAGGCCAATATTTGGAAACGCGTGAATAGCGTTAGGAAAATTGTCCCTTATCCCGTGCCAAAGGCATAATTTTCTATTCATATACTGTTTCACATATGGCTCCTGATTTAATATTGTAGGTCGCTATGGTGATCTGGGGAACCAAAATTAAAATTTGGCGTGGGATTCTGGAAACATTACTCTCAAGTAGATTTAGTGTTTTAATTTATTTAGTAGCTTAATTTAAGATTTAGTACCTTAATTAATCGTATTTAGTTTAGTTCATGTGATATTTAGCAGCTTAATTAATCGTATCGCGGGATCATGACTTTTTTAAACAAGCAAATTTAAGTAGGCACGGTTATCGAAATAGATATATTGTAGCCCAATTAAAAAACTTTTAAATGCAAAAAGTAACGATTTATCGAAAAAATTCAAATTGACACTCGGGTTTCACAGACTTGACCCTACTTCTTAATGGTTAAGGAAGTAACTTGAAAGTGTTCCAAACGTATCCTACAATCGCCAGCCTAAATCAATAAACGGTAGGTTACGCAAAGCATCGAACGCATTTTAAAGTTAGCCACAGTGTGAAGTGAGACATTTCAAGTCAGAGCCCAATAAAGAAGGTCCCATAGGGGTATTTAACTCACGGGAAAAGTTAATAGAGGAGACAGCTGGTTAGCGAACCATTGTCAATCCCTGCCTACATCAGTCAGTCGGTGAGGGCGCTCGGATGGCATTTCCCCCGTCAGTAACTCGTCAGTGGAAGACACGGGGTGTCTTTTACTAACACGCTGTCAGTGAGGACGCTAGGATTGCACTTTCCTCGTCATCAATCTGATAGGGAAAGACCCCGAGTCGATTTCCCTGCCCTATTGTCGGTGAGAACGCTCGGATGGCCCTTTTCTCGTCCGTAAACATCGCCAGCGACGGATCACTGGAGATGCAGTCCGTGGAGACGCTCGGATGGCTCTTTCCCCGTCACTAATTGCAGGAAAGGACGAAGAATTCGCTACCCAGCTATTCTAAGAAGTTTCCATAATGGATAATGTAATTCAACATGCTACCTAAAGTGGTACTCACACTTCTTCCAAGCCGTTGTGAACGACCATGGGTAGACCTGAAAAACAAATAAGAATATTAGTCATGATAAATATTTAGAGATCCTAGGAACTTAATCCCTTTCGAAAAATGACATCGGTTGATAGTTCATTAAATAACTAAAAAAATCAAATTATTGCACTACCTAATAAGGACTTCCTCTGATGAGTTCACTCCATGTTAATTGAAGTTTTGATTTGTAGTAACGAATCGTATGGATCTATTTTTGTGTTTATTTCACATACTACTCAAAAATCCACACCATAGGAGCTGACATCAAATTTCTTAGAGATTGTAAAAATCTTAAAATCTTCCTTAATTTCACCAACATGTTCCCTAAGACAGACCACCCATTAGCCCAAAAGTCTATCATCATTGCCAAAAAACACTAGAAATTAACAAATAAAACAACGGCGGTTTGGAGCTTTTCTCGAACTCTAATGTCTTACCACAGCCGTGTTCCTTTTCCTTATAGATTTTAATTGTATTAGATCGATGATATGAATAAGTATCTGTATTTAATTTATTTTCTTATGATACATGCCTTGTTTTCGTACGACCATCCTTTCTAACATAATTTTAAAAAAGAAAGAAAGAAGAAGAAAGAAAAGAAAGGTTCGACCGATAAGAAAGAATCAAAATTACAAGTATAATTAATGTAAATCTACCTCAGTGATCTTGGTTCGCATACAGCGAAATGAGCTACAAAAAAACCTATAAATATATTGCAGAACTTCTTTCCTGATTTCAAGGGAGGCAAAAGCAGAGTTTGAAAAACATCGGAGAAGCAATATGGAGTCCAATTTAAAGCAAATATTCAAATAAACCCACAGAATGTCCTGTCGTTTAGCTGTCACAGTCTAGTTTCCATAAAAACCTGCAGCTTATTATTATTTTAGTGCTATTAATAAGAATCACGTAGAATTTTTTAAATTCACTCATTCTGGATTAGAAAGCTGACACGCACACAGACATACATTAATATAAGTGCATTTAAAAACCGTAGGGAACAGGGAGTTCATTAAATTTAGAATGAGTAAATACAATACATCGCTAGATATTGTAGGAAACTCATTCATCACTTGAAACTATACGAGGGGCTTTCCGATTTGAATTCCCTCCTCAGGGACAGCCTTGGACGAACCAGCACGAAATTCTGTGCCTCTTTCACCGTTCGACAGGCTGGCGTAGTGGGTCGAGGCACCTAGGTGCGACGCTACTGTCTCGGGTTCGAATCCGGTCGCGGGCGCTTCCGGGATTAGAGGGCCGCCAACCCCACCGGGAGTTTTTTCTTCATCCTAACTTCGAAATAAACGGATTCGAGCCCGTACTTTAGTGTTGCGGGCGCCTCAAACCCGCACCCAGCCCTCGAACCCGCTTGGCGGGCGGCCAACTCGTTTATTTGTTACATGTTTCCCGGATCACTTTTTTGGCTGCAAAAAAAAACTAAATTTCAATAATTCCTGTTAATCACTCTCAAAAAATTGCACTGCTGGGCTTAAATTTCTGCGAAAATAAAAATTTTAGAATCCAGACAACCCATTCACAATGGTATTTAATTGTAAGTGGGATGTCTGTATTTTAAAAATAATTTTCACAGATTCGGCCTAGCAGTGCAACGTTCTGAAAGGGAATGTTAAAAACGAATTATTCAGACATTTATTGACTTTGAATACTGAATTATTCAACCCGCGGAAACGGCGAGTTAAAATATTAAAATGTACAACACATGGTACGAAAATCTCCGATTTCTAGCCTTTAAAAAGTGGAAGTACTAACTTTCCGAAAACCTATAGTCCACGAGTATAATTTAGAATGGTATAAAACTACTATTTCAAGCTATCGTTGATTAGCAATGAATTTGACAATAATGGAGAAAAGTCTGAAGTTTCTCAACTGGGCTCAACTATACGTAGGAAAAAATTGACAATCGAGCTTTTAAATCCGTTCTATCGTAATGGGAGGAATCTAATGGTGGGGAAAAAATTAGAACTCTGCCTAGTTCATCGGAAACTCCAAATCAAATCTAGGCAAAATTAATTAAAATAATTTTTAATATACCAGGTGCAACGTTCTTAAAGGGGAAATGCAAAACGAAGCCATCCAGATATTTGTTGGCATTAGAATGACAGAATAACCCGTGAAAACGGCGGGAAAAACATTAAAACGAGCATTAAATTGTAATTCAGAAAATCTAGCTATGAAAAGTAGTGAATGAGATTTCGCAAACATTACGTACGCGCGTATAATTCAGAAATTACGAAGGCATCAAAACTAATTATCAAGTTATGGTTGATTCACGATGAATAAGATAGCGATATAAAAAAATGCCGAAGAAAGACACTCGGCTCTACGTGTTTGAATAATTTAACGGTCGATATTTCGAATCTAATTCATCGTCATTTTAGAATTCTGACGGCAAGGGAAAATATTCGAATTATGCCTGATTTATCGGGGTTTCAGATCAAAATAAGCAATACTGAATGAAAATAATGCTTAGTGAAATTTACTAAAGTATATGGTGAAAATATGTCTTTCAATTGCATTCTTATTATACATTATTACGCGATATAATCCTGTTTCCTTTAAATTAATTTATCATATGAAAACTATCTAGGTTACTAACCCGCACTGATTGTGAATGACTATGGTCGAAGTTGGGGAGGAAAAGGTTATTTAAAATGAGACATTAACCATCGTTAAAATTGTTACAAAAGCTTACAGCGATTACTAATTTACTGGCTGATTACAAAATATCGAAAGCAACCAGAATTTTCTCTGAAAAAATTTGTTATCATCTTTGTCGGCACTATCAGCTTTTGTTGAATAATAATCATCGTATTCGTATCATCGTAGAGAAACTAATTTAAAAAATAATTCACTGCACTCCCTAATAACAGAAAAGTATGAAAGTACGGGATTCATAAGAGGGCCTAATCTACTTTAAATTCGTTGTTACTTTTACAAAAATGTTGGTTTAAGCGGTTTAACGGTAGAAAATGACGAAAGCGTCTTTTTATGACGGAAGTCTAATTCGGGTAGAATCTCTCTCAAGCAACGTGTCTTCAGAAATATTTGGAGATATGGTAATGTTGTAGATATTGGAGATATGGTAATTGAAGAGATGTGGTAGTGTTCAATATGAATGCTTCGAGCCCAAAATACGCGCATTTTAATTACCTGTGGAAAGGGAAATTTTCACGAAAGAAATCTATACTGGAAATTTTCATTCGGGAAAGAAATTTTTTTATATTAAACTTCATATATCATCAATAAGGTATAAGATTAAATAACAGATAGTAGAGAAAACCTCTCTCTACCAACTCAATATCATATTCCATGGGAACAGAACCTAAGTTAACGACGACGGTTGCCTTAGTAACTGCCAAAATTCAGATAATCCGATTCGATGATTTTCATGCTTTTAGATAACCGACCACATGAAGGTTTTTTTAATCTAATCGCGTTTGATAAACAGCTTACTTTCAAACTCATTTTTGCAATCCAGCTTTCACTTCCAAATATATGGAGCAATAAAATTACCTAACGTACGCGGCACGATTTCCTTGAGAATAATCAAGGTAGGGCATTGAAAATAAAATGTTTCCCTATTCTAAAGAGATCGTAACGAATCTGATAGTGTTATTTTTATAGCGACGACTATGATAGTAGTCGCCACATCCCTAATCGAACTCTTTCTCGGTGCCCGCTTCTTCCTGAGCAGACGTAATCGGCTTCGAATTCCCCCGTAGAGTTTTCTGTAGAGGCAAAAGAGAGAGAGAGGGAAAAATCCTTCAAGATACTTGAAGTCAAAGCAGAATCTTGATGCTCCATGTAAATATCCCCTAACAACGTATTGTTTCCTATTCTACAATTTCCTGCATTTCCTTTCCCTGTAGAATATGTCTTTCTTGTAGAACCCTCTATTGTAATATCTTTTCTATTTGACACAGGAAAATGGGTAAGGGTGATTTTGCGCAAGATGGTGCGCACCCAGGAAAAATCCTAAGGAAGAATGGACTTGAAAAAGTCCGACGGAACCGGGAATCGAACCCGGGTCTCCCAATCAAAGCACCCGACCGGCAATTGGGAGACCCGGGTTCGATTGCCGGTCCCGTCATACTTTTTTCAAGTACATTCTTCCTTGGGATTTTTTTATTTGAGACACATTATACTTCTATTTTTTCTACCCTTATCCCACACTAATTTTCTGTATGTGTTTCTTTCTGCTTTGCCTTATATTTTGTTACTTTTATCTCGGTGCAAGGATATTGTGGTTCCTGTAAATAAGATTGTCCTGGTTCCTGACATAATTCTTGTTGTCTTTGGATACCATTTTTCAGACTAAAATTTGGTTGTCATAGAAAATGGAATTATTTGCATATTTCGTTGTCAGGATTCCTCATCCTCTGCTCGCTCTCTGAAACATCTGCTAATTAATATTTTCCGCTGTGTTATATCCTTCGTTAGACTTAGCGCGATTTCCCGTATGGTCAATCAGTCATACCGTATCATAAATACGTGTAACTCAGATAAACTGGCAACTCTTCTATTAATAAGAAATATAGCGCAGCATCCAATTTGGTTTGGCAATGGCTGAATTTTATTGGTGAGCGAGTACCTCTATATAGTACTGACTTAAATAATTCCTCAGCCAGGATAATGTTCATCTGAGAAAACAACGAAAACAATTCGTTACTATGGTTACTCCTTGCCGGCTTACCACTCTGCGAGTATCTCAGTTTAATCTTGCTTCAAGGTAATTCGCCAAAGAATTAAAAATATTAATATGTCATTACCAACTAAAATCTGTTGTCATTCAGAAAAGAATTCTTCGTCAATGCGCTTCAGCTATAAATCTTAAAATATTGAACGAAAAGGACAGGAATTGATTCGTTGTTTATCATCTAAGATAAGCACATTTCCATTAATGACAGGTACCATTTCTTCGACGATTTATTACATATGTACGGCATATTTATCTCGTTTGACCGAGGAATATGTAGTTTACCATGACAAAATAAATCGTACCCTTTGAGAAACAGGTAAGTTTTATCAATTTTCATTTATAGAATTTGGTTGCCAAGGAAATAACCAATTTTATTTTCTTTTGCCGTTTAATCAACCTAGTTACCATGTAAACGTAACTCTTCCGAAACCTGAAGCATACTTAAGGTCCATAATACTCTCTGCCGATAGTATTTTTCCATTTCTTTCTTCTCGCCACATACGAGGTGTGATTAAATAAAGCATATTTTTTTAAATTTCCTGGGCTGTATAGTTCCAATTGTCAAAATCGCCGACCACAGTTAAACACTTATAACGTTTTTGACTGCTAACGAAAGACTGACCTTTCAAAATGGCTGCCATTCACAATGTACGTTATGCAAATAAAAAAAATTCCTTTTTTATCACACCTCGTATATCTCTCTTTTTCTCCTAATCCCTCGAAATTGGTTGTATTTTAAATCATCTTTCAAGTACAACGGAATCGATGGAGAAACAAATAGACTAAGATTACTCTAAGCAATCCATAGTCGCTTGCAAACAATTATCTAGAGATGGTGATGCGAGAAATGCTGTTCTGAGAAATACGCCTGCTGGAGAACAATTTAAACAAGGTGACGGTACTTACGAAGTCAGTTCAATAGCAATTGTACATCGCAGAGAGTTTTAATTCCAAAAGAGCCGAGAGAACCAATCCAGATGTTTACTCAAGTGCAGCTAATGGAAGAGAGCGTTTCGCACTCTGCTTCAAGATGTATGGAGACACGCGAATCGGTTAATCCAGACTAGGATTAACCCCTGCGTTCGTTGCAATACCCTCCTCACTTGATTGCACGAAGACGCCCGGAGGATGTTTGAGTGTTACTGCCTCCCAGGGAGGTGATAAATTAAAGTCAACATTTGCGAAATCGTTCGCAAAATATCGAGGGTTGAAGGACTAAGCTATTTCTCTTGGAAGGAATATCACAATATCTCGTTGGGAATTTGAAGGCGAACATTTTAATTTAAGGTGTAACCCTTGTTGCATTAAAAATCCGTAGTAAGAATCATTGGACAAGCTTTAAAACTGATCGTTATTTCATAAGAAGAATGTATCGCTCACTTTCGAAAGTCACATTTGTTTGTTTCTCCTCAAAATAGTAACCCAAGAAAGTGATGGTACTTATAGAATTCGTAAAATCTATGGCAAAAAGCAACATTTTTGATTTCTCAGTCTTATACCATAATTTACACAGCAAAGGCTGCATAAAATTGTCCGCGTAAACGTACAAGGGCGAAAATTATCATTAAATCTGAATTACTTACTTGAACACGAACCAAGGTTTCAATTTAGCTTAATTAATATGTTAGATACAAACTTACTGTGTAAATATCATCTGACTGGGAGTACAGACATGGTGTTTGCGCCGTTTTTATCATAGCTATAGATTATTCAGTTCCTACTAAAAAGTCAGATGTTTTACTACCAAAATATTAAATTTCAAACTATTTAAGGTTTCCCTCTAAAAGAAATTAAACTCATTTGGGACAAATCCTTTATTTTTTAAGATGTATCGACAAGAAATTCTGAAAAAATATCATACATCGCAATAAACCGTAAAGTTAAAAATTCGAAATTCATCATGTTAGTTGGAGTTTTTATATCAAATGGCATTAGGTATTTGAGAGTATTGTTTGTTCTATCAAAAAATCAAATTATTTAATTATAAAATATTATAATTCAGCCCAAGATAACAGCAAAATGGCTTTTCGAGTACAATGTGAAGTAATTCACCCTTTTTTTCTTCAAATGAAATGTGAAAGGTCAAAACTAATCTCAGATAAATCTCCTCTAATTTTCTTATCTATTCATGGCAAAAAAAACAATTTCGCGAGCGATCTTTACAACTGCAGCAATTATACTAGAGACGTAAAAAGATACAGAGAGCCATCATTTCTACAGGAAACTGTTACGTTTATGATAATTTAAAGGTTAGATAAATGCATTGAGCAGTTATTATAGAAAATACGACATATGAATTCATTATTTGGCGATTGCAAATGGCGATTTTTTTCCAATAACTCATTGTCTTCATATATTGATGGAATATATTTATGAGACTGCTGAAAACATAGATTATCAAACTCATTGTCCTAATTTATTTTTGGAGTACATTGTCGAAATTCGCTGCTGAAAACGTAGATTGTCAAATAATGTCTCAATTTCTTGCTGGGATATATATTGTTGAGATTTGCTGCTGAAAATGTAAATTTTCACACCCATTGTGTTAATGTTTTGTTGCAACACATCGTTGAGATTCACTGCTGAAAAACGTTGTTATATAGATTGTCAAATATGTTAGATATATTTTTAATTGGATTGTTAATTTCATTATTGAACGGATTGTTAAATAAGTTTTTATATAACTAACACATATGGAAATACATTGTTGTGTTCGTTTTGTCGGTTCTTCATAATATCAACAATTGCCTCAATTGCTTTAAAATTTAAAGTATAAATCCCATTCGTTAATAGTCCTGCGTAAAAATGAATTGGATGATACATTTCCTCATAGCCTCGTTAAACATCTCCTGACAGAGAAGTGCATTATATTCCCTCGACGAATTTCAAAATGTCTCCGATATTGGACAATGGAATTGTTTCCGTTGCGCGGTTATTTCGGGCGAGAGGACCACGATATGCCACTGAAAGAGAGATCGATCATCTGGAAAAACGTGAAGTAATTCAGCCGTCATCCAACGTTCAATTGGAAAGGCTATAATTCTTTAATCCGGTCGCCAATTAGCCGAATTTGATTAATAGTCCATTCTTCCCTTTGCCAGGTCCGATTACCTCTTGGGCCGAGAGGAGGCGGGTAATTGAAAATCCCGTGATACCCATTCCTCCCTCCGAGTCGACTCTAATTGCTTCTCTACTCGGAGATGGAGTGCCGCTAATCCTTTGAAGACGGAGACCTACTTGTTTAATCGG
Source organism: Ladona fulva (assembly GCA_000376725.2). Classification (NCBI taxonomy): domain Eukaryota; kingdom Metazoa; phylum Arthropoda; class Insecta; order Odonata; family Libellulidae; genus Ladona; species Ladona fulva. Next base: position 18,368 of record KZ308304.1, on the reverse strand, counting down.
TAGTGCAAAATTGTCCTTTTCCATCCGTCTGTCGTTCGAAGATAGCTATATAGAAGGTATTTTTTATCTGCACACTTCTTCTGCCATTTACATGCGTTGCAAATTGAGATAATAAAGCCCTTCGATTCATGTAATTTACATCTTTGATGCAAATTTGTTTTCATTTTTCATTTCTCTAGGAATCCTTACACAATGAAGGGAAGGAAGGATGAAAATGACATCTCCATTGGTATAATAGAAGTGTAATATCACCCAAATAATAAAGTATCATCAATTACGCATAAGTTATGTAAATGTACAGGTAAAAAAATAAATACGAAATATGAATAAATATGCAAAGTTAATATGAAAACTTATTGAGCAGAAGACACTATAGGTCGCACGAAATGTAATAAAATTCTGCGTTCCTCCATCGTTGCAAAAGATTATATCGTGACTAGCACCTCTTCCTTACGAAAAGAATAACATTAAAGAGGTAAATACTCGTAAAAATAAACCACATAGTAACCTATCAACGTCTCCTTAATGACATGTGACATGACTCTGATAGCAACAGAATTATATTTTCCATCAATTCTATAAACAATTCCACAATACGAACATATGCTTACATCAAACACAATACATTTGCTTACTTCTATCAAAAATTAAAATAGTTTTATTGTTAACTAACTGTTTAACAATGACTTTCTTGTGGATCTCCAACAGCATGATGACATATACTTTATATGTTCTAATAGGATCCCTTTATAGGATCTCTTAATCATGAAAACAATTAACACAAAGATAGGTAAGAAAAACAACCACCTAGTAACCCATCAACAACTCCATAGTGACATTTCAATAACTCTTGCAGTAACAGAATTACATTTAGGATCTTTTCTATTAACAATTCAACAATACAGATTCATACCTACAGCAAACAATGCAATCGCATACTTCTATAAAAAAATTTAAAAGTTTAATTTTAAAAGTTTAAGTCACTGATTTGACGAACGTAGTTCTGATATGAATTCCATGAAACACTGGGTGTTGGTCCCCGCCTAGTTCATTCCTCGTCTAATAAAATGCAATTCCACAACGTTAACTTCACATCAATCCAGTCTCCCTCGGAGGGTAAACAAATCACAGCAACGACGGCTAGCAGCCTCCATTCTTCCTCTTCGCCATTTCACCCTTCGCTACCCAACAATTTCTCGCCTTTTTAAACTATCTCTTTCATCCCTATCTTCGCATCCGCCCTCGTTGACATAGCAACCACGCCCCCTTCCTCCAGGCCAAATAGATGAGGTATAATCCCTTCTGGTGGATTCCGAAATTCCCCTTTATCGGGCAGAAGAGCCCTTCTCCATTCATTAGCATACTTAGGGAAGGTATTAGCCTTTCACACGGGTCTGCCCTATCTACATCTTCGGCTCGCAACACCTTTCTCGACTCTCAGCTTTCGCAGGGCGATAGGGAGCCTTCGGGGGTCTTTTCTGGTCACTAGAGGATTCTCTGAAAATCTTCCGACATCCTCACTTCTTGGTGTGACGCTTTCCTTTGCATCTGATGACAGCTCTATGGATTACATGGATAAAGTTTCCTTTCTTGTGTACAAACCTACATATAAATCACGCAATACCCTACCCAGATGTGCATGTTGTTTACCTAGTGTATTCACAAAAATCATCAATCCTTATGTTCAACTTTCAATGCTGTCATATCCACGCGTATTCTCATGCATTGCCTTGTATTCATTAAATCACATACCTATCTTCCACTCACCATCTCATTAACTTAATTCAACCCCACTAGTTAAGGGGTTAGGTAGGATTTTTGATTAGGAGAGTTATGGCTTCCTAGAACTCTTGGTTAGGCAAGCAACCTTCCAAACTTTAGTATGAATGGAAATGGTGGTACCTTGATAATCCTAGACTTTTCTTCATAGGCCCAACGTTAATTATGGTCCGTTGATTCCACTCCGACGATATAAATAGAATGATAAAAAACGGTGTGATGAATGGCAACTAGAACTCAATATAGACAAATGCTCATTAATTAACTTCTTCGAAAGAAAATCTACCGTAGATAAATATTCGTACAGCCTCCGAGGCAGAAACTTAAGAACAGGTGAATCGGTGATATATATTTGAGTAACCGTCACGAATAATTTAACCTGGGATATCCACATCCGTTAGTTATGTGGGCACTCAAGAAACTCGGCTTTGTAAAGACATTCGTCGGATCGATAAAACACCCCGTCAACGTTGCTAATTTACACTAGGTATACCACATCTAGAGTGTATGACCATACGGTGTATGAATCAGATAAGCGTCGCATTCGTGAATTAGAAGAGGTCCAGCAAAAATACGTGAGTTTTGTTAACAATTGTCACAAAAAAGCGATGATCACTGCCAAGATACTTCTCGATATAGGATGGGAATCTTTTGTGAAAATGAGATTAAATTTTAGGTTGGACTTGCTCAATAAATTCAGAGATTATGCGTTCTTGGAAGAGGCAGAAGAAGTTAAAGATTCACCTTGTTATGTAAGACCATCAGATACCGCGAGAAAAGTTACTATAGGCACTAGTAAAAGTTACTATGATTAGTTACTAGGAATAGACGCTAGGGAAATAGTTACTAGGACTACTCATTAGGACTCATTTTTTCAGCAGAAGATACGCGACAGTAATATAACAAGGAAAAGATTATGATTATTATCATATGGCGCATGCAGCCCCTGCCATACACCGAAAGACGGCTGACAGGGTATAAGTGCGGATATAGATAACCAAAGTGGTAGACTAATTCCCAGATTTGACTTGTTTAGCGTTATACATCACTAAATCTACTTATTCATAGAGTTTAGTAACGTTTAGTTTTTCAGAGTACTGATATGAATTCACAAAGGATGAAATTTGAAGTTAAAGTTAAATTATCCAAATAGAGTTCAAATGCGTATTATCCTACGAACCTCAAAATGTGTATTCGTAAACTCAACTTTGCAATGGCATACTGCTGGTTCATTGCAGATTTTCAATAAGTTCATCATATATCAAAATTTTTGTATAGAGCATTATATTTTATATTTACGTTTCGCAAATATATTTTTGATTGTGCATGTTACGTAATAATTTAAATATGACATAAATTTATTCTAAATTTACTTAATGTACTTCAAGTTTGCACGTAAAATTGTTTAAATTTACACATTTTTATTCCTCTATTTGTGAATTAACACGTTTTTCATTTTGATTCAGGAGAATAAGACGGTAAGCTATGCGATTCTGAACTACACACATTAGTTATGATAATTATATCAAGATCTGCAGTTACAATGAATATAATAGTAGTAATACTCCGGCACTAGTGCCCAGAAAAGATTTTCCGAAAATGCTTCCCATGGCAACCCATAAACATAACACTTTGTTTGTTAAGTTTCATTGGTGTTAGCAACGCGGGTGTAGGGGGCGATATATTAATAGCCAACCTTTCCAATAGAACGGCATTTCCCATTTGTAGGCCTTTTCGTGTACCCTCAAGGGAGGAGAGGAATAACCTCCCTCACAATTGCCGTCAAATGTGCCGAGCTTTTCACTCCTGAAATTCCTTCCCACGCCGTTGCAAATTCGGGCTTTGGAGGTACCTTATGGAGGGCTATTTCGAAATCTCTCTTTGCTGAGGAAGAAGGGGCACTGAAAGGCGCTTGTTACGTCCTCGACTGGTATAAACGAGGGGCGATTTAGGATCGAATGGAATTCCACGGGGCCCTCCAACCAAATACACGGGCGTCTGTTTACCCACCGAAAAGTTTGCGGCGAGTTTACTGCTTCGGACGACGAGAATAAATTCGGCGCGTTTATATTTCAACGCAGTGCGAAATAGAGGTGCGAGAAGGGGGTTTTCCTATCCCCTGAGGAGAGAAATTTGAGATATTCCTAGGTACCTAAGCTATTCCGGCTAATAAGTAGTACTAATTGCAGCTTGGTTTGCTATGCTACGCTCCATAAGAGCCAGCCATATAATCAGTTATTTCATTTGAGATCGTTTCCCTGACAACGTTACCTTTACTTACCTGAGATATACATTCATACATATTTATCGCGCTATATTCCTATGGTAACCATAAGAATGGTCTTGTTTATTGGCAATAACCCCTGCATAAGTCTTTCAGTTTTTAAGACAGGCATCTTCTACATACCATTTTATTGATTACACAGAAGCATAGCATTCTCCCTTAACTGTTTAGTTAAGGGAGAACTAATAGGCGTTATACGATAACGTGAGTTCGGGCGATCAAATTCTAATGCTGATTCCAAAGGGGAATACAGTGTTGCTCGAGTTGCATAATCTCAAGGATAGTGATCGACAATCTCAACGGATTCTAGACCCGATTACACTAAAGGCGCTAGGCATCACGTACGGGTTAAGTGCGGCGGATAACGGAATAAACATGTACAGGAAAAGCATAATGAAAGCTAAAAAAAGATAGAAATACCTTAGAGAAAATATTAAATTTTTTAATATCTTTTTGTTTGTTATAGATATGCTGACTGTTCCGTCCCGTTATGTTCCGGGACAGTCCCGTCCTCAGCCCTTTCAGCCCGTTCAGATCCTTAAAAAATTAAGTCCCTTTAATAAATTCCTCAAAAAGTATTATTTAAAAAAATGGTAATCAGTAGCTAAACACAGCAACTAAAATTGTCGGGTATAGATATAGTAAAGTTCAATAGAATAATACAATTGTGATAACAAATAATCAAGCATTTTTACATGAACATTTACATTTGTTACCCTCAAGCCTCCATATGGCTTATGGCAGGGATGCGAAAACACCGAACCTATTAATAAGCTACCTGATTGGTATTCCTAAAGCTATCAGGAAAAGAAGCCAGTAATAGTTATCCGTTATCGCTAAAAATCGGTCCTGCTACCATATCTGGACGAATTAAATATTCATCATTTGCCTTTTGGTACGGGTTAAAGAAAAATATATATTTTATCTACTTTTGTCTCAGTCTTGTTCATGGCTGTGATGATATGAAAGCTACTGAGGTATGAGTTAAAGCTGAATAATGGAATTTATTAAGGTTTCTCCTTATGCAATGTTACGAAAAGTGTTACTCGTCGAGTCATTATGCTTCACCAACGTAGACTTGTTCTGCTCATAGCATTCTGGCTCAGTGAGGAAAGCAAGGGCAAAATACTTCACTCCTCATCTTGCCTAGTAAGCTTCATTTCCCTCTTTTTGCTCTTTGCAGCTGATGGTATAGGGGATGAGGGCACAACAAACCTTCGGGCTGAATACTTAATAGATCGCAAAAACCTCTTGAAATCTCTTTGACGTCTGGTCTCGGAAATCGCGGTCGCTGAGTATTCATATATCACGCTTGTTTCGTCGTGCAAATCAGAACTTCAATATTTCTGGAACAGCTTGTGCCTATAATCGGTTCTATCCTTAAGAGCTTTGATCGTCTCTGATTTCTGTAATTAATTTTACTGTTGCAAGATAGCCATATTTTATAAAAACTATACATTTGTTTCTTCGTTCTAAAAAGATAGCGTACAACAATGAAGATTGTTGACCTTTAACATTTATTCCCTCGTGCCACACTGTTGATTAGCTCACAAGCTCTAGGATGTCTTAATCTTTAAAAAAAGAAACATTTTCACTGAAAAAGTGGGCAAGAATTCCTTCCAACAATATTTGAACTGAATTGATCAAAATATGAAGTAGAATAGAGCAAAAATGTTTGTCCCGTCTTGTCCCGATTTCTCCTGTTTAAATAGTGGGAAATGTCTTGTTCTCGACTACAAGTGATATGGCTAGCCTACATATAGGTGATAAGTGTATGATTTTCAGTTTCAGTTTGGTTTTCACTGAAAATCAGCGAGAGGTAAATTCTAAATAGTTTATAAAAGTGAATGAATCTATCATCATCCAAAATTATCATCTTAAAGTTTGTTTTCGAAAGCAGTAAAAAATATTCTTCGTTCCCTCGTAGGGTGATTATTTATCACCTCAGTCATTTAATATCATTTTAATATTAATACTTTATACCAGAAATAATAAGATTTAGAAACAGAAATATATCAAAAATATCTGATATCCTAGGATTACTTAACCTGATAGAAAATATTTTCCCTAAGGTAAAATTAATAGTAATGAAATCCAAGTAATAACAGGTGTGAAAAATAGCGACATAACTGGAACTCGAACCCAGGTCTCCCACTTTCCGGGCTGGTACTCTAACCACTGAACTTCAAGTCCCAGTAACGTCTCTTTTTTTCACACCTGTTATTCCTTGGGTTTCTTCCGCACGGCACTTCCGTGCTTAGCAATTTACCTTTCCTTAATCCAATATGAAATGCTTGCCTTGTGAATTTATAAGTGCAACGTAATGTTTTTGTCTTATCTAGTTGAAAGTTAAATAATATAGTATACAATTTCACCTAGATTGCTCCAATACATCTCACTATCTCAGTATATAATTTTAACAGTTTCCTGGACTAAAACATTGTATCTATCACCTATTAACGAGAAGCAGTCGTACCGATATACTGCATTTCAACCACCTGCAAAGAAGAAGCTAATTTACTTTGTTTTAACTCTATTTCTCTGAATCTAAATGCATATCTTATTCTTGTTTATTTTATTATTTTCATCCTTGCACTGCCTCTCTTTACCTAGGTAACAATCCGTGAAGTAACTGTGCATTTATTTTCTTTTCCAACGAAAGTAGGTATATAGCGAGGCTAAGTATTTTAAGTTGCAAAAGTTAGGAGGCCTTGTGATACTGGTGATACATATTCTATGATTACTCAATGCTTATGAAAGTACGAGCCTCAATACGAGATGCATTCGATCGATGGAGCACATATGCAGAATATGCAATCAATTTTAATTCGAAGGATCATCGATATTAAGGGTTATCTCACCGTAACATGAATAGGAAATGGGAGCTGATTAATGAAGCAATGGAGAACTCTTTGATTTATAAATCAAATCGTGCACAATCGTGTTGGTAGAGATCAGAGCTCCGTTCGAAATGTCACGATATTCCTCTCTATTTAGGAGGAGTATTACAATTAACTTGCAAAGTTCTTCACATTACTGTTTTAGAGTCAATAATAGTGTTCATCAATGAATTTAAGCAAAACTGTCGATCTAAGTGGAGTGAATCGCAGTTAAAAAACATCTACATCTGCATAAATACACTGCAAGCCGCCTTTTGGCGTGTGGTTGGGGGTGATGACAAATGGCATGACATGACACATGACAAATCAAGGAATTTAATTCGCACTTTTTTCACGTAAATCTTAAGACTTAAAAGACTTTAGGAATTCGTGATATTGAAGCTGAAGTGTTTCAAATAACAAGTAAAAAAGAACAAAACGTTACTTGTGATCAAGTGAAGAGATTCGGGAATGGGTACATAGAAAAATTTCATCTATTTTTTTAGAATTCCCCTATTTTGTAATGTACCCGCGTCCTCAGCTCTATTAGAACTCTAAGCTTGAAAAGGTAAGCTTCGTTGCTTGGCATCGACGTAAGATAGCTTAGGCAGCCGACCGGATACTGTTGCTCAACAAAGAAAACTTGGTCGTAAAATTAAAATCTTGACCAGGAAATATTACAATTTTTTAACGCTAAAATTAAAATAGGAGTACACTAAGAATCACATTACGTAAAAAATAACAAAACTGTTCTCACTTGATTACCTCATCCTTCAATTTGTAGAACCATCATCGACATTTACGTACGTTTTAACTTTGATATGTCGAGTATTCCATACGCAAGATAAATCAGTATGAGTCTTCTGAGGCTACGTAGATCGAAATGAAGCTATCGCCTCTTCTTCCGCTCTTCCGAAATCAACTGAGCGGCAGTTTCCCCTTTTCTGCCGACAGAGTTCGCGGTAATGACAGGCAGAAGACGTGTCCAATGGAGCGTAAGAAGTAGAGCTCTGGAAGTCGCGTAGGTAACCTTTCACGCGCCACTCTTTGCAGTTCCGTTCAGAAGGGTGAAAGGAAGAGTTTCCGCGGATTGGATTTTGGATGAACTTCCGGATCAACTGCGCATGCGCGAGAAGGATTTTATTCCGAGGTTGAATCGAATTTAGCGCCGTATTTTGAGAGCGGATTTCATCAGCAAATAAGAAGTTGGTTGGGTTGCAGAATCTCAAGGATAACAGATCTACAAATGTAGTATGTGTATCCCGCGAGCCCCTTTTGGGTGTGCGGCAGGGGGTGTGTGAATCTTAAGGTTATTTCCATTTTCCATTACTGTCCCGCATCGTCCGTGGTAAGAATGAAGCTTTGTAGAAACTTGTCCTAGAATATATTTCCCCAGTTTTTCTCGCAGTTTTTAATCGGCCTATGGGTAGATGCACAATATCAATATCGTTTCCCGAGATAATAACTAAAGCCTATCTTCGAATTAGCCGTTTTTATATGCAGATATTTAAAGAGTTATTAGATACGTGAGTTTATAACCAGGAAATATCTTATCGTTTGATTATCGATAATCTAAATTAAATACGCAAGAATTGAAAATCGCATCTTACGTGGAAGTTCGTATTAACCATTCAGTTCATATTTTAAGTGACAATCAACTAACTCTCGCGTTCTTACGCAGTTTGGGAATTCTTGAAAGAAAGGAGGTTAGAAGCTAGGCTGCGATTGCTTGTTGAATTCAGAGAAAGTACATTTGAGGAAGACTTTATCGGTATTACGCGACCCGCTACTTCGGCCGATCTGACAATGAGCGTAAAATGAGAGAAATATAAGCGAGGATAAGTCGTTTTAGGGATTCGTTCTTTCCACGAACGATACGCGATAACAATAAGCTATAGGGGTAACTCGAACGGTTGGTGTTAAACGGATGAACCCCCTGCCGCACGCTGTAATGCAGCTTGCAGGATATTTTTGTAGATGTAGATGAATTTATAACCAAACTTTACTTCGTGAAGAATTTTATTTCTATTAAATTTACCATGTCACAAAGGACATTAAAAAGTATATGAACGGAGTATTTAATAAAAATATACGTTTATATAATTAATAAATTGAATGAAAGTTACTTAGTATGTTTTGTATTACTTGTAATCAGATTAAAATCTATTGCAGCCGTTATTATAATATTTCAGCATTTCCAACGAGGAAATGCTGAAATATTTTTATTCGCGTTTGATGATAATTTAAACGCCAATTAAACATACATTATATGATAGGAGGTGGCACCTTTCGTAATAAATTGCTGTGATAAAGCAGCAAAAGTTACGAATGGGCTGTGTGATTTAGATTGCAAATACATGAAAAAAGGAAACTTGAAAAATAAGTTCCGAATGTAAAATAAGTTCCGCTATCTGACGTACAACTATATTTCAAACAAACCGCGTTT
>KZ308303.1:1197723-1216824 GCA_000376725.2 Ladona fulva | reverse complement strand
AAAAAAGCTTTTATATTTTTTAAAGAATATGATTAAATGATAATAAATTAATTCAAAATAAATATTCTTATTTTAGCCGCAATTCTTGTTCTTCAACTTAATCACTATCTGCGTAATGACGATGCAATGGATGGACTGATATTTTATGAAAATATCTTCCAATGGCAAAAAAATTATTTGTAGATAAAACACCCATTTTGCATAACGACATTATATTGTTTTAACATTGGAGCTAAATCATTTTTTTATCTATAGTAGGCTATAACCAAAAACTAAATTCATTTTGGAGTTATGACTGAGTCTGGTAAATTTAATATCCCTCATCGATCTCTGCAGCAGATTAAACATTCCAAACCTTTCGTGATATTCTGTTTAAGTATTGCCTCAGTTACGTTAGTAAATAGAAGAAAACGTTTTCATTATCCCCCTGATGTGGGTTACGCGTTGGCTTTAGTCGAAGGCGGATCCGGGTTCGATTTCCAGTGAGGACCCATATGCCAATGAACTCTGCTGTCGAAGTACATTCATAAAGTACCGAAACTTATCCACGATATATTTCTAAAGATAGATGTTAAATGAACCCAGTCCTGAAGGACCAATCCAAAGGATCTGCAATTACCCATCTATTTTTCAAATGGAAGGTTTCTAGATTATGTGAGACACTCCAGCAACATTTCAGGTGATAAAGCTTCAAAAGAAAATCGATAATCGATTGTATAAACCGACTGAATGAGCATAAAGAACAAAAGGAGGACTACGTATTGAGAGAAGGAACTGAAAATAAAGAAAAAAGAAGAGCAAGGGGCCGTGTCTAAAAAATTTGCTTTCACTCGCTCTTGTGTATATCCTATGAGATCTCTGTCCTTCTATTCCTGTCCTGTTATATGTAATAAATACATGTGTAATAAATACATGTGTTTTACTACTTACTTACTCCATCTTATCTTACAAGGAACTTTAAACTATTGAGTCCCCCCTTCCCGTCTTCTCTTCATATTTGCGCTTACGATAATGTATTTTCTTTCCCCTATTCCTTCCCAATCGGTTTAATTGACCCCAACATATATTCCGGACTAAATCAACAACGAGGATCCTGAATAAACATGCCTCAGGCTGAGATCAAAAGAGGCTGATTAAATGGGCCATCTAATTAATAAATCATTCCTGACCTTTTCCTTCGTCGTACGTTAAAGTGGGCTCCTTTGATCCCTTGACGAGTTCAATGACAAATATTTCAAATATTGAGTCCCATCGACTAGCTCTAGATTTGAACCAATGCAATGAAGTAGTATCTAGGTTTTTAGTCTCCATGTCGGAAAATCCTGTCAACTCATACGAGAACCACATATGTTTAAATTTCTTATATCAACTTAAATAATTTGCATTTTTGTAGCGAATTCCCGCTTAAGTATAGATATCAACGATTTAATGAGTTATTTATAATTCCACAACTAATCTACTTCTTTGCTGAGAATTTACGTAAAAATTCTTTTTAAACTTAATTATTTAATGAAAGAGCGGAACATAATTTGATATTTAAACGCCTTTGATTCGTCAGAGCTGCGGAGGAATTATTATAATTATTTAAACATTTGACGTTATTTACTCAATCACTTCTGTTAAAATACACACAAAGATATTGATGAGAAGCGAGAATTAGGTATAATTATGCGTCCCAATATGTCAACTGCGACATTCTAAGCTATGGAATACATTTTATTGTAGGAAAGAATGCCAAAGGCGGAAGTTTTCGAACAGAAACCATTAAAATTCTGAATCGTTAAAAGTTTCGAGGAGAATTTTTCTTGAACCGACCTTTCAAACATTTTCTGGTTCTTTAAAATATCTACATCTGCATCTCTATGTATAATACCATATATAATACTGTGTTTCGCAGCTGCTACCCTTTAAACGTGTAAAGATGGTTAAAGGATTATATTTCAGTACGCAACAAAACTTTTAACGACTAAATAATGACGAAGTATTTGGCATCAAAATGTTTAATTTTATTCGGAATGCTAACTGACTGAATGAACATTGAAGCACAGGGGAATGAAACCTAAAGCTTGAACTTAAATGTTTACATTCAGGCAATTTAAAAGTTCTAGTGGATGATTTAAATTGAAGATAGTGAATGTAAAAATAAGCAATTAGAAAATACTCGTACATGAATCGACGATTTTTAAGTATTGCCATATGCATCGAATCTCGATACTTAAACATCGACCATCGTAATTAATTATTTTTTATTACCACCTTTAGAAGTCATAATCTACAGCGTGGAAATCAATTCCGTATCCATTTTAATAATGTATATAAGTATTTAAGTACTCTTCCTCGGAAATATTTAGCTTTTACTATGAGATGGCTCCCAGATGCGTCTAAATTGGGGCTGAGGGGCAATAAAAGGTTACATAAGATCTAAAATTCCTCAAGAGAGGACGGAAGGTGTATCCATTTTATTAATCGAATATAAAGAAGTAGATAATATTAATAAATCAAAAATTGTCGACAAATTTGTGTGTATTAGTATAGAAAAGTAAATATTTCAATTTCAATGGTCTTATCATGTTTTACTCGTCTGTGTAAGCCTTAACAAATAGTTTTGAAATAGATCCTTCTGCATTTTAGAAAAATAATGCTTACACAAACATGAATAAAAAACTCAATTAAATGGGAAGTTCGATTTTCTTAAGTGGGAGCCCGCGAACCCTGATGGCATCTTATTAATTTAATTAGGAGCTAATAATTAACTTTGAATACATTATCAGTAACAGTAGGATCATAGTTATATGTAGTTATGTTATAGTTTATGTAAATTGTTTTTGATGACAAAGCATGAGCTATTTCACCGTTCTCTACCAAAGTTCTGTCCCTTGAGTAACGCACACCGTTCGACTTTAATGACGAGCGGGTTGCACACGTTTAAAACTTGGTATCAGCATGCATTTGATTTTCTTTCTCCAAATATAAGAAGCGCAAGAAGGAATCTTTTTTATTTTTGAAGAGTATGCTTAAGAGAGTTTAAATATACCAATTAATTGGTAATTCGCTTAGTATTAATTCTTCGAAAAATCCCCGTAAATCTCAGTTTAAACTCAAAGATCCATTTCGTTTACGGGATACATACAAATAGATAGATAGACACAAGACGAGAATTATAAACTATATTCCAGAGAGATCTGTATGGGAAATATCGTGCGCAATTAATACAAATTATATCCCAAAATACATGTACAAAGCTGTTAAAAAACATAGAAAGCAGGTTGGATTCGAGGTTAAAGTAAAAGCTGTATTCACTGGCCAACAAATACAGAAGATGACTATCGAGATGAAGTAACCCATTAAAGGCGTAATCGAGTGAGGAGAACAACAAAAATATATTCTTCGACTTATCATTTAAAAATCTGTATAACATGATAGCTAGATAGGTCATGATGATAAACAGACTAATACAATCTCTAAATGAATACGCCACAACGAAAACATTCCCTTTAGTTTTAAAGTATGCACGACAAAGATACGATATCGCTTTGCCCAAAAAGTATTTATCTTTAAGAAAATATTTAACAGCGACGAGTCAAGATGCAAATATAGTTAGGAGATAGATGAAACACTTAATTATTTCCAAGGAATAACAGGTGTTAATAATACCGAGATGACGGATTAGAATTCAGTTCTCCAACTTTCTGAGCAGATTCAATCTCTTACAGAAGATGTATCAGTTAAGTTCCAATATATTTCCATCTTCCGTTGATAATTTTTAAATTATATTCAGTAATGGCACCTTACTTATCATATACTAAATATTAGCTCCAATTCGAACGAGATATTTCATATGCTGTAAAGCCTTCCAAGCCATTTAGATTTAATTAAGTACCTGTCGAATAATTTGATTAGCTAAATGTTGAAAATGATATGCAAATTCAGTCATTGTTGTATATACTCGTACTCTGGGTATTTTGTTTAAATAATTTTCGGCAGCTATTATAAAATTTCGCTCTTGAATGCGTCTATAGGAATCATATCAGTTCTCAATAAATGTTAAAGCCCATAACACCCTCAACTGTATTTACTTAAAGGACCTTTGTTAGAATCCACAGCATAATGGTGTTCGTCCTTAATATTTCCAATCTACCTTTGTATTCCATAATGAAATAGTAATGTCAGAAGGTAAACTGAAAAATATTTTAGCGCTATAGGACCGAAGCTCATACATTTTTGCGGTTATTTTTTACAGTACACATTTACAGTATACTGTAAACAAATAACCGCAAGTAACTACTCGTCAAACTGATTCTTTCTATGAAATAAAACGCTATTTAGCGGTAAATGGACAGAGCCAGTTCATTACCTTTTATTATGAAATTATTTTAATACTAGCATTTCTATTTCGTTCATTAGTATCTTAAGGGACCTTGTATCACATATCATATTCTCTTTCAGGATTTCCGCAACCTACTCCACATACTTTAACTTCTTTATCTTATCCTTATAAACTGATCCCGTGGGTTTTCCTGTAGTCTTTTGATCCTCCAACGATGAATAGCACTGCGCACTCCATGACAGTGGATTTAATTTCCCACGGAGAATGCAAATACTGCAATTTGATAGTCACAAAGGGTTCAACCGAAATGGAGAAAGAAGGAGAGAGAGAGAGAGAGGGATATACAAGCGTTATCGTGGGAATAAATCATTCAAAATAACTCTCCTAACATATGCGGAGTCGTAAGCCGCTGGAATGTGTGCTTAATCCTGCGGTAAACACGACCTCAAAATTTGTAGGATTTTTTGTGGCGTTGTAAGATATTCCAAAGAACCCTGATCAAGGGGATTAATAACCAGCTTTTACTAATCAACTTGGAATAACCATTCCAGGCTTAGCAGAAAGCCATTCTGGCGATTTGAGATTAATGTAAATTGTTTTGTTTCTCATTCAAAGTTTTAAAAACGATTTAGCAGTACTTTCCTAAACTAAAAATATTCATACAAATAATTAAAAAGTATTACATTATAATTTATAATCGGGAAAATATTAGTCTGAAATGCATTATATTTTCATGTACCCACAATGCACAGCAAATAAACATATACAATAATAAAAGGATATTACTAGTTGTTTGTTTTAATCTTTTCACTTTGAGCCATGTATGCCCGGAATTCCATACTCGCTCCGATCATACTCGGCCCGTTTTGACCGACCGTGGGTTGCGGGAACTCTTCGCGAATACCTTGGCCTTCCCCTCCTATAGTACTAGGGTATAAAGACGGTGAAGGAAAAGCGTGTGGGGATTTTTGCTGTCGACCGTCCGGTGGAGTACGAGCCACGGCATAACTTCTTTTAAAAAGAGTACTGTATTATTATGTACGTAACACAGAGGTTTTCTTCTAAATAATAATTTAATTAAGATTCTTTTCTAATCTTAACCATACCTTAAAAGTAAATAATAATATGAAAGGTAGGTACTAATGCATTTATTACTGGTAAATAAGAAGAAAGGTGAAAGGTATTCTTAAATCACTACAGTATCTCATACCACCCGGTGATCGGACTCTCTCGTTTCACTCACTTAATTTATGATTTGCATCCATCCTCATATTTTGAATTGATCATTCCAATAACTGTCAGTATGAAAACTTGTAAATAAGATTATATTAATCATCGCGCTACAAAATTAATTAAAATGTTTAACATAAATAAAATACCAAATAAGAATCTGTAGAAACCTCTTACAAATCCGAAATTTATGATATAATAAATTCATGGTTGATGCTCTAGTCAAGGATTATTTCCATTTATCTAATTAAATATATGCTTTATTACATCATAGAATATAATACATACAGGGTGGGATTCAGCAAGTCAGCATTATGTAAATAAATATATTGTTTGTTACATCCCGGTGCGAACTGACCTAGTTTGTCGACGCACTATTAACAATACTACTCCTACTACTTCTACTGTGTGTTACCATTGTGCACTTGTGTTGTGAATTGTGTAGTTCATAAATCCTAAAAATGAAACCTGCTTTCGTATTATTATTTATCATTTCTCTCCTTTGCTTTTTAGCATATTTCACTAACGAAAGATATACTATTGTTTTAAATTATAAATTTTCTTTAAAATTTGTAGATGAAAAATTTTATATTGTATACAAACGCAAGAAATAATTCATTCTGATTAATCACGACCTATATGTTAATGAGAAAATTAACGTCTGATGCAGAGAAATTCCTGATACTTAAACTCTCTAATCAACTTTTTTACTAATTACAAAAAATTAACATGGTTGAATTGACGTTTACCTAATTACATTTTCTAAGATTTATATGGAACTCTATTTTGATTTGAAGGAAGGGATTCAACAGCTTTCTTTAAGCTGAATGATAAAATCTGCGTTTTAATTAGGGAAATTTTAAGTGCTACAAGCTTAAAATCTCTAGTATTTTTATCTTCACTATTTGTAATGAATACAATTGTTCGAATTCATTTTTCTAGAATTTATGTGAGACACTGTGAATTTAAAGGAAACGATCCTGCATTAAATCGCCTTTTCAAGATCTTAAACGTTGCAACACGCTTAAATATAAATCCTCGGAACTCGATTACGTACCTTAAGTTGGAACCAACCAAGAGACCACTCTTTTTTCGGTAGTCACGGAGAATATTACCAGAAATCCGAGGAAAAATAACGAGACATAAGCCGTCTTCTTTTACACAATCGTTCCTCCTTTTCCAAGGAGCGCATCACAGGGATAGAAGGCCTCGCGAAAATATGAACCTACCTTTCAGAGCCGGAGAAAGCAGTCGCATTTAGCGGAATTTTAACCTCTTATTTTTCCGCCGCGACGGTTTTCATGAGCTGCTTATAAATCCATCTTTTCCGATTATGATAAAAATGAATAGCGAAATAATTTCTAAAAAGAAACAAAAAAGAGGAGGGGAAGATCCGTTCTTCGGTTTTTTCGTAAATCGCTAACAAGGCATTGTCTGGCCGCCTTCCACCTCCCACTTGCATCCAGCCCGTTATTCACGTTAAAGGGAGGAAAGGAAAGATCTCCCGAAAGGGCTTGCAACAATGGGCTTTTTTAATTACCCTCTCTTTTCGCGATGCGGTGGATCGTACATTTCCCGCAACAATGGTAACCGGAGAGGAAAAAATAGAGGAGATCGAGGAGTTAAGAACAGCGAGGGAAGCGGGGACTGCGTACAGACGTTGGGATATATTGCTTTGCTCCACACTACCTCGCGAAACGGTCCTCTTTTTTGGCTGTAAAAGAACTACATTACTTATTGCCCGAGAATAATTAGAATCCCCACCCCACCTTCCGCCTTCCGATACGAGCCCGTATAAAAACAGTTTGAGTTCCGGAACCGCGCCGCGAATGGATATCGCATTTTATTCTGCTCCTTTATTTGCTTATCTAAAGGAATCGGATATCGTGTACTTACATTCAAAATTCGAGGTTTCTTTTATGGTTTGAATCTGTGTTTTCAACGAAAAATCTCGCTCCGGAGATGCATGAGGAAAATGTCCACATTTGGGGTAACAGTTAAGGCTTTCAATACAGTCCATGTTTCCAGCCAACGTATCACATAACCTACTTTTTTACTTTGTGATAGCAATGCCAATTTCAAAAACAAATTCTCTGTTCCATTACATTTTGGTACATACACAATATGAATACCTATAGTTTGCAATGAGCCAAAACCTTTCAGTGATATAAGACGGACTTAACTTGAGCAGAACATTTTATAATTTTTCTGCCTAACGTCGTGAGCGATTCTAAGGAAAATGTTTTGGAAGTAAAGGAGCAAGAGATCAATTGATTTTTCTTCTTTACATAAATGCTATCTCCGAAAGCAAATACACGACACTGAGGTCGTAGTGTCTACATTTTTGTAAATTTTAATAAAAAATGTGGCTTAAAAAATTTTAAAAAATTCAAATGCAGAGAGTCAGCGTCAATTCTAACCCAACTATTTGGAAAACCAGAGAGAATTTTATTTACTACCTTAAATTATAGGTTAGCGCTACATACGTAACAGGAAACTGTTTTTATCGATAGTGTAGGCCAAATGACCATTCAATGGGACATGACTCTTTGTTAACGGCTGATGAAAAATTCCTCGTGCTAAAACAATCGTAATTTCCTGCTATTCAGAAGCGTTGGCACCTATTAATGACATCGACGTAATTAAAACAGGCGGAAACCAAATTAGCCGGCTCATTTTTCAAGCAAAAAATGTGACCAAGGAAACCTTTCCGAGTCAGTATGGAAGGCGAGACGAAGGAGAGGCGAACGCTTATTTAAATATTTTTTAATTAAGAATAGCTCACGTAGAAAAACATAAAAGTGATGAAAATTAAAAACCCTTGTCATATTTCTACCAAAAATACTAAAAAAGTTGTTCCTCTTCTATCTAAATTTTCTACGAGTATATACATTCATTTTCATCTTTGGGGGGCGTAAAAGAGGAACCCATATTTGATACTCCCAATTTTCAATTATATTCAAATATGCGAAATTTGAGATGGATATGAAACATTACTTTATTAACTTATCATAAAAGCCATGAATTATTTCGGCCAAATAAAATACTAAAAGAGTTAAATGAGTGGTAAATGAACATTTTAACAAAAGTTATATGCAAACGTAATGCAAACAAATCCCTATGCTAAGGGTTAGCAAAGACATCAAACATGCTTATCTTCTTTCCTGTAAGATAATATTTGAAAAACATTTTCCGATGAATCCTCGAGATTTTACCACCGTGAATTGATCGAGTGAATGAAGCATGATTTCGACCTTTCTTTCTTTAAAAATTCAGAAATGTATTTTCTCTCCAATATCTCAGTGCAGCTCTCCGAGGTTTTTCAATAATCGATCATACAAAGCTAAAAATAAAAATGGAATAAAAGAAAACAATTCCTTTTCTAAATGCATGCTCTTTCTGTATTGTTTGTATTCTGAACGACTGAGTTGGATGCTACACAAGAGCCGTTGATTGACTAAACTGATGATAAATAATGAAATTAACGAAATAAATTACGATAAGAAACTGAAGGGTGGGAAACATTTAATTCAAAATAACCTAAGAATTATGTTTTCAAGTATTTTTCTTATTACGTAAGATACATTAATACCAAGTTAAGAGCAAGTCCATCTAATATAATAGGAATACAGATTGTTCATTGGATAAGATAAAATATTTAACGTTCGAAAATCGACTCGACATATTTAGTTTTAATGTAAAGAACGCACGTGGAACTTAAATACTATTTATTCCATGTTAATTTCGTTAACTTATACACCGTGAGTGATACAATAAATGGTGAGATGATATGTATAAGCTAAAATTTGGCAACAAGAAGACTAATGAATGGAATCATGAAAATGCCTACTATATCTTTATGTAAATAAACGCTCTATAGTAAAGAGAAGGTTTGTAAATATGAAGGATCAGAAAGTTTCATGGTCAGAAAATTTCAGAATAGAAAGGGTCTCTTAAATTAAGAATTTTAATGAACGTGTCGCTACGAAATGCAAAGTTTTCGTCACCTCCGTCCTTGTAACGCAATACCTGGTGATCGAACCGGTTGTTTTCGCATATAAATGTAGAGTTTAAATGAAAGACTGTTATTTGAGGAGAGTTCTTTCGCAGTGATTTCCCTCTCGTTAGGAATTCCTTTTCCTTCTATATAATTTTGAGTCTAGTGCAATTGGCTTCTAGCTCTTTTTATTATACATGTTAAATAAATAAACAAATTTCTCTGTTCTCGTTATTAATTAACGCGACTATATAACTGTAGTTAAAACCGTCAGTAAGCATCTGATAAAACAGTCTTGCTAAGCAATTGCCGGTATTTCGCGGATGACGTTCATAGAATACGATACGTTTGAAACGAGGAAAGACGACACGGCCAGATTTTTACTTGTCGCTCGCTTTTGTTCATTCGCGCCTCGCGTTAATTTCCTGAGATCTATCGCACAGAGGGTCCATAACCAGCGGACTACGGAGCGAAATTCCTGCTAGGGCGTCAGAAAGGATTGTTACGGTTTCGCTAACGTGGCGCTGAACCCTGTGGCCCATCCAATTTAGCTCCACCGCTCAATACCTCCTTTGATGTCAGACATGTCACGTCTGTGGCCAGGGGTTACGATCGGCTAACGATGATTATTTGGTCAGCGGGTATGCGTTAATGTCAATTTTGAGCTTATAATCTCTCCCCAGCCCTCCACTGGAGCTTGGCTACGAGTAATTAGGGTCTGTTGGCTTATGTAATAATCAAATATGGAGGGCATTTTCATCTAGCTGTGGAAAAGCTGTCCCAAAGAAGGATTAACCACTACATCTCTAAGTTGAAGAGCGACTCCGAAGCCGATATAAGGGCCAAGCATAAAGCATTGATGTTTTTTATGAAAAAAATGCATCCTTAGGGAATTCACTTTCGCTGTGAAATAGAAATGAACCAAGACGAAGAAATGATAAAGTAGCAAAGAAATAAAAAGTATGTGATTTCTAAAATGTCGCGAGCTTATTCTTAAACAACCATATCTTATTTCTTTCACGTGGTTAATCAGATAAAATACGTAATATGAAAACTAAAGTATGATCAGAAATTACCTCAATAATTATTGATTTGATAAAAAAGAATATTTTTGAAAGTTCAAAATCTTGATCGTATGAATTTAGTGGTAACTGCATCGTTTATGTTCATCCGTTGCTTTTAGTTAGTCTCTGAAACCATACATAATGTATGGTTTCAGAGATTCAGAGGTTCAGAGGTTAAATATTTATTAGTTCGGTAGCAGTTGGTCGATCGACAACCGGTCGAAAGGACAACCTGTCGCGAGACTTTTCTCTGCTGAGATGATAGGTCAAAAGGCTGTTCGTCTTAGTTGCTTAGTTTTCGTATTCCTTAGTTTTACGTTATAGCTATAAGTGACTTTTGAAATGTAAAGAAAATAGTTACGGCACATCCGCACATTTATAAAAGCTCATATAGACTATGCGAAGAGAAAATTTCATCGTATCTATTTATGGTCTCTTTATACGAAGAATTTGACTGGAATATATTATCAGAAAGAAAATATTTTACTTGAAACGAGAAATTTCACCAACAACCTAAATTTAAACGATTCAGAATCAGGTCTAACTTTAATAAAGCATGTATATTCTGTATAATTCTTGTGGTTTAGTAAACGTTCCTCCCATGGAACTTTTTTCATTTTGAGGCTCAATATTATTTAGTTAAAAATTATAAATCAACATCATTTCATAAAACATAAAAGTTTTCATGACGGCCCTGTAAAAAAACAAAAACTCGGAACTGTAATATATGACTGACCCTGAAACGGTAAATGAATGTTATTCAAAAGGTTTTCGGAATTAAATCATGTTGAAAGGTAAAAAAATCACTAGAATTCACCTAAATTTTCAGGGCGACTGTAAATGAGAAAGATAATTTCGAGTGCATTGAAAATATTAAAATCGACCGACTTAAAGTAAAAAGTTCAAAGTTTTATATTTCCGAGGTTTTATTTTGCATATTCTTTTCTGAAAGGTACTTCAATCTCTTTCAATCACTATGAACAAGCTAAGGATATAAGATATTCATGTCAGTTGGGAGCTTTAGCTAAGTTGCTTTTCCTTAAATAAATACTGTCTCTAGTAAAAAGGAGGGAATAAGACTGACGTAGATGTTTACGATAATTCAATGGAAGCAATTTACTAACAGTGACATACATCAATGCATGACTTCCTTCGTTCTATTGGTAAATCTTTGATTTGAACATTATCAATATTTTATTTGGTCTTTGCTGTCTGCCTTTAGATAGCATTCGATTAGTATTAGTGGTAATAGTGTTAGTACTAGTCTTACTCAGTATTTTTTCCATTCTAAATGACACAATAAGAGAAGGCAACAAGTATATTATCAACAAAAATAGTAAAAATTTTTCGTTAGATTAGAATAATAAGATAATGATAATTCGTTAAATTACAATAATATGAAAATCTTCAAGTTTCAAGTAAATCAATATAGAACACTTTGTCAAGTGCTTCAAGGTTTTTAGAGATCTTAAAAACCTAACCTAACTTACTTTACCTTTTGAATTAGAGAATTCAGTCAGTTTACAACTAAAGAATAAAAAGTTATTTTAATGTAAATATTTTTACAACTCAACCGTCAATTTAAACTGCAATCTTCTCAATTTGCCAAAGACCCTAATTAAATTGCTATGGACCGAATGGAACGTGGTACCGTTATCTCCTATAAAACACCATTAATACCCACAATCGAACGCAAAGAAATGTCTCTATAAATTTTATGTTCAACTATTGCAGGAATGCATTCCTTCCTATTAACGTATCGATAGGGATACGGCATGGACGAGTTTCATTCTGGAAATAATGCCAACGTAACAATTCTAGACGGGGTTCAATCCATAAACGGAGTCGTAAACATGTCTCCGTCCTATATAAGACCTTCGATTACTGTCACTTAAGGAAGATACGAATCTTACCGTTAAATTCATGGCATTATTGGCTCACGTTTTGGTTACCATATCTACCGAACTGGTAATGTCTCCCAACAGTGTCGTGACGGGGGTCCGCGCTATTGGATTTTGTCAGGATGTATATAACGAGATCGGCCGATACAGTCACTGCCCAGCTATTATTCGGTAACCCCATTGCGTGCACGTGGAGTTTGATTGTGGTCTACTAGAATTCCTCCCGATTCCTCCCGTAGTCTTTGGAAAATGGGACAAATCCCATGTCAGCAGCAGACAGCCATTCGAGCTCTTTGTCCGCTCGCATCGCTTGGAACATTACTCCTCTTCTCGTTAAATCTGATTCTTCATCTCTCCGGAGACATTCTTCTCTCACGCGGTCGCTGAACCCTTCCTAGCCATATAAATACCATTGTCCCTAGTCGCTCGTTTCCCGTCACGTGATCCCTGTCCGCCCCGGGTGTTTTTTTTTACTCTCCACGATGATTACGGACTGATTTCCTTTTCTCGTTTAGCTTGATTTTTCCGCTCGTGGATGACCCAAGGAGGAATCGAAAGAAAAAAATGTACGGACTTTGATTCCTTGAAGTTCTTATTTCGCTTCTCAGCAAAATTCTCGTGTTTCCTGTTTTCCTCAAGGCTTTTCTCCATTATTTCCGCATACAATAGGATACCTTCCTTTACCTTTGGTAAAGCCTTCCGGTATAATTTCATTTTTTCAGATGAGTTTCGAATTAAAACACCAAAATCTACTTTTGAAATGTAACTGAAATTATTATTTCGGAGCGTTAATGTAATTACTATTTCGATTACAACTAAATACTTAATAATAGTTAACTATGACTATGGGATCAGCATCATATCAGCTATTACAGTAAATAAAAAACTGTTACAGAAAAATTTGTACCATGATTGATTATAAAAATATTTTAATTTTGGTGAGAAAACTCAGAAAACGATTTGAAATGAAAAACTAAGCTCGGGACAAAATTAATTTCCATTAGCTACGATTCCTGTCCAATCCTGATTCCTGCCACCCAATTTATTGTCAGAAACTACATAATGACTACATATTATTTAATCCTTCTCGTTATGTGACTGTTGCCATTATGTTGCTTTTCTATTGTTTGATCCCTGTGGAGTTTATTTGGTTTCTTAGAGAACAAGCTTACTAACATTTTCAAGTGAAATAATAATGATGATTCATAATAGACCATAATTATTAGGCAGTGTTTAAATTTTATATCAATTATGAATCACTTTATAGTATCTAGAGGAAAAAAACATTGAGCAACATTAAGGAAACGTATAAATAAATACAAGTCGCATTTCGGCGTGTGGAAAGGAATATTTAAAATAGTGCCTTATAGAACGTATGTTTCGATGAATATCAATCGTAAAGTGAATAAACTCAATTATCGTTGTGGAAATGTTTATCAACGATATTCTATGAGCATAATATCAAAAAATAATGATTGGGAACAAAATTAAATCAAAAAAGCAAAACATACATAAGTTTTTGATTCAAATCCCTTTCGAAATCCTTCTAGCTTAATTTTTCAATCGGATATCTTAATTGAATCCGTGTGAATAAGAAAATTCACCTTGGCCTTCTTTATCGGATTTAGTAGATTTTAGCGTTTCTTTCTTGAGAAAATACGAATTCATGATCGATTTTTAATCTAGAAAACTATCTTTGTGAGTAGCTTAAGCAAATTTCTGACCTTTAATACCTATGCCCTATGATACACAGAGATTTTTCATCTGTACACTATTACACTATACACATCTATACAGCTATTAGACCGTAGAGAAAGAGACATGCTGTTTCCCTTAATCCTTATTCTCATAAATATGCATAATTAAATGTATTTAAGCGTAAATTAAGCTGGAAAAGTATTTATATTTCTAAACCGATTAAGTGAGCTTTGAAAGCTTTTCGGTGCAGCGACTTAACGAATCCTGAAAACGTCCTTTAATGGAGGCCTTATCTGGTCTTTTGCAGCCCCGGAGCAGAGCCTGGAGCTCGGCCAGTACAAACCGAGAGAGAACATAGTAAACATCACGTGCTCCGCCAGAGGCGTGTATCCGGAGCCGAAATTGGTTATCTTCTGGAGCGGAGGCGAACACGACAGAGGAGAGGTCTCACAGTGAGTTGCTCGGTTGTAAACGGTTTCTGGGAGGTTATGGTTGCAGAATTTTTCTGTAATGATTCGAAACAATTTAAGGTTTTTGCTGGTGAAAAGAATGCGATAAATTTCTTCTTTGTTATTTCATTTATTAAATAAATATGACTAAGAAAAAATACCGTTTGCCTTTTAAATGAGTCGCAGATTACTCTCTGTTACTTGAAATGTCGGTGGTGCTCTAATAATTTGATTCAAACATACATTAGAATTCATCTCTTAATACCACCATTGACCGAATCTTTCTTTACTTCAACTCTTAATCATAATAGAAAGTTCATTCTCCATCTAAACACCAAAAGAAATGCCGTAAATATTTACGCTGATAACTGCACACTAAGATATGAGCAACAAAACAAATATGGGGTTAAATAGTTGCTTAAGTTATAATTTGATTAGCCATAACCGCCATGGAGTACAACCCAAGTCCTTAATTGAAACCATTGGAGTCTTATAATATTAAAAAATCACCAGGAGTACCCTTTAAGAAGTTGGTAAATACAGTCTAAAATATTAAAATATAGGTGTAAATAGAATATAAACACTTCCACGTCCAAAGCCATCTGTTTTCGTTTTTTATACAGTGAAAAAATTAATAATAATTAGGAACATAAATACTTTAAATTAATATTTAAAATATAATACTGAAATTCTCTAAAACTATTTCATTTGTCGGTAAACGTTAAATATATTCTTAATATTTTATAGTAACAATGATTTCATGCAATATATATTCCTGTAATTTAAATGCGCAGTCGTCGAACCTTCTAGTTAAAATCCTACAATTTTTATTAAACTCTCCGAGGTTACAATATTCAAGCATTCAATACTATACGTATTTACGTGGAATTTTTCTAATTTAAAACAAATAATCTTAAAATTATTGTTAAACTTAACGCAAAGAAATGGGTAATTTAAAACAAAGGTCAATTACGAATATACATATCAATGTGGAGTAACAATTGGTTGACAAAATGATAACTTACAAAAAACTTATATTCATCCACTAAGATGACCTAAAAATCATCAACCGTACTCTTTGAATCTTTCTTCTTCAAGGAGAGCATTGATTCCTTTGGAAGGTGTTTCTACGCGAGCCACGTTCAGAGAAGGCGCTTATGACGTCGTAGCGTCGAAAACTTTAAATGACGGAGATCTTCCATCGCCCACGATATTCAACTGTCAACTCCGAGTGGCTGAAGCAGACTACGTGGTCAGGAAAAGCATGGTCTACTACCCTAACGGTGAGAGAAATTCAACCCTATTGACATTAATATATATTTTCAAATAATGTGGTATAGTTGGAACCAAACCAACTCAATTGGCCAGTTTACTCATACATATTCATAATTTCGACGATTCATTGCGTTAAACTGTGATGCTCAAAGATTATCCAGTTAAAGCCACCTCGGCGTGGTAGCTTAGCAACACTGAAGTTCCGGGTTCGAATCCTAGCTAGGGCATGAATGTTTAAGTGCGTCAATTATAAGTTGGTTTGTTAGACTAAAATTAACTCCAACTGAACGTGAATATTATCAATATAATTAATATCGGTGAAACAACATCCCTTTTGAAAACATCAAGGGCTTATAATTGGATTGCTGCACCTAAAGCATAACTGCATAGGTATCTTTCACTGGTGAGTGTTTAAAATTTATATCGCACACCGCTTATACTAATCCTAATAGAGAAAAAACATTGAGTTTTACTAGCGATACACTTCATCAATGCAACTCCATTTCGAAGAATGAATATTATCAAACGACTGAACCATAAGTTCAGAAAAATATTTCCTGGTGAAATACTGCATGTAAGAAATGCTTTCGGTGAGATACCCAGGTTAATTCAAGCGTCATTCCTTCCACTATCATGTCTTCGACGGGATTTTATCATCATAATGACGACGGAACAGAGTTGGTGAAGACCTAAGAGCGGTTCATATTAGCTTTTGTTTCAGAGTACTCAAGTAGAAATTCTACGGATCGAACACGAGTTCTCCAGTAATGCAAGGAAGTAAGAAACGTAGAAAATACTATATAGGCAATACTCTAGCGTTGAAAAGAACATTTTGAGTCATTTCACGCTAAAATTATAGACGTGTACTCAGAATTTACATCCAATCATTTCTAGCAATACGGTGACGGAAGCTTTTTCTTTATCGCCTTGCGCACATGACTATCGAGATCCTAGAGGGCTTCAAAAGATTCAATCTCCATGTAAAGTAAAGAAAATCTGCTAAGGAAAGTCAATTCTTTTCTTAAGCTCGTAACAAAACGGAATAAAGTCATTGCTATTTGATTCCTACAGAAACAAAAAAGAACAAAAGAAAACTTTGCGTCCTATCCCGTTTCTATGCACAGAATCCGTTTGAGCGTCTCGGCACGAATATTCCAGCTACCTTTAGCTACTTTTAGTTCGTTAGTAGTAGTTGCTTGAATTCGATAAATACTTTTAACTTATACAGGCCTTCTCTCGTTCGATTTTTAAGAACTTGTAGATTCCGTGCTTTTAAAATTTATTTTACACTAAAACAAAAATGAAAAAAGTATCATCTCCTAAAACGTTGAGCCATGTATACTTACATCAATAATGTAAAGATAAAATCATTTTTCTAGCAATATCTTTTGATCAAATGCCGAAAATGGATGACTTTTTCGTAGAGAAAACTATTTGGTATTTGATAAATACTCGTTCAAAATTTTCTATCAATTTATTCCGTCTAATGAAATCCAACTACGGTGCTTTTCAAATATAAGGAATTTGCATTTTGTAATACATGCCCAATTTTAATCAAAGCGCAGCATTTAATAAACTTCTAGAATGTAAATTTAATCTTCTCAACTTGATTAAATCTCTTATGAGAAATTAACTAGATTTATCTCGATATACCCCCGGGTTTCGTCGAAAAAAGAACAGAAAAATAAACGAAAATCGGAAATTGATTATTTATCGAATTTTGTGAACGTACCAGCTCCTTGTTTCAACCAAAACTAGCTTAGTTTAATACCAAAATTAATTCCGTAGCGAACACTTGTGCAGTCAGAAAGTAAACAAGCAAACGTAGATATGAATAGGCCGGGAATTAAAAAGTTACATTCTCCTTAAAATATAAATTTATTTTCAAACATCTGACGTTTCTTCGATATCGCTAAATCAATTTGTACTCTTTCATCACTGCGGAAAATATCTTCAATGCTGCTTACACTATCTTTTAAAGCCAAGAACGCAAACAAGGAGAGTGACCTAACAGTTTACACTAACTTAAATCGGAGGTAAGACGAATTTTGATTGAGAGATTGTGATCATACTAACAATCATGGTCTTGTTTTAAAGACGTAATGTATCCAGCGCTATTCCGTGCCACCAAAGATAAAAGAGTGGGTAATGATGCAACATTCGTCGACCTCTTTCAAAAATATCTGAGTCATTACGCGCTGGAAGCTACCCCTTTTACCGTTTGTCGTCACACAGTGCTCCTGTAATCCTGAAGCTTAACTCCTCCTGAAACCGGTTTATCATATTCTACATCAATTTGTCACGTATAGATCACTCGGTTGTTTCAAATTTCGAAGGAAATAATATTTTAAGATCAAAATATAAACAGACATAATATTATACGCATGCTTTCAAATAGAACGATAGACCGATTATCTTGTACTACCACGAGAACGATAAATAATGCTTTGACATTTACGGGGAAAGATGACATTTAAGAGGACGATTCCGGAATATTGGCATTGTTAACTTAATCACGATAAGAAAGATGTTTGAGAAATGGTCACGCTATCCTGTTGTTGGATTTAGGGGCACAGGGGAACGGATGAAGAAATAATTGAATGAAAGAGGGAACTACCATGCCTTAAATGTCGATTAGATAGTCTATATTCTATAATCTGCACTACCCCAGCTATTTCTATATTTGAAATAAAATGTCGATTCTATTGTTGAGTTAGCATATTATACAACTGAATAAAAATACGAGTTACGAAAATCGAAGTCCCCATTTAATACACTACCAAAAAAGGGTTTCGAAGGAAAAGTTAATACATTAATGAAGTTCAATTCATATACCTGTTTCTTCCTTTGTATTTTTAAAACAAATGGTCTAGTAAAATTACTAACATTTTGGTGTTCTGTTTGAAAATATTTTATTACAAATTCACAAAATCTTCGTTTCATTCAGATAGCTCTCTTTTTTTAAGCATATTTTTTTCTAAAAACACGGTTCATTTAAGCAGTATCGCCGTCCTATTGGTTCTCCTTTAGAATATCGGTATACTTGTATTATTTGTTTACTATACCAAAATGTATATAATGAAGCATTTGATACTACAAAGGCACACGTGGATAAGGAACTTGATAACAAAACGGAAGTGAATTTAAATTGATTATTACT
>KZ308303.1:1111382-1197152 GCA_000376725.2 Ladona fulva | reverse complement strand
AATCATTCTTTCAAATGTTTTTCAAAACTACAGGATAAGGTAGAATGTCTGAATTCTCTATAGCTGAAATAAAGTCTCCAAGTTTCAAGTACTGTAAAATCAATTATACTAACTTAAAATTTAACTTTAACCATTTCTTCAATATACTAACATAATATAAAATCAACGTCTGAAATTGAAGAACGCTTGAGGATAGTTTTTACATAATTCTCTTTACCATTACCTACTTTCGTTAAAGTTCAAATTTGCAGTGTAAATCTCAAAGTCCGTGATTTTTTCTTAAAACTAAAGGAAAGCTTAAAACTAGTTAAAAGATTATTTTTCATTTCCTAAATGACTCCTTGAAACAGCTCTCAAAAACAATGAGTGAAATAATTCCCGTGATATATGCCACGGGTGGAGAGTGTAATTGGACATCCTCTATATTATATATTATATTGGTCCTAGTAATTTCAAAAATCCTGAATTTGAAGTCTAAAACTAATCATCCCTTCACTTTAGGATTTTAATGATTTTCTTCGAATGTTATCGACTGTTTGAAAGTATTTTTTGAGAGTTGTATGTTACTACTCTTTACTTTTTAGAAAAATTAGACATTTACTACGAGATGAAACTGCACTTTCAGTTTCAGCGATATGGTAAGTCTCGTACTTAAACTTCGCTAATAGCATCATATGTAAATCGAATTAAAAAATATGACAATAAGTTCCTTCATATGAAAGCATGAAAATGACAATAAATTAAACGATCTATGAGTCATTTTCAAAACACTAAGATTTTTAAGACCTTCGACAAGGTTAAATTAATGTAGGTAAGTTTGGAAGCATGAGAAGATAAAATGAACTCCGATACATTAGGCCAGACTCGTTATCTCTTCGATTCAGAAAGTTGATCATTTCTGAATTACAAATTACGAACCGAAAGAAGAAAACCTAAAATGACTTAAGGATAAATCCTGGTCCATTATCAAAACAAAACTTATGTATTCCATAACAATCGTGGTGCGCGCTAGAATTCCCTTGATATCTATCGATCTGCCTCCAATGTTTCAAGGTCCTGCTGCATCTGAAAGGAGAACAGCTGTAACCGACGGACAAATGTTCTCTTCTCTTTATAAGACTGAGGAAAACAAACGTCATATGACATATCGTACTGCGATAAAACTGGGTTATTGCGAAGATGAAGTTTTCCAGAACAAAATAAAGGGCACAAACAAGTACTCCGATTAGTAGAAGATGCAAACGAGGTTTTGTGGGTATCTTAATGACATTTTTATAAGAGAGTCGTTAATGAATTCACGAAACACAAGGAAAGTATGATTTGCATGAATAGTCTAGATGTGATGTTGTCCTAATCCTATTTAAAAAATTTTTCAAGCTTCAACTACACAGCACACTATGTTTTCGCGTGTAAACATAAAAAGATGCTACATCAAATAAATAACGAATAGTTAGAGTAATTAAGACACAAAAAACATTTCCAACTTCATATTTTAGTAAACAAACCTTTAATAAGCAGACGCTACTACAAAACTTTAAAAATGTAAACAGAATTATCAATAATAAAAATACTGCTAATAATATTAGAAATAAATTAATTAATAAATTCACTAATGATAAATCTCAAAAATATGTTGTTTGAAAATTAAAGAAAAGAAAGTTGCCAATTTCTGGGTTCCAATGTCATCCTCAGATGGGCTTAAATTGGCGGTAATCAAGAAGGTATGTCAGAAAACAGCCTTCGTATCTTCGTTCAAATAATTTCATAACATCGATTTTTTTTTACTTTTAAATTTATCTGCGACTAAAAGATTCTCAGCAATAGCGATTTCTTTCGATCTTACTATCGGACAGAATGTGATTTCAACATATCTTTCTTGTTTAGACCGAAATTATGTATGATTAACAGTCTCAGCTTATATTTGGAGGAATTTCTAAATACAAGCATTAAAAATTCAGGTTGTTACTTTAATTCGCGTATGTTTTATTATACACACTACTGGTTTCGAAGTAACCACGTCAATACTCTAAATATCTGTATTCGATACTTCCATTTAACTTTTGATCCAAAATTTTAGTTAAGAAGATTTATCCCTTGGTAGACATCATGAGGTGTGGGTGAAGAAATATCGATATCAGTGTAATTAATCAATGCAAGCTAATGTACAATTTTTAAACATAATTTATCAAAATTAGGTTTAAAATTGTTACTCCAAATTTCCCAGTAGATAATAAAAGAATTAAGAGTTACATTTACACGCATTTGTTTTTCATCGAAATAATACCATCATTGCAATTATCTTGACTTTTACGTCGATAGCTAAGATGATTTTCAAGGTTTAGCAATCAAATTCTTCGCCGCAAAAAATGTTTTCTTCCAGCTAGTTTTCCTTCGCTTGTGTAAATATGTAGTCTTGGATAACAGCTACCGCTTATACTTAAAAGCATGACGTGATTCCGTGAAAAGTGCTCCAAAAATGTTCTAAGCACTGCAAACTAAATTCTTCCTGTTGAAATCTCATTTAATCCCGAAAGGGAGAAAGAGAGAAGATAAAATATCGCTGGAGCGCCTATTTTTTGTTAAGATTTTTTATGACCTCAGAGAGATAACTTAATCTTATGGAAACTTTTTCATTCGCAATTC
Organism: Ladona fulva; assembly: GCA_000376725.2. Classification (NCBI taxonomy): domain Eukaryota; kingdom Metazoa; phylum Arthropoda; class Insecta; order Odonata; family Libellulidae; genus Ladona; species Ladona fulva. The sequence continues at coordinate 1,194,509 of KZ308303.1, read as the reverse complement.
CTTTCTTCCGTTCTCCCTCGAAGCATTCGCGTGACTGCTGGGACCGAAAAATCTTAGGAAAAAATTACAGCACAACTTTTAAAACTTTAAAAGCGTAATCTTGAGCGGTGAGTTCTTTTGAATATGTTGTCGCTCGCTAGTGGCTAAATCCGAGCTGATTACTTTCCTTTCTCGTCTTCGAGGTTTTCATTTCAGGTAGTACTCGCTGGAGTTTACTTAAAGCAATTAAGTAATTAAATGGGAAACGATCCATGAGAGCTCTCAGTTTAGGAATTTGATTACTGACATAAAATTTCTTTTAGAATGAGTTTGTCGGTAGAGGTATAGATATAGCTGAATAAATAAAAACGCTCACCGTGATTTTTCAAAGAACCTTTCCCCTACTGCCCTATAAATAACAACCCAAATGATTTTGAAGTTTTACTTTTTAAATAAATTATATTTTTTCAAACTGTTGAGCACCACTTAAACAGGTTTACCATATCCGTGGTACAAGTTCTTCGAAAAGAATTCAACATCATCAACCTAAACAACTCTGTCATTCTTACAGCTTGGGTTCAATCTGATTTACTTTATTTTATCTCCGATCGCCAAAACAAAGATTTCTATTTATGTACATATTTTGAGAAAATAAAACGGGAAAATAAATAATACGGGAAAACTAAACAGATAATTAAAAGAAGCTACGTATCGATTGCCGAGGAACTTTTTATTTAAATTAATTCCGAAAACTTAAATAAATCGAAATATCTAAAGAGCTTAAAAATGAAAAAGAGATTATTTTAAATTAAAATATATCTTATAAATATTTCAGCTTTTCGTTTGGAAAGATGGTTGGTCAACAACGACTGTTCATTCGAAATTGTATTAACAACATCCAATATCCCGGTCCTATCACTCAACAATCCTTGGCCATACTTAGGCTCCTGATTCTCTCCACAAACGTGCATATTTCATGTAGTACCTGATATTCTTCAATATGTACGCGACCAATACAATATGCGAATTTAAAGTAAAAGCATCTGTAATTTACTTTCAGAAAATCTCAGTACTATGTATTTTCACTTGCCTAGTTTTTTTTCGATACCATTACCAGTTCCATTTAACTAACGAATGAAATTTTACAAATTTTTTTTCCAGCAGTAATAGTCCAATCGTTGAAGTGCCTCGACGGCTTAAATAACGTCGCACTCATGGAAAACAATCGGGTATCAAACCCAGGACAGCTGTCACCCAAGGTGAATGTGCCCTCTTGACTATCTGGGAGCCCCAGAAAATGTTTGCAGATTCTATATTAAACAAAGAGGAGTCCCTGAAAAAAAAATTGTTCATTTTGGGGAAAACTTTCACAAAAAGATCTCTGGAGACAACGTAAATTTTGGAATAATTTTGAGTGGTGTGACTCACATATCAGAAACCTAAGGGAATAGCGAGATAAACCCTCTTAAATTTCTCTAAATCCTCTTTCGCTAAACCTCGATCCTATGGAAATTCTCCTTTAACTCCCCGTGATTCTCAAAAGAAAGTTTTAGACCTTATCAAGAAGTTTCGCATCAGCGTCTTTCCGTAACTAATGAATTCCTTTGTTTTGAATTGTAGTTAAAGTTTATTCATCACCAGCATAATAACTATAACTTACATAATCGGCAAAGTAAGCAAGTCACTGATTTGGAGCTAGGCGATTATAATATTTTCTGTAATAAAATATAACTGTATTTTAATCTATGCATAAATAATATGCATAATAATAATGCATAAAGTTTTCCGCTAAAATTTTCTAGATATTGCTATAAAGGCATCAAATAAGTTTTCAAATCACACACTAGAAAGACCACACAAATAGAATAAATATGAATCCCTATGTATAATGCGGAAAACTTTTAGGATGAAATGAGAAGATTGCCTACACATTATTCGCTAGGAAAGAGCGAAGTTTCTATACATATTTATGTCGATTTTAGAGTCGTTGCAATCAATTTACGTCCTGTCATAGTTATTACCTAGAGAAGCATTGTAGTTTCTTTATCTGCTAGATTTCAAATCATCAAATCGCCAGAGTTAGGATAAACATAAGCAAAATTTCTCTGAACAAGACATCCATCCTGGACAGCTTAATTTGATACCAAATGTGAAAAGGAGCGCGCGTGTTATGCTAATATCCTTCCCATTAAAATACCGCTGAAATTTCCTTAACACTTCCGTAATTAAAAATGATTATGACCCGATTGAGACCCTGCCGAACGTGAGAAACAGCCAGCTATCGGTATCACCGTATCACTTCTGCGTGCTCGTGCTCTGTTGCGTGCGCGTGTCGGCTTCTTGTTTTCCTGTCCCCGTCACCGCAGGTGCGAGCAAAGCCGATCTGCGAGCGGCAATTCTCACCAACGGCCATCTTGAGGTTAATCCGAGGAACAGAGACAGCCGTTGTGGTCTGCGTCCCACGCAGATCACGACTTGGCTGCGGTCTCAAGGATGCCGTGTCCGCTCCCGTAAAGCCCAAGAGACGCACGTCATCTGCGGCCTGCTCTTCATAAATAGAGCAACTGTACGACAGTGTACATGCTATCAAAGAAGCAAACACCTCCGGAGCATTTCCTGTACAAGATGGACAATTCATTTCCTTCTGTGTACAAGACAGTGGTCAAAATGCCTATAAGAAAAGCTAAGAGAATGTACTATCAACATGTAGTTATAAATATGCGCCATGTTAAGTAAATTAATAGTATTCAGATTCTACGAGGGGATGTCCTTTTAAAGAATAAAACCGATTCATAAATATAGCAATTACAGAAAAACGCGATTCTCAGAAATGAAACTTTTCATTAAGAAATCAGTAATTAGTTGAAGAAAGATAATCATCAGTAAGTTTTCACGACGATACTCCTTAGATGTAGGTCGAATTAAAATTTCTTTAAATTAGAAATTTAAAGCCAAAGCTAATAAAGTCTATCCTATCTGGCCGAACTTCTAGGAAAGACATTCTGAGGGAATAAGAAAAACTTTGTAGTATGCACAAGATGTTTATTACACGACCGGTTTCGACTACAACGCCATCATCAGGTAAAAATATCAAAAATTCAGTTACTTATATACTAGCAAGTATAGCAACCAAAGCTAATTTCAGAAATTTACCCTTAATATCATCGAATTATTCTCTACAAAAAAAACATAATTTTTTCAAGAGCTCTTGAGAAGTCCTTATCAGTATTTTTTTTCCTTTTTCAATATTAGTTGTCATACCAAATGTTTTATAAATAATAGATATACACATGCAATATTTTTGTGTCATGAAATTTTTTCGTGTTGCTACTACTTACTATGATTGTTCTTCGTAAATTTGAGCTTTGATTTATATATACACTCAACAAAATTTTGAGTGATTAAACTATCTCATTTATTCATATATATAAATAAAATCAATCATTTGTCTTCCAAAAAGCGATCACTATTCACATAACTCATAATATTAAAACAATATTACGCTGTTGAATAACTATCCACGACACTGAGTCATTATATAAAGTTAAAACGCCTTACATTACGGATAATCATTTACTATACTGAAATGACATTTAACCCCATCAATATATTTGTCGATGATTACCTGAATTAAATGACTTGAGAAAATCTTTGAAATATCTTTATCAAACGTATGATTTCGCTTAGAGCAATTGCCTTTCCGGGAAAGACTCTAAACCTGGGCTGTAGGAACAATATGATTAGTGATAGTTTCAGCACCAGAGTCAAAGCTAAATCTATCCTTTAAAATGATAGCAGTTCAGGTAATCGCAGAAAATCTGCCATACCAAGGTTGTTTAAAAAAATGTTCCGAGAAAAACACCCGCAAAAATACATATCCATCTCTGTGAAGAACGTGACGAGAGACGGGGTTAAAATCGCTTCGTGTAAAAATGCAATTTCCTTTATCCATTTCGTCACCAGTGCCATCTTTTATACGAAAAGTTAGTTTCTAATTTGATAAAACTCTTCCGTGAGATTTTGTAGAATATTCTTCTCTAAAGAGGTGAATTTTCTACAACTTCGAGTGCTGGAAATAGTAACGCTACTGATTTTACTCTCTTTCTCTAGGTTATGCTCTCTCGTTCCCTCAAAATCCCCCACTGACGGTCCGACGGCTTTAATTCAATCCTGTGCCGCTCCAAGCGCTGCGGATGTACGTCAAATTCATCAATTTAATCAAACTGAAACGTACCGTAAAGAACCAAGTCAAATGGAAAAAGCCGTTCCCATGCTCGAGAGATATAACAAAGAGGAAAGAATAAAATCTCGATGTTTGCTGTAGGCTGGACGTAAACTTCATATCGTGGTTTTTAAGAGTTACTATCACGTGTTCGATCCGCGTTCAATTTCGGAGAGACTGATCTTTTATATCAAACGAGACCTATTGTTCAAGAATGATTCCGAATTTCATTCCATTCAACCATGATGTTCAAGCGTTATTTTCGCTGATTTTGAATTTCAGGAAGCAATGTTGCGGCGAGCACGAAATACCATTTCGTTATTCTGGGCGGGAAAGAGTTAGGATTCCAAATTTTGCTCTTTTCCGTAAATCTTTCGAATTATGGTTGAACAGATGATTCGTAGGAGATTCGCAACTAAAATTTAAACTTAAAAAACTTCCAGAACTATCTAAATGTGCAGTTTCTAATAATGTATTATTAAAAGTGCTTCGATTACTTAGATCAATTCGCACGTAGGCCCCAATCGGGAATCGAACCCGGGACAGCTTTCACTGAAATCGAACGCGTTGCCCACTTGGCTATCCTGTAGCATGGAAAACTACATCACTCTAGAAGGTTAGCCAATTTTCAGCTGAAATAGTATAGTTGAAAGTACTTTGACAGCTTAGGTCATTTCGCACTTAAGACCCCACTAGGAATTGAAACCCGTTTTAAATTTCAATTAATCTATATCAGTGTATTATTATTTCCTACCAAGAAAAGTCCTTGTACATCAATATTTAGTACCGAAGTTTGTACTTTCTGGAGAAACTGAAATCCTAGGCTATAGAATAAACTGAATAAGGATACTACTTTCAGAACTAAGAGTCACTTCTAAATTTATCCCTCCAAATAACAGCAGTTTCATAATTGCAGTATATCTGTAATACCAAGGTTACGGATGAAAATTATTGAGCAAGAATCGACCGCAAAAGATAAAAAGCAAAATGTGTTACTATTCTACCACAAAAAATTTACAAATTACAACGATTGGGGGAAAGTGGATAACATATTGTATCACGGATGAGACGTGCAGCTGAAACCCAAGGAATAACACAACTGTGTGGATGAAACACGGAATGGTAGTTCAGTGATTAGAATGCCTATTTGGAAAGTGGGAGACCTGAGTCCCAGTCATTTTGCTATTTTTCACGCATGCAATTCCTTGAATTTCCAAATCGTGGCTTCTAATAACTCTTAGGATGCTAAAAACGTTTGGGATGTAATATCTTTAAAATAAAATCCGTAATAATTCCTCATCTGGTAAAATACTTTAAATATGCCATGCGGACTACGAGAAATCGTGAAAACCACGAGCATGACATATCCTTCGAATTATATGTTGAAATCTCCTATTCTTTTTCATTATATCCCTCATTAAATTTCACATCACTATTTTGAATACCCATGATATTACGTGTCCTATATATAGGATAGATAAATTTAGTTTAAAATCACTTTAAAAAGTTAATTTGCGTAAAAGTAAACATTGTCTCCTAGAAATGTAATTGAGTTTCACATCAAATGAAAGCACCATTCTAGATCTTTAAAATGAGTGTATGCAATGCTCTGTAAGTTTTAAAATCTTTGAGAAACGGGAGTTTGACCGAGAGCGCGCGCGCCGATTTCCGCACTTTTTTGTAAACTTTGATAAGCTACCATTTTGTTACTATTCGAACTATTGGTCTATGAAATAGCAAAAATGCTTATATGGTCACTATGAACATTATTACGGAGTTTAATGAAAATCCGAAAATGTCATGTTTTTTTTTTGTCCGGTTTGGCGTGGAATGACCCATATAACATATCTTATTATTTAATTCAACGGAATAAAAGAAGTACCCAATCACATTATAAGTATAAATAGTGGAATGGTACTATGTAGTTCCGTTTTTTCCATTTTTTTATTCAAATGTTCCAATTAAAAGCTATTTTGCTTATAATCTCTACTTATTAAGATCACACTTGAATTTAAAAAAAAATCAACCGTTCCACGTCATCCCGTTATCCAAAGTAGCAGCGATGTCTGCCAAAGCATTTTGCTTTTCGAAGACCAACGTGGGAAAAGCTAGATAAATGTATACGCGCTCTCGCCTCAATGAATTATCGCATTGGGAAAGCATTAAGATGAACATTTCACTTCTTTTGCTGCTTTTTACTTGGTAGTAAAGTCAGTCAATTTCTACCTTGTACCCGTTTTACTTTTCGCTAGAAAACAACTCATTGATTCTGCTACGAGGAATTCACGCTCCAATGCGCTCCAGTGAACCGATGTTCATGCAACACTCGACAGAAGAATCACGAGAAAGATGACGAAACGAAAATGCAGATCGCTCTCGCACCTATTTCCCTTTGCCGCTTTACTGGAGAAAGGAGGGTCATTTTCCCTTTGAGGCAAGAGAGAAAGACGCAATATACGTACGATCCTCTTAGGCGAAAGAGGGAGATAGGGCCAGGCGCCTATTTTCCAGATTCGAGAGCAGTGCTGTCACTCAGTATGTCCCTCTTTGCCTTTTTAACCTTCAAACCGATAAATTTCCGTGGCATCTCTTCTCGCAAAGAGTGACGTGACGTGGATGAAGTCTACTACAGAGAGCAATAGAGGGGGGTTTGATACCATGAACCATCTTTTTCGTTCTAATTTGATGAACAATCTGTGAGTAGCCTTCTTCGAGTTTTTCCACCCAAAATGCGAGAACACTTCGAATCACTCTTCAAAAGACTTGACTTAACGTAAAATCACAAAAAATTGGCCGTATCGATCTCGAGAGATCTTGCGTGAACGCAGACAAAAATAATGGGATATAAAACGATTTCCATCGTATCGCTGCGGTTCTGTAGCAGCTTCTGCCATTATTGGAATTTACTTGAGCCAATTTCCTTTGTTTCACTTACAATCCGCCAGTTTTGCGACAGAATTGCAATCGCGGTGGTTTTTCTAATCAAATTGAACCGATAGCATAATTGAAGAAGCGAACAGAGCGTTTGTTTTCTCTCCTTAGACGGTCATCCCCCTAAAAATTCCACTCATAAGAAGTGGAATTTTCTCCACTGGCTCGTTGAGTGCTGAGCACTGCAGTGTTGAGCGTGAGTAAACAACACATTTTTAATATTTGCTTCGTGTATTTCGAGTAATATTGCACGAACTCCAGCGCTACTACCTCCATTTCGTACTACGTGTATTGTGGATACGAATTGTAAATCGGAAAGAGTTCGTCAAGACGCACTTCCCATATATAGGAAGTATTCAGACCCAACAGTGTATCCGAAAAATCATTAAGGTCACCCTGAAGGATATTCCCACTATCCCTTGAAGTATTTTGTACATAAATTACCCTTATATGATGTCCATTTTTCTGTGCATATGTCGCAGATTTGACAAAAACAGTCCCATTAAACGTAACATTTAAATTCAGATAAATATTTTACAAGTCAACTAATTTAAATTAATAAATGACCGCAATACGATAATTTTCATTATATATAATGGCGCTCATTCTAATAATACATTAAGGAGATAACACCTGAAACGAACACTTTGGATTTGAGGAAGTTAACCTTATTTGCTCAGCATGATAATAAGATATTCTTAATTATTTCTGTAATGAGAGATTTTTTTATACTTCGAAAACATGTCGTCATTTTCAAGATAAGATGCTGATTTTAAGATATAAGAAATAATCATACAACTGAAAATAAACGTAATTCGTAAAAAAAAAGCTCGTTCCTACACCGTTTCCTCTGGATTAAAAATAAACATCGATGCATCAAAACGCCATGTATTGAATGCTCTATCCCTGTATACGATTCCGTGACTTGAAACCAGAATCCAGGATATCGAGCAGAAAAATTTATGGGCTCGGCTGCTGTCGAAGTTCAGAGCGTTAGCATTTTTTTGGGCTCTGTTGATTCCATGAAAACATCGTTGGATATAGTTCGGGTATCGGTGCACCTTCTGGTTGGAAGTTATTTATAATGCATCTTCTGCACTACTGCTTTCATAAATACTAAATGCGAAAAAACTTTAAAATTTAATTAATTCCACGGATTGAAAAATAAAAACAACTCGATGACGGAGCAACTGGTTTCAAGTCCAACGAATAATTCACGAATTACCAATTATAGAAACGAAATCGAGGTTAGAATACCATAAAGTACGAAGCAACGGCTTTTATTTTTCATTACCATCCAAAATATTTTAAGAAAATTGGTAAAAAGTTGACCTGCAAAAGTGAAAAAAATACTCCATCCACAGCTTGAAGCGAAGGTTATTTTAAAACTGCAGCAAAGAAATCTTCACAATGCATGAGAAAAAGAATCGCACTGCTGTTATAAACACACTTGCCTACTTGGAAATGTATCACATTGTAAGCATTTTGTCAGAGTTAAACCGATTTATCCATATTAAAGGACTTTCAAATAAAATCCAAATTTCAATCTAATTACTACCATTATTTGCAACACGAAAATTTCATTAATAATGCTAACTCGTCTAGCGAAGATAAATTTTTCCAGAAATATGTATGCTCGTTATTTGGCATCGTCACGGGCAAAAACACCATTTCTCCGAAGTTTCCAAATCATAAAATGAATATGAGCGTTACCAAAAATTGGCACTTTTTCGAAAGTTAGCAATACTGCGCATTAATCATTTTGCTTTGGTAATTTCTGAATTGTCTTGGCAGATATAGCCAAAATATTTTCAGCGAGTACGACAAACCTCGAAAACTATCTTCGCGAGCCAAAATTGTCGTTCGCGGTGCCACTCGTAAGCCGAGGTACGTATGTAAGAAATTCTTTCCAGAACAATAGCTTTTACTCTTGATACAGAAACTTCTTTCATCCACGTCAATTTTCGTTTGGAAATGGTCCAAATTCGAGGGTAACTATGTGGCAACGCTTCTCCCTGCATTTTCTGCAGCTGCACGGATAGCATCATCATCCGTCATTCAACCCATAGATTGGTTGACTGCAGTCTTCCATTCCTCTCTTTCTATTTCTAACCCAACTACATCCTGATATCTCTTCTTTCCTGTGTCCTTCTTTATTTGGTTTGTATATTTGTCCCTTGGTCCTCCTCTTGGTGATTTTCCTTCTATTTTGCCTTCAAGTACGTTCCTAACAAATCCATTGTGTCTCAAGATATGACCAATCCACCTAGTTCTTCTTTTCCGGATGATGCTCCGCAGTGTGAGTAAATTTAAAACGCTGCAACCAACGTACGCCTACCTCGATAGAAAGATTGAATGCTAACAGCCACTCAATCCTGCGTAAGAGGACTGAAATGCGAATTATGAGTTACAACCGGATGAGATGCTTTATTTCCATTCGAACGCCACCAAGGGGGGATGAAGGAATCCAGATGCGTGCCATTTTGGATCCCTGCTGAGGCACTTATGGCTCTGGGGCTGGAAGTGGTTTCTCATTGGTTGGAGCGGTGCAGAAGGGAGGTTGAATGCACGGGGGCTCGCTGCCCCTTAAAGTAGATTAGCCGCAGGTCACATCTCCAGATAGGCGGCGATGTCGTCGCTCTGGGTAATCGCTCTTCTCTTCCGGTTGACCTCTTCGCTCCCTTCAGGCCACGGACACTGCGATGGAACGGGGGGACCTCTGCAACGGTATCCCGCGATCTTATCTCTCATTCTAAGCCATTCTCCTCGCTCGATTCTTTGAATATGCGATTGGAACCGATTTCTCATATCATACGTGGATTGAGCTGCAGTTCCCCGCGGTGATATTTCCATCAGGGTTTTTTTCTCCTAGGTGCCAATGCATGGAAATGCGATGGGGCCGGATATTGCCTAGTGCCCGCTCTGAACGAAAGACATTTCACGCGTGCACGTAACGCACTCTAGTTTATTAGGCAATTTCCTCTGATAAATTGGCGTAAATAGTGGATTCCTGTGCAATCGTGAGGGTGATGAACGAGTGTGAAATCGGCGATTCCGCTCCGATCTGCTGGCGTTAAAACTCTATCCGGCCAGTTTAAATCCTTAAGGCATGAAACATAAAGTAGGTCCTCTGAGAGAAATAGAGGATGAAAAGCTTACGACGCTGTAAGTCAACCGGAAGAAACTTTTAATAGGCTCCCTCTATTCATTTAGCCGAAAACTGAAAGCAGTTAAAATTTCCAATTTCCCATTTCCAGTGATGCGCACACTATTACTCAGAAAATGGCTATCGTCAAAAGAATTAATGACATAAGGGAATTTGCAAAGCAAGGGCATTGATATGAGGCAGTAAAGAGAGGCAGTGTTTATGTTTAAGCAAGTGCATGATATTGACTAGAACGCAAAATAATTCTAAGAAATTATTTCCTTTAAGACGAATTACTACTCTATCATAACCGATTGCTTTTTGGAAATTGTTTTACGTTACCAAAAATGGACAACCTCTTGGAGAAGGATTTTAAGTTTCCTGAATTGCAATAATTAAAATCTTACAAGTAATTAAATCAAAGAGACTGAGAAACCTTTAAATTTACATTTGATACATTGGAAGCATTTCAAATAAATAGGAAGCTATTTCCATTAAGCAGAGTTAGATTTATGAGTTTAAAAAAATAAATATTTGTGATGATAGCCCATTCAATAATGGACTGAGTGCTAAGATTTCTTATTTCTATGATTAGTTACTGACAAGTGCACAATATCCAGGAAAAACCTAAACGATAAGAGGTGAAAAGTTACTTCCTGTAAAATTATCTCGACATAACTTCGGTTAAGACTTTTTATTTCACGTGATGTTTTCTTTTTTTGGTCACTTTCGTAAATATTCAGCAAGAATTTTTGGGTAAACCTCTTCAAAAGGTGCTAATGGTATGCATTGCTGTGCTGAAAATTTGATGCGTTGAGCTGGCAAAATGACAGAGCATCCTCCCATTAACGCTTCTTGGATTAAATTTTCAGCATATGTGGTACTCAAACCGCCCACGAATTCGTATTAATAATCAATGACGGTAGATTATTTGTAAATTAGGTCAGATTTTGCCACCCAATTTACTTAAAATAAGTGGATATCACCATACCATTACGTCACCTGTATAAAATGTCCTATAATTTAGGGTATCTGCAATTAGCTTATCCTTCCAAATAAATTTACTTATTCAAAGATTAAAACCTTACCGCAATGTTTTTCTAAGTCTTCGGCTATAAAAATTACTAGCGCCTAATTCCTAAGAAAATCCTCTCTGACGAAGAAGATATTATATGAAAGATATTTTTCCTCGTTTACAATTTTAATTAAAACATTGTCACTCCTCCTGAACTCCATAAATCATTCTTAAAAATACACATTAATTCTTACGTGCTGGGGAAATATCGCCTCTTCCAGTTCAAACCTCTTATTTTATTCTAGTGCAGTTGACTTCTATCATCCAATTTTTCCTTTTTGTCTTCGTCTATCGTACATAATAATAGCCCTTTCAACACTAAAAACTGTATCGACGTTCGACGTTGAATATCTTCTCTTCACACCGCTACGAGTTTCCGTGCCATACAACCGTAATTCAATTTCATTCTCACCGCTTAATAGAGTGGAGGCTTGTATTACCTCTTATGCATCACGCAAATTGCATCGTAAACCGCACCGATACCGAATATCAGCGATTTTCTCTTCGTGAAGAGAGAAAAAAGGATCAACTTCGTACATTTACTTGTTCGCCTGTACTTCCGACGTCGAACAGCTTAACGGACTGTGCGTTTTGTGTTTTTCGAGCGAATTCAGTCTTTAATCTCTGGTTACGATGTTTGCCGCACGATCGGGTTAAAAACCTATCTTCGCTCGACCGTAAACTCGTTTGCCGCTAACCCGAGTCCCCTCCCCCGCAAAATCACTCTCCGATTCCACTCGACACTCCCTCCCAACGCTAGCAGTTTCATCCGCTTGCTCGATTAATCACCCGGCCCTCCCTCTATTCCGATACACTTAGCAAGGAGGGAATCCATCTGGAGTGTCATTCCCTCACGTGACATCAAATTTCTCCGCACTATATTCTCTCTTCCCCGTCCTTAATCCCTTGCGAGAAATAATTCTTCGAGAGAATGAACATTTGCCTATCAAATTTTGCACATAAATTATTCAATCTTGCATCCGATTTTTCATTAATCGCCCAAATATCTCGTTGAACTCTCTGCTCGAGTTAAACATAAAATAATATATTAAATATAATATTAAGTACATATAATAAAACAATGATTATAATATTCATCACGTATGACCAGCTGAATATTATAATAGATACTAAGACTGTTTGACAAGTTCAAAGCGAAGAATCCACAAAATTATCACTAGATTTTAGAGGAAAACGATACAATCTAGTTAAAAAACGTTTAAGGAACATTCTATTTTATAAAATGAATTCAATAGGCATACGAAATCAAAAATAGTTAAATTTGAATATACGGTGATAAACTTAAACAAGCCAAATTCTAAATCATTCAGTTTGTAGTAATTTATAAAAGATCGTATTTTGCTCGTATTAGATAGAGAATTTTAGATATATCTTTTCCTGGGGAAATACAACCAGAAAAAAAGATTCATACCTAAAGCTTTGATTTCTTTCACTAAAAATTTAGCAAAAATTGAAAATAATATATCACTTTTGCGTACTTTGAACCAGTTCACTAAAATGCCAAAGCTAAGAAATATTTTAAGTAAAATCAATTACGTAACGTATATTTAAATCTTCTGAAAATTGAACATCTGTATACACTGAAAACTATTAATTACCAATAAAGAAATCGATAAAGTTTACGTTTGCAGAATATTTTACCACTGGTTGACCGGATGGAATATTTGGCTTGTATAGCTGAGAATAATTTTCTACTATCATGAACAATTGATGGTGCCTTTACCATACTGGAAGGTCTAACCACTCTCAAGTACTAAGTCAACTTAGGAGATCTTAATGCAATAACGAACGCTTTCAACACAACGAATTGAAATTTTATTAGGAAGATAATATTTAATCCGTAGCATTTCAACTCCGGGTATGCCGGGCAATGATAATAAAACTTATTTTCAAACGAAACCAGATAAATTGGAAAATACTGCGCGGCGTTCTTAAGAAAGTTATTGTGAGGGTGTCACGAAAACTTTTAAAACCTCCATAGGATTATATTCAAATGGATTTGTAGAGAATAATCCCAATTTATAGGTGCTAAAATCACGATTAAAGGGAATATTTTCCGTGAAGATTCTAAGAGAGAACGATCCAGATTACACCGAAATAAAAACTTGAGAGAGAATCATGAGCAGGAAAAGGACTAATCCTCCGTCTGCAGCCAATTTACCCTCTTTGCTTTCTTCCGGCAGAAAAACATACTTTTTTCAGACTTTTTCATTCAGAATATGTAGAGCAGAGTAGTACAAATATTCTAGACATCGGAATCGAAACTAGGCAACCTTGTAAAGCGATATAAGTTTATCCCTGCCCCTCTTTCTAAAGTTTAATATTTTAAACTGATGTACAAAATTTTTTAAACTGAATTTCTAAAGAATCTTTTACGGAAGTTTTATTATTAAGCATCTTAACAACCAATGAAACAATACACGGAATATGAACCTCAGAGACATGGAAAATATACAGTCAATTTTTGCATTTAAACTCGGTGTAACAGCCAAATTTTAATATGTCCAACATAGCAGTTATTTATAATTGGATGAAATAGTTAACTGCGAGGCTTCAGTTCATACATCGTATATAACAAAATTTACTTAAATTGAGATAAGAACGATAGATTTGTCTTGCTTTGAATATTCAAAAAATTTAACAAATGTATCAAACCCATCATGGACTAACGACCTAGTGTGTTGATCACAGACTGTCTGAGATCGTTTACCTGCTCTTGTGGTAATTTTATTTAATGATTTTTAAAGTATTGTAGCCGATAAAACTCGTTGTGAGTCCTACCACTAAATTATATGGTGGTTTTCACAAATGAATAATTATATCTACCTTGTTAAAATCGCACAAAATTTAGTGCTTGATCAATGGAATCATTACTTCAACTACAATAATAACTTGCAGTAGTAGCTTAATATGTAATTCACTGATCTCGTACCGTAAGAGTGTGAAAGAAGAAGAAAATTCAAAGTCTACAATTTCCCTCCATAAAATGAGATCATACTAAAGAAACTTCACTTTGAATAAGTCATGGAACATTTCAACTGACTGCGAATAATTACTTTAATGTCAGGGAACAGTTCAAACAGTTCGATTAATATTCTGGCGTTTCATCTGCTAAAATGATATGGATTAGACTACCTGAATAATATTAATTTAACTCTCTTAATAAGAAATTTCCCAAGTTAAAACGTATTATTATTACGCCCTCAAGGCGTTTCATCATTTAAAGACTAAAGAATGAATTTCTTTCCTCTCCGTTACTTTCACACTTAGCGCAATGAGTATCCACTATATCTCAGGATCTCTAACTCGATATGCGCAGACGACCATTTCACTTCCCATTAAAAAAAGAAACAACATAGAATCTTCATTTAAAAGCCAGCGCTTGTATGAATGAATGAAGAAACTTCAAAGAGGATTTTATGTCTACGATGATCAAAAGAACCATATGTAAATGGAAATAATGTTAATCGCCAAACGTACTAATCCTTCTGATGCAAAATTAATGAATATTTAATAATGAATGTCGTCAACTTCGTAGCTAATTCAGTTTCATGGAATCCCGGGCGTATTTTTAATAATACGAGTAAAAGCATTCGTGTTTTCAATAGTAATGTTTTCCAATAATTTTCAGTTTTCTGTGCCCCTCCTTGATAACAAAATACGTGCCCGAAATTTCAAAAACTGGAATGGATTTGTGCTTAATAACCCAAATTATAATGATAAGAGCAATAGAATGAAATGAATTCGTAGTTTTCCACAGGAACTTTAATTGGCGACCGGTTTCTTAAGCGTACTAACGCTAATATTTCATGACGTTAAGTACGCTAAGCCTGAAGATGTAAGTACGCTTACGAAACCGGTCGCCAATTAAAGTCCCTGTGGAAAACTACGAAGTTTCTTTTCATTTTGCAATGCCTTTCCACGAAGTCACGCTATCATTGACGAACACACAACTGTTCCCTAACCAGAAAAATCCGACTCAAGATCCGAATCAAGACTCGAACCATCGCGGTTTTTTCTCCGAAAACCTTCAGTTGAGGAGCATTTTCCCCAGAACCCAAATCTTTGTAGTTTTATAAGTATCTATATTAAGTTTTATGCATTATTTTATTTTAGCAATGTTTTTTATACTGTAATTAGAATATTTCTTTTACCCTTATGTTTGAATTATTGTTGAGATTTCTTTTTCTTTACATAGATTTAAGTTAATTTTTAGTTAATTATTTTAGTTATTAATGTAATATTAGTAGTTATACATTGTAATATCTCCAGAGGTTAGGTGAAAGAGAGGCCATTTTGGCCTAACCTCTCCGTAAGAATAAATAATAATAATAACCATAGACCTTGGTGTTGGCGTGCTTGCTAGTTAAAACGGCTGTACATTAATTATACGTCGCGCAACTGGTTATTTAAAGGAAACTATATTTCCACGCCATGATTAATTACGGGAGACTTATTCCCTATGTTTTCTTTAAATCATTCCTAACGCATTTTTCTCAAAACTCTAGATATATTTTTAATTTCAAACTAGGATTTCAAATTCTGAAACGAGAAACCATATTTACGTTTGATATTTATAATAGGAAGGCCTCGGTGTTCTAGCACTTCATTTATTCAACCCGGAGTGCGGCCTAGATAATCAAGCAAATTAACTAGGCGAATAACTTTCGGAGCCTCATATCCAAATGAGTTTTTTGCTGAAAATTTGCACTACACTCGGAAGGATCTTTTTCGCGCCTATTCTGTTCTGACGCAATAACTGGGTCGACTATGCTATGGATCACTACTCCTTGTGTTTAGCTCTGTTTGCATCAAAATGAGAGACATACCTCCGGGCGTATAACTTCCACGCGAAATGACATTAATGCAATGCGCACGGTCGCTATGTTCCACCCTCTCACTCCTGATGCTTCTGCATGGCTGGGAAAAGATGGAAAAAGGATTTTCCAGGGCAGAATCCACTGCCAGAGATATAGGACGAGGAAAAACATGCCTGGAGTACATTGAATAAAGTAATTCGCCCATGCTTTATCCTGGATATGGAAAATACAATAAGCTCGGCTAGGCTGCGTATCTTTGGAAAATTTTGAATTTCATCGTTCTAAATTCATAAGAAACAAGTAGTTTAAAATTTATCTTGGGTGCGAGAACTACTGTACCGTGACGAAAACTTCAAAGGCGCAATAATAGCATTCTGTCACAATTCACGTAGCAACTATGTGCGCATTAATTTATTTAGAAGCATTTACGCGACGAGTAAAATCCTAGGTGAAGTAAAGAAAAATCCAGGTCCGAAGACTCAGGTATAATCATCGGAGTTGTTTTTATATAAAAAATTCATCTCTGCATGGTGAACATGCATGAAGTACCGCAATAGTTGAAGCGAATAAACAACGCAAATGCTAAGAGCAGTTGTTAATGATTGATATATGCTCAGAGAATGTCGTCATCCCCCTGAATCTCGTCATCAATCCTCTCAATACCATGGTGCGACCAAATTTATAAACCGAATTCTTTATAGAGACCTACTATACCAATGTATGTACAAGAAAACCATAGAACCAAAACGTTGCTATTGGCTTATGCACAGGCGTGTATTTATGGATTACATGCATACCAACGATATATATCGCACTAGTACGAAAATTTTTGTTCTTCTTTCCCGCTTGCAATGAGGTCCATATAATCTTCTAATCTCTCGACCCAATACGCCACAATAAACCACCAGTTTCCTCGGTGAACCTCAAAGATGTCATTCACCTCTAGACGGGAAGCAATTAATTTATTGACAAAGAAAATCATGCACACCTAAGACAAAGTTATCAGATTACGTATAGTTTACATTCTGGTGTTATTTGGTTGAGCTTGTTGGAGGTCTATCTTCGTAACAATCACCTGATGATGTCACAATGCAACGACACCCATCGTTTATAGGAATTAAATATCTTTCGTGAAACTTACCAAGAATTAACCTATCGGCGTTATCAGATCACATCATAATAATAAGAAAATTATTTACATTTACAGATACCTACGCTGAACCTCGAATTATACTCTCAAATCTTCGCAAGCCGCAAAAAATTGCCGAACGGGTAGCACTTGTTCCATTACTTTAGTATATGTTCCTTACTTGCAGCTGGAAATGGCTAGCCCATTATTTTCCGCGAGGAAAGTCAACAAAAAATACATTTTCCCGCTTCAAAAATGAATCATATCATTCAAATAAGATTCTAAGAATGATATTCTAATTCCTATGCGTATTTCTTACTATGCTTACAAAGACTCATCAATAAAACGCTCCATTGTCTGATCCTGCGAACTAACTAGTTTTGTCAATCACTATGTTTGCACTTGCATTACACTAGCAATATGATTTATACGATTAATATTAAGTATATTCATTATGCATCATACTTTATACTAATGAATGTGATTATTTCTCAAATTCTTATAATTGTTCCACATTTTTAATTTTAACTGAGGACTGCTATTACAAGTGGGCATACAAATCATATAAAATGTTTTGTCGTCATAATTTTATCACTAAGCTCTTTTCAATCGATCTGTTGATTTCCCTGAAATTAATTTTCAAAAACTAAACTATGGTTTCTCTTACTTTGCAGGTAGTGATCCGGCATGGTCATCAGGTAGGCCGCCTGAGGCTTGAATTATTTTACGTAACAATCTTAATAAATTTAAAAAAGGATTTCGTATTTTCCGCAAATTTTTTACGATGGAAAGAAAATACGATGTCCTTTTTTAATCTGTTAAATTGCGCTTCACGAAACACAGTCAACCCACATCAATTACAGGCCAATCTTACTAAATTAGTTTTGAGGATATGCGCCCATGCTTTGTGAAAAGTGAAAAGATAACATTTTAATATTAAAATACAATACACCAAATAGTTAACACTTTAAAATATCTTCAACTTTCATCAGAAGTTCATATTTATTTACCTTTTAAAAGCAGATATACCCAGTAGAGAAAAGGTCTTACAAACAATATATTAGCATATATTAACAACATTAGCCTATAATCACCGACTATGAACGATTGCAATCAACATGGAAACGTCTAACTAGAGGGTAAATTTTATCCGGCGCCTAGATTTTAAAAAACACACCACATAGACTTGTAGTTATTTCAAGTTAAAATTCTACCAATCGATTTTCTACTGTTTAACCACTTCATAGATAAAATACCAATTTAATTTATCTTAAAGAAACTACTACTTTTCCCTGGATGTTTGCGAAAGGGAAATATTTTGAAGGTTCCATTACACCCTTCCAACTACAGTTTCCACCTACAGGTCTTTGAAACGAAATCTGTATACATATTACCGATGACTTATATTTCCAGTGGTTGCCATCAGTGCGCAAAGCGTTTGCTGCTTTGCTGGGTTTAACAGACTAGAGCCTCACTAATAAACATTTATGAATGCAACGATATAGGCTACAGCAATCTCAAATAATTCGCAAATATTTACTGAAAATTTAATCTTCCACTCGTACGAGTAATACAATTTTCCATTTTTTACACCAAAATAACCGCAGTTATATGATATGGACAGGAAATCAAAGTAATTAGAGCGAACTAACTTTGATAACTGATATCACTGACGACAGATTGAAGCATTTCAGAGGAACAAAAATTCAAGGTTCCGATTCCCTTACTGAGTAGAACCATCACAAAGTATTGGGTATTGGAAGAGATTTTACATTCCAGGTAAATGAATTTCGCGTCTGGACAACAAGACACAACTGGGAGACATTAAGGTATGGTAACTAACGCTTTTAAAAGAGACAATACATAGGAAAAAATATTAACAAAAGATTCAAACCTGAGCGAAATCGGTTGACTGAAATAGCTTCTTTTCTTGTAACTAACTTCTTCCCCAAATCCTCCTATATTCGTCCATCAATCATGGAAATTAGCCTCCTTAAACTAACTGGCGTTTTTCTCCGCTGCTGTTTTGTATCATCAGCGATAAAGGATAACATCGCTAACATCTCAGTGAAAACAAAGACTTACCAATATGCGCCAGGATAATTTAAGTAACAAATATGATTAGCCTGAAAATGGGACCGTCCCTGAATTTTAAGTATTCTGAAGTAAACATTTTTGAGAGAAATTTGTATAATTCTGTTATTTGTTAATACCTATGCGACCGGAGTGATCAACTTATCCAAGCCAATTGTCTCCGTAAAGGAATTTTCCCTAGAAATCTTTCAGAATCGTAATATTGTGATAAATTCTCAGGCTATCATCAGGGTTTCTAAAAATTATCAAATTATTTTTTTTACTCTTTCTGATTAACATTCATTGTAGTGGCAAATGAAATTCTGATAATTCATCACCCCTTATTGTCTATTAATTACAGAGTAATCTTCACATCTTTTTTCATGTTCACAGCTGCAGGTTCCTATTGGGTTGGCTCATCAGTTGTTCGTATCGCCGCTACTTTAGTTGCTGTACTGATCATACCTCTCACACTTGGCAATATTTTTGTCCAAATACCAGGCCCAAGGAGCGTTTCTGTTTCAAGAGTTGCATTAAGAAAACGGGCTCCATTAGTCACTGCTAAGTCATCAGAATACAGAACACAAAATGCACTTGCTGAGTCCAGAGGACCATAAATGTCTTAGGAATAATTTATAAAATATGTATATGAGCAAATGTGATTTGATGGTCTCAAATAAAAATGAGTGAATGTAATCCAGTAAACAAAGGATGTTTTACCAGAAGTGTGGCACAAATGCAGACAAATTGCTTGCATTTAATGTTAATTGATATTTTATTGGGGTATTTTTTTAAAACGGCAGTCAAAATGAAAGAAATGTAGAGATCATGAAAAATCAGGTAATGCTTATATAAATGCATCTTTAACAATAAAGGAAAAGGAAATTGATATAATAAAATGAAATGTCTTAAATGCGGTGAATAGTTGCAAGGGAAAGAAAATGCCTTTATTTATTTAATGTGTATGAAAGCTCTTACGTTTCTTTCATGCATTGTTTATTTCCAATTATTCCATTCTTTGTTTCCATTATTATAGTGACATCTTTTGTCATTCTGGGAGTAAAATTATTCAATAAACATGTAATCAATCAAATTAATAAGGGTTTGAAAATGACAATACATTTCTTTCCTTTTTGAAAGATATACATAACATTTTGATGATGATCTACTAAAATTATAATATTATCTTGTAACATGCCTTAGTGCCAAAAAATATATGTACATAAAAATTGATATAAAAGTAATCAAATACTAAACATCTTGGGAGGAAAGAAAATCATTTTATGCAGCCATAATGTTCGGCTGATGTGATAATTCAAACTCTTTGGGATAAGTTGGAGGACACTTACTTTCTTCAACTTATTCATATGAGAGAAAACATGTACATGTATTAAGAGCTGGGTATGTTTATACTTAGTGTATTTTAGTCAAATACTTTCAAAGGTACATATATATAATACATGTGCTTCAGTGTAAGGTGAGCTCTAATATGGCAACAGAGATTTATTCTGGCTGTATATTGGTGCACTACTTCATATTAATGTGCTGAAGTTTTCCTTGAGTCAGAGGTTCAGAATCTTACACCTGAGCACTTTGAACTTTTTGTTGAAACTGTAAATAATTTATTCTTACCTTTCTTCATGTATATAAAACAGCTCTGTATTTTCTCAGCAATTGTCTTTTATTGTTAAATGGAGAAATGAATAAAAAGTGAATTCTTAGAAAATTACATTGTGTTATTTCAGAATATTCTTTTATAATGAACTCTGTGCCATTAAGATGACAGCAATTAAATAAGTTAGAAATATTTATCTTATGTTTATAGTATTATTAGTATTGTTAAAAGTGCTTCGACAGCTTAGGTAATTTCGCACGTAGGCCCCCACCGGGAATAGAACCCGGGACCGCTTTCACTGAAGTCGAACGCGTTGCCCACTTGGCTATCCGGGAGCCCTCTTATGCTTCTTTCTAACCCTGTTTGAATTGTAAATTCCTAGTGGGGGGCCTCAGTCTGATCCTTGCACCTAGGCCTCTGATAGCTTAAATCCACCCGACAACTACATCATAAAGTATAACATATTCCATCCAAAACTTACAAGGTTGCATAACTTTAAGCCAATGAACATTTTATCAACAAAACATTCCATACCTAAAACTAATTAAAGAAAGAAAACCAATGTAACATGGCATATCCAACGACAAACGTACTCCTGGATAGCCAAGTGGGCAACGCTTTCGACTTCAGTGAAAGCGATCCCCGGTGGGGGACTACGTGCGAAATGACCTCAGCTGTCAAAGCACTTTAACAATAATACTACTAGTAGATCTACCTGAAAAAATAATTTAAAATATTCTTAAACCAAAATTTCCTTCAGCATGTTATACCCTCATGGGTGCTATAAGCCAATATATATGGTATTCTACTGACTCAAGAAGTTACTCTTTGAATTTAAACTTTTCCCATTGCCTACTACATCTCTGATGAAATTCCANTTTAGAGTCTTCCTGGTGACAGCCTTAGCAGAATGAATAATAAAGCTAATTATTCTAAAATTTTTGGACTCTGGAATTGTTCCTCACTTGCATTGGCATCACAATTACTATGGGGATGTCATGTAGCCACTGTCCTGTTTCATACACCATATTTATTGGAGTGTAACATGTACAAATTGCTGAAAGTTTAAAGCTGTAATTTAATCTGTATGTTATGTATGCATTCTAATGTTTTTCTTGCATACTTGTTTTATTTACACTCAATTCTTTAAAACGAATTTTAACATTATTTTCACACCTATATTTGTACATACTTAGATAAACCTCAGCCTCCCATGGTACCCTAACCAATTAATTGGTTAGATATCCGAGGGTCCAACAGGTTCCTTTCACCTCTATGGGTTTGACCTTCTCAATTAACTTCCCTAAGGAATCAATCTTTTGGAGTAATTCAATGTATCAATCACAGGGGAGGTAAAGGGTGCCAATCTATAACATTTATTTTCCAACGGCCTTTTCCCAACTTCTACCACATCTTCTCGAAGGGAATAATGCAGGACTTAAAGCAATTACTTCTGGCTCAGCTGCTTGTTTTTATGAGAACGCTCATCGGATCAAATCGATTAATTTTCACATGCCAATGTCAAGGAGTAGCGCAGAAGGCTTTACCTTAGAGGATTATAGTCGAGCTATAAGTGAATATCATGGGTGTATTCGGCCGGTGTATTTTCGGCTATGGCATTGAATGTAAATGAATATTAAGGTAATAATACACCAATTAATTGAATTATTAGGTTTTGTTTCAAATATTGTTCTGGAAGTAGTACTACAACCATATTCAATAAATAATATCCGTGCAAGTTTACACAAAACAATAAAAACCTAAACAAAAATTGGTTTCAGCAAAGAACAAGCCATCTTCAGGACAGTCGTCGTTGAGGTTGTTATTATTTGTGGAAATTAGTATTGTTCACTACATATGGTGCTTAACCGGTCCCACCAAGATGGAAGTTGTTTAAACTGTATCTACCAATATTAATAACAGATTTAGAATCTCGGGAAGAAGATTTTAGAAATGGCAAAAGAGAATTAAAAATTTTAGCAAGTCATAGGTGGCCGGAATGGGGCTTAAAAGATGCTGAAGGTCTGGAAATCTGGCAGGGGCATATTTTTAATTAGGGACAATGGGCGCTAGCTGAGGTCCTCAACCATACTGGGGAGCCTCAATCAGACTATACTTATTATCTCTCAATGACAATTCACTCTGATTTTTCACTTTAAAAACGATTTTATATTTGTTGAGTGAGTCAACATAAGTTAATAGAAAACATTACATTTCTTATGTCACTTTATTATGTAAAGTCTATCCATCATTCATTGTACTTTTGAACTCATAATTCCTAGTGGGGGGCCTCAGTCTGATCCTTGCACCTAGGCCTCTGATAGCTTAAATCCACCCGACAACTACATCATAAAGTATAACATATTCCATCCAAAACTTACAAGGTTGCATAACTTTAAGCCAATGAACATTTTATCAACAAAACATTCCATACCTAAAACTAATTAAAGAAAGAAAACCAATGTAACATGGCATATCCAACGACAAACGTACTCCTGGATAGCCAAGTGGGCAACGCTTTCGACTTCAGTGAAAGCGATCCCCGGTGGGGGACTACGTGCGAAATGACCTCAGCTGTCAAAGCACTTTAACAATAATACTACTAGTAGATCTACCTGAAAAAATAATTTAAAATATTCTTAAACCAAAATTTCCTTCAGCATGTTATACCCTCATGGGTGCTATAAGCCAATATATATGGTATTCTACTGACTCAAGAAGTTACTCTTTGAATTTAAACTTTTCCCATTGCCTACTACATCTCTGATGAAATTCCATCACAACCAACTGTTTTTTTATAACATAAATTATATTTTACCTACCATATACCTTCTCTTCTCATATTTGGTCCTTTATTGTCCTACATTTCTTATAATGAATTTTCCCCCATTTTCGCAAATTTTTTAAAGTCATAAAAATCTTTTACCCATCCTCAAAAGACATTTTTTCTGTGTTTATGCTGTTGTGCTAATTTAAATTCATGGACCTACTGAGCAGCTGGGATGGAGATGGTTACTTAAACTCCACTGCTGTGAATAAAATATCAGAAAATTCATTCACTATAGTATTCACAAATTTACCTACTTTGTAAATATAAATGCAGACTTGCCTGTCATTGCACTATTCTTAAAATAAACTTTAACTTATGTTCACTTTAGGCCCCACATTATACTTGTTTGTTGGAGCTAAAGTGATGATAACAGATAATCCATTGTGTATATAGAAATTAATAATAATAATATAATTATTATTAGTCACATAGGTCCATTCATCACAAACATTTGACAAGTCAGATAATATACTAAAATCTTCTCTATCTACTGTCTCTAACAATACTGTGTTGGTAAGGGAACATTTTAAATCCACTTTATGTATACTTTATAATACAGGGAGTAAAACCTTCTTCTGTAAAATATTTGTTCAGATAAAGCCTGATGAATCATTTTTAACTATCCAAAGGAGAATAAGAGAATCATTATAGAATTAATGTATATACCAGTAATTTTTACATAAAAGTAGGAGTATTTTTTTTTAATGCTTCAACAGCTGAGGTCATTTGGCACATAATGGCCCGCACCAGGAACTGAACTCAGGACCACATTCACTGAAGGCAAATGCATTACCCATTTTGCCTGATTTTCCTCTTTTCCATGAATTCAGATCTCATGTTCACCCATACCCCTATTTACTCCCCCCAAGATTTTTAATGTTCACAGCAAGATAGATGAAGCACATTCATACTTCTTGACATAATTCTAAGTCCTTACATTCAACATCAAACATCTGCATACTCATTGACTAACAAGATTATTTTCATTTACTCAAGATCTTAGAGCAATACCAGCCTCATTCATCACCACAACTCCCATTCCTTTTCATGTATTTGTACATATCTCCATTTATTTCAGTTAATAACTCAGGCTCTTGCACTCCGCTCATGTTCCAATTTTCCAATATGTGTATGCATTGTTTAATCCTTTGGCTGCTGAACTAAGTTAACATCATAATAATATTTATTGACATTTAAATGTGTAAACTGAATGGTAAATTTAAGCATTTGAAATAATAATACCGTTGAATAGGACATCAATAAATACGTACAACATATTTATACTAAACTTTACTTCTTATGGGTTAGTATACAGTAAAAACCATTTTCAATATCTCAACAATTCAAATAAAAAGGAAAAGTTCATATGATCTCATGACTTGAAGACTGAAGGAAGGGACAATCTCTTATCAGTGAATATGTGTGGCTTCCATAGACATAATACTTTTTGCTAATGTTGAAGAAGCCTTGGAAGCCTTGGAAATTCCTCATATCAGCAGCTTTTCATCACGTATGAACAGCTAAGGTCATTTTAAAATTCAAGACCTCACAAGGAATCAAACCTGAAAGAACAGAGAAAGTTTTCTGACCCTCTAAAACAAACTATGAAAATATTAATCTTCCTTTTATTCAGATTATTTGTTTAATTTTAGTTTGAAGTTTCTTGTGTTAACTCATTCTTCCCATTATTTCTTTCTGTGTTCATTTATCCCTGCTTTTACATTTTTCCCGTCTTTGAACTGCTTATGGGTGTACCACAATTAATTAGTTTCTTTAAGCTAATGATAGATTAATGCTACTACAATAATTAGGTATACTCCGTGGCAAAAATAAGCTTCCATAAAATTCTTTACATGAGTCCATGAGTGATTCTGGTTGTCATACATAAGCCTCATGTAAACTGTGAATGTATGAGCAAAACATTAAAGCTAGAGAGACTAAGTTTCTATATGTATGATTTCAAAAATGTTATAAAACTTTACTTCATAAAAGTAAAATAAAATGTGTTTGTATATCTTTATATTAATCTATATTTTTAAAGCATTATTTTCAAATTTACTTTAGTATCTTTTTATTATATTTATGTGTGATCATAATTATAGCAATATCTGAATGATTGCATAAAAGCAATACATCCATTAGTTAATCTCCTCTACATTTCCATAAATAAGTCAATGATATAATAAGATCTAACTTGAAACTAAACAGGCGGTAGAAATATCTGACACCCAGGCACTAAGCACCCCAAGTGTGGCTCTGTGTAGCTGAAAATTTATGTAATGCATTTTGTTAGTTTCCTGATGCTCCTTTCTCCAATGAATATTTATGTATTTGTCCTAGTGTGATATTGGCAGACTCTCTCCCTTTCTGTTTGAAGAGAGAGGTGGACATGCATTTGCTTAATGTTTAAGTATGAAAAAGAAGACCTTTATCTCTTTTGTTTCCGAAATTTAAATCAACATTTAGCAACAAATTCCTAGTTAAATTTATGTGAAAGGTTTTCATTCTCCAACTTACCCAATGACCTTGTAAAATTTATATCTTAATGCAGGAACATTTTCTATAATTTAAAATATATCATTCCAATAGAATAAAACATAGTTATCATTTCAGGAGTTTTAGTTAGAGAAATATCTTCCAATGTAATCAGCTTAAATTGAAATGTTAGCCATAGTGATGTTGATAGTCCTATCTACCAGTTTCAATTTAATTGAACCTTCATGACCCATGTAAAATCACAGTGTTCATATACAGACACTCGTTTAAATATTGAAAAGTTACAGAATATGAAAAAGCTGAAACTCAATGCCCCATATTATAAAAATTCTCTTATTGTAGTTACTGTTTGTATACCAGCAGTTATATCTAGCTATTTTCAAGACTGGCATTATATTAAATACACATTGAGTGACAGGACTTATTTGAAATAATCACATTAATAATATCATTGCATTAACAAGATACACAGCTTACCATTATTAATACACTACTTTGCTTAAATGAATCAGTATATGCATATGGGGAGATCAACGTATGTTGTATCAATAAACAGCCAAAAAGAAATTTGTCAAAACTGATTTTTAAATAGGCTGCATAGAGAGACTAATTTTGGACTGTACAGTATGATTTAATTATGGTTAAATACTATCGTACTTGCAAGAAAAAAATACNACGTACAACATATTTATACTAAACTTTACTTCTTATGGGTTAGTATACAGTAAAAACCATTTTCAATATCTCAACAATTCAAATAAAAAGGAAAAGTTCATATGATCTCATGACTTGAAGACTGAAGGAAGGGACAATCTCTTATCAGTGAATATGTGTGGCTTCCATAGACATAATACTTTTTGCTAATGTTGAAGAAGCCTTGGAAGCCTTGGAAATTCCTCATATCAGCAGCTTTTCATCACGTATGAACAGCTAAGGTCATTTTAAAATTCAAGACCTCACAAGGAATCAAACCTGAAAGAACAGAGAAAGTTTTCTGACCCTCTAAAACAAACTATGAAAATATTAATCTTCCTTTTATTCAGATTATTTGTTTAATTTTAGTTTGAAGTTTCTTGTGTTAACTCATTCTTCCCATTATTTCTTTCTGTGTTCATTTATCCCTGCTTTTACATTTTTCCCGTCTTTGAACTGCTTATGGGTGTACCACAATTAATTAGTTTCTTTAAGCTAATGATAGATTAATGCTACTACAATAATTAGGTATACTCCGTGGCAAAAATAAGCTTCCATAAAATTCTTTACATGAGTCCATGAGTGATTCTGGTTGTCATACATAAGCCTCATGTAAACTGTGAATGTATGAGCAAAACATTAAAGCTAGAGAGACTAAGTTTCTATATGTATGATTTCAAAAATGTTATAAAACTTTACTTCATAAAAGTAAAATAAAATGTGTTTGTATATCTTTATATTAATCTATATTTTTAAAGCATTATTTTCAAATTTACTTTAGTATCTTTTTATTATATTTATGTGTGATCATAATTATAGCAATATCTGAATGATTGCATAAAAGCAATACATCCATTAGTTAATCTCCTCTACATTTCCATAAATAAGTCAATGATATAATAAGATCTAACTTGAAACTAAACAGGCGGTAGAAATATCTGACACCCAGGCACTAAGCACCCCAAGTGTGGCTCTGTGTAGCTGAAAATTTATGTAATGCATTTTGTTAGTTTCCTGATGCTCCTTTCTCCAATGAATATTTATGTATTTGTCCTAGTGTGATATTGGCAGACTCTCTCCCTTTCTGTTTGAAGAGAGAGGTGGACATGCATTTGCTTAATGTTTAAGTATGAAAAAGAAGACCTTTATCTCTTTTGTTTCCGAAATTTAAATCAACATTTAGCAACAAATTCCTAGTTAAATTTATGTGAAAGGTTTTCATTCTCCAACTTACCCAATGACCTTGTAAAATTTATATCTTAATGCAGGAACATTTTCTATAATTTAAAATATATCATTCCAATAGAATAAAACATAGTTATCATTTCAGGAGTTTTAGTTAGAGAAATATCTTCCAATGTAATCAGCTTAAATTGAAATGTTAGCCATAGTGATGTTGATAGTCCTATCTACCAGTTTCAATTTAATTGAACCTTCATGACCCATGTAAAATCACAGTGTTCATATACAGACACTCGTTTAAATATTGAAAAGTTACAGAATATGAAAAAGCTGAAACTCAATGCCCCATATTATAAAAATTCTCTTATTGTAGTTACTGTTTGTATACCAGCAGTTATATCTAGCTATTTTCAAGACTGGCATTATATTAAATACACATTGAGTGACAGGACTTATTTGAAATAATCACATTAATAATATCATTGCATTAACAAGATACACAGCTTACCATTATTAATACACTACTTTGCTTAAATGAATCAGTATATGCATATGGGGAGATCAACGTATGTTGTATCAATAAACAGCCAAAAAGAAATTTGTCAAAACTGATTTTTAAATAGGCTGCATAGAGAGACTAATTTTGGACTGTACAGTATGATTTAATTATGGTTAAATACTATCGTACTTGCAAGAAAAAAATACATTTTTAAAGGAAGATTGCCAATCATAGAGATTTTTTTTAGAACCTGCATCTTTTTGGTTCTTTTATTGAAGAAACAGAGAATTTCTGAGTATGCTTCATTTCATATTCATTCCATAAACGTAATTATTTTTTGTTAAAAGTTTCAGAGAAAAAGTATCACAAAATCAAAGGGAATGCAAAGTTTTTATAGAAAAACGCATTGAAAAAAGTAGTAACCAATTAGTAAGTAAAGCAGTGACCACTTATTATCCTTGCATAAAAAAACTACTAAGGGGAAAAGAAAACAATTTTACGTTTTTGAAAAGTCAAGCCATTAAGATTCTTAAAAAAATTCAAAAATGAATTTATATCACTAAGGTTACATCTCCACGCAACCTGCAAAGATATGAATGGTCAATGCACAATATGGTCTATCTATATGTAACTCGAACAGCAAATACTTATACTGTTTATATCATCATCCTATACCATTTTTATATGGCAGCATTTGCTATCTTAAGATATTTTGTGAAATACACCTAAAATGGAACTGTTGTTTTGGTGGTGCTGCTCGAGTTGCCTGAGGGGAGACATCTCTACTTCTCTGCATATAAATCTAGGAACCATACCCACATCTCAGGAACCCAATTCTCTCTCCCATGGAATTCCTCCATTTTTCAGGGGTCCTCTCCTTCCCTTGGCTATCTCTAAGGATTCTCCTCTTACCGTCCACCAATTCCATGACTTCTTCCTCTTCCAGAGGCCCCTCACCTCCTTAAGACATCATCAATGATCAAACCCTTTCTCCAGAAGCTGCTCCCTTATCCTGGAAACCCTACCCCTATCCCAGCAGACCACCCATTTCCCATTGAACCCTTCCTTTCTCCAGTGCTACCTTTACTTTCCTGGAAATTCTTTATACTCAAGGACAAGGACCCTCTTACAGCAGGGATCCTTCCCTATTTCCTGGGATCCACATCTAATCCAGGACCTGGATCCTCCAATAATGAATGGAACCATGTCTTTCCCTTTCCCTTCTCCTACAACGCATCTCTTTTCCCTGAAGCTCTCCTCATACTGAAGACACTACCCATACCTTGGGGACCCACATATTCTCCATGAGAAACTTTTCTTTCCCCAAGAATCATCCCCTTCCACTGGTTCCTTCCACATTCACAAAATGTTTCCTCTCTTGTTAGTTGTATTTCTCCTCTTGGTTGGTCTCCTTCCTCCAACTTCTGGGATTTCCATACCTTTAAATGACCTCATACATCTGCTTCTTGTCCCTACTCGCCCAGGACTCTCTACTCTGGAAAATACAATATAATGGAAATTAACAGTAGAACATGTTTACTTGTCTTTATACATGGTATATACATACGGTCTTGTGAACCATTTCAAACTATATTATTAATAGGTTTAATTCGTACCCTTGCATGCCCTTGTTTGTCAAGTACACCAAAGAAGAGAGAGCTTGACAAAAGCCTGACGGGACCAGGAATTGAACCCGGGTCTCCCAATTGCCAGTCGGGTGCTCTGTCCGTTGAGCTATCCTGGCAGAACATTTTTCCAAGTCATTCAGGAGGCTTTGTGGGCAAGGACGTTGCCAACAAGCAAGGACAAATTTTCCAACTGTCCCTCAAAGTCTTGGATCTTTCCTGGGTGTGCACCATCTTGCGCTATACAACCCTTACCTGTCTTCCTTGTGTATTAACCTGAAGGGGGTTTCCACCACTTTGTGTGGCCGGTGCTTCCATGAAGCTATGACAGCGAACGATGCCACCATGTGAATGAACTCACAATGTCCTTGCCCACAAAGTCTCCTGAAAGGCTTGGAAAAATGTTCCGCTGGGATAGCTCAATGGACGGAGCACCTGACCACCAATTCGGAGACCCGGGTTTGATTTCCGGTCCGTCAGACCTTTTAAGTCCATTCTTCCTTGGGAGAAACTTTGAATTTGGAATTCCTAATAAACAAAGAAAAATTGAGAAAATATGCTCCATCTTTGCAGATATCTCTTTGGTCATGATAAAGTTTATTGTTAATGAGTCTGAAGTTATTGGCTTCCTATCGAATTTAGGATCAACATTACGCAGTCAGCAAGTGAAGTTACTTCATTCGGAGAACAAAAACACATTTTATATTTATAGTTTTATATATATTTACAGTTCCAGCTTTCTCTTTAAGATATATTTCTGAGATCTTAGTTTCAAACTTATTCATTTTTAATTACCTTAAGTCAAGATATCTTATACTTATATGTTATGCTGGGATAGCTCAACAGGTAGAGCACCCAACCGGCAATTGGGAGACCCGGGTTCGATTTCCAGTACCATCATACATTTTTCAAGTCCATTCTTTCTTGGAATTTTTCCTGGGTGCACACAATCTTGCAATATACTACACTTACCCATCTCCCTTGTCAAGAACACACAATTCTGTAGCTGTATAAATTGATATCAATCATATCCTGGAATGATTCCATCAGTCAATATGAATTATAAATTTTTAAAAATTCCTGATAGGAAATTACTTTGAACCATCAAGAAGGAACTCATTTAAAATTTACCACATATAAAGGTTTATACTACAGTCATGTTAAGGATATTCACAGTAATATTGCTTTCCTAAGAATACACATTGAGATACCAAACAAATAATGATAAATTAAGAATCTTAAATGGAAGTCTAGGTATTAGCACTTACATTACTAAATATCAGCATATCATATAGAAGAAACCAGCAAGGTATTTCTATAACTCCCCCTAATAATATTTACGTTTTTCTAAAACTTCTCCTTCCATGACTTAATAATGATACGTAAAATTTTTATATAAGGTAAATCTAAACAGAACTTGTACAACATTGAAATAAGTCTGATGGTAAAGGATGATAAAAAATATCAAATGTTGGCGATGTTTTATGCTTAGGAATTAAGAGTACATCAAAAAAGGTAAAAAATAATTTAGATAAACAATAACACTTACCATTCCATATGATATGTCCATCACCATATCTGATTGATTCCTCATAATGGATGATAGACTCTGTAAGAGAAAAAATAACTATAGAAACCATAGAAATAAAAAAAACATTACAAGCAAAAATACTTTCACAATTTTCCTAGTATTAAACTTTATAGAAATATTTTAAAATGTAAATTATTAGTACTTACTAATAATTGAAAAATTACAAAAGAATAACAATCAATAATATGACCCATAATCAAACATGAAATATAAAGTAAAAAATATACAGCAGCAATTCCTGAAAATGAGAATCAAAAGTACCACCCATCTCATATAACTATAAACATACAGGTAAATAGATACCTTACATAAAATGCTCACCAAAAATTTAGTGTCGTAAGATCAAAATTTAATCTCTAAACATCACCAACATATATATTTACCAATAATCAATACCTATCTCTAATCTGTAGACATCAAGTAAAAACTAAAACATATTCATACTACCTATGAAAAATAGGAAATTTTAACAAAATATTGCTGTTAAAAGATGCTAAACTTGAGCAAGGGAAACACTGCAGTTACTATATATTTCTAAGAATCTAAATAATTAAACAATACATCCCAAAACTGAATAGCTAATACAAGTAAATTATTTGCAAAACATTGGACAAAAGCTCATATTATTAATATGATCCTAATTTACAATTCTGTGAAAGATTTCAATGATCATACCACCGACTAAAAGCAAAAAATTTTCATTCTACTCGAAACTTCAATCTTTCCTACATGTCTCCAAATAATTACTCATATATTAATTGAGCATATAATCAAGAACTGACAAAAATGTACACTAACTTTGAAAATTAGAAAATGTTAACTTTGTCATGCTGTGACTTTGAGCTTCACTAGACCTAGGGAAACACAGCAAATTCAAGCTATTTCTAAGGGTCCAACTAATTACACTTTTTAGCTCAAATCTGAATGGCTCACGCTGGTCAATTACTTGCAAGGCTATGGATACAAGCTCATACTGGTAATTTAATCTGACTTTACGACTGTGCGAAGGTTTATCAATGATCCTGCCACCAACTAATTACAACAATTATAATCCTACCCTGAGCTTCATTCTCTCCTATCTGTCCCTGAATTATTACTCATGAACTTAATTAAGGAAATTATCTCTTTTGGGACATAATTTTCTTTCGAGGTATTCTAGGAAGCTTACAGGCAATAAAAACCTATTTGAATAATAAAGCCCGGAATTTCACAATGAATAAATACTGAACTATGACATGCTCATTGCACTATTCGGACCTAAGTCTTAGGCATCAAACATAATAACAAGTTATTCATTGCTTCATTCCTTCCATTGAATTTCTACTCAGAAATGCACCACCTAACTTGTTTGATTTTTCATTATTTAACCATTAGATGCCACACTTATTAGCATAGCATTCTTTAGCATCAAACGTAAATGGTATACTAACTATCATAGATGAAATTCCAATTTGCAATTGAAGGAAGTAACATTGTCCCTATTGCATATTATTTGAAAGCTTTCCTAGTTAGTAACTCAAATCCCCACTCATGATTGCATTTCCATTATTAGCCCACGGTTTCCAACATCCTATATAATATGAAACGCTAAAGAAATCAAACACAATTTTCTTATCAGCCTTTTGGCTAATTTTTTACACTGGGATTCCTGAATACTGTTTCCACAGAAATGCATGCAATGCTACTTTCAAAGCTTAGGGCGCAAAGCTACTAAATTCCCCAATTTCATGTTAAATGAAACTAACACCACCACCACCGTTATTAGTCTCCAACATTCATACAGAATGCTTCTAAAACCAAAAATTACTTTGAGCTCAAACACTCTCATTCGGTCAGATATCTGCCAGATCATACAAAGGGAATCATATTTCTGGCAATGCTCTTGCCTCTAATGCTCGTGAAGACTGGAATATAATTAAGATCTTACATGACACATCTGCTGCTGTTATTGCAAATTCTACCACAACAGCATATAAAATATCTATGTTTGACATGAATGAAGAAAGACTTCTTTAAAGAATGGCTTCGTAAACTATTTGCTTAATAAAACATTTAGAATGATCCTAATCTCAACTATTCTCTGAACACCTGCCTATAAAATCATGAAAGCAACTATGGGCCATTGGTTCATTAATCACACCTTGGTGCATGGAATAAACCGAGCATTTTCTATTATGAAATTCGAAATTTCCAGAACTGAAGGATCAAGTCAATGATGAAAGATAAATAGGTTGATTTCAATATAAGCTACAGTATTATGAAAAGCTGATTTTTTAGCAACTACATCGATTCATCAATCAGATCTTTTGATTTTTAAATCATTAACAGAAAAGAGATGCTATTTTACATGTCCTACTGCTTTAAGACACCTCTTCCCCTAATAAGAACTTGCTACAGCAAACAGTAAAGACCCCAGGCCATTTAGTGTACCACTTGTATTATGCTAACGAATCTAAACAAAATTCATTCAATCAACTATTAAAAAACCTCCACAACGGCTGCATCCCACTTAATTTACTGAATAAAGGTCATTTTGAAGACGAGGGGACTGAGAAGGAGTTTACACTCACACATTAACGTTTTCAAAGCTAATACCTGGAATGATAGAAATTACTTTCTGATTTTCTTCCCCATGACCATGGAACTTAAAAGATATGACCCATTACCCTATTTCAGAAACACTTTAATGTCCTCTTTATTTTAACATTGTGTGACATGCAACGTCAACCTGTTTAAAGGAAGTGACTCCTAACAATATTGAAATGTATATCTTAATCCCTATCTCAGCTTGGATTGTAGGAGATTTTAACTTAGAAATGAAGCCTCGTTGTGATTCTCAATGCCAGAAGGGCAACTAAAACATTATTTTACAAATCATATTCTTTAGTGGGAACCACTGCATTGTACTACAAGGGACTGAGTATCCAAATTACATCGGCATTTATCTTTGATTTAGAGGGGTAACACCTATAGTTCTAGGAATCTGTAATCTGCAATAGAGAGTTAACAGGCAGTATATGTATAACTTATTATGTTACAAGGGCAGCTACTTTAATCCCGGAATTTATTTATTATCAAAACAGGGTTTAGATTGGATTACCACTTTACCTTCCACAAATACTTCAACATACTCAAGTTCTACAGCTAATACATGTGCATAGGTATCTAAAAGATCTACAAATCAACTAAAACCATAAACATATGCAAGAATAATTTCACACCCTCACTCACTCACATTCATCCATTCAGGAGTGCACTCCACACAAACACACACACCCATCTAACACACAAAAGGAAATGTGGTAATCCAATCCATTAACTATGTCTACCGTTAAAAACCAATCCTAACTAAGCCGCCGACTCAACCAAACGGTAAGCACTCAATGATTCTCATTCAATCACTATGAAAAGAAAGACTGTAAAGTTATCTGGAACGCAGATAGCTTGTCCATTTAAATTAATATTGTCTTTCACAGGATGAAACGGAGAAATATCATTTAATAAACTACCAATTTATTTAAATATTAACCGATTTTTAAAGACGAATTCTACATTAAGTGAGAAAATTATTCATCATCCTATGTCTCCAAGCTGAGATTATTTACCTATACTAACTGTTTTGTTAATCCCAAGCCCAGAGAAGTCTTATTTGAAAAAGCCTTGGGCCTCTCACTCTAATGACTTCCTCCACTTCCCCACTCAATCACAGTACTCTGTTCAAATCGCATTTATCCCTAACCCAAAGAAAATTTGCTCCTAACATGGAAAATGGAGATATTTTCATACTGCAAAAAAGGAACCTAATTTTATGATTTACACACAGGCATCAAACCATACCATCGCTATGGTATGAAGTACATGATATTTTTAAAGGACGTTGCTTTCATAAAATAATGTACGTTGCTTTTCATATCTGACCTTTACAGTTATTGTATCATGTATAAGGACTGAGAAAAATCAAATTAATTATCTGGAAGACATATTAGATGGGAAGCAGCCTTGCAGAGTATTCCTCCAAACCCCGAATTTAAAAACAAGAATATCCCAATGCAAGAATATAAATTCATTCGAAAGGCAGTATCACCTGCTCTTAATTTTTCAAACTAGGTCTTTACTGTTGCATATTAATTACCTGTTTCAATACGCCTTGCCCAACTGTCTCGTTATATCAACCATGAATTAAAAAATAAACAATTCAAATCATCTACAGAGAGCTAACATTTAACATTGAAGGGATGAAAATCAATGACCCAAGTTGCTTTCCTGCTTCATAGGCACGCAAAATGATTCACTAAAATTACTCAAATATTATACTGCAATCATTACTCTTTGCCAGAAATCACTATTAAAAATCTTCCGGATAGCTAACTCAATAAACATCTAATACAGTCCATGAAGGATTTGAGTATATGCCAAGGACAGCATCTGAATTCATTACTGTTCTATGAAGTCTAACTATGGAATCAGACCGATTGATACATCCCTGAAATACTTGAGTTGGAGATAATAACAGTGGCGATAGAATGATCATTCATTACCTCAGTCACCTGCCCTATATAACCATACGCACAACCCTTTTTATAATGTTCTTTAAGATTTGTTATTACCAAAAGAAAATTTTGCTCAGATGTTTCATAAAAACCACAAGAACTACAGAAAACTGCACTGGGGTTTCAAATATATCAATTTAAATCATGCTTATTACACTAAAAAATTTGGAGCCCGTGATACAACAATCCCTAACTGTATGCTACTCCTCCTTACTAATATTTATATGACACCCTGGCATGTGGGATGCTACTAAGCAGCTACTTAGCAAGCAATCATGAGTGTGGAGGAATAAATTATCTTTCGTAAAATACTAGATAATCATTCTAATACATTCACATTAGAATTGAAGGGATGAAATGAATTCCACTACTTACGGCTTGCAATGATTGGGAGGCATAGTAAAGTAACTGGCGCCCTCAAAATCGATTCTTTAATAACTTTTTAGAAAGGGAATTTGTATAGTTCACTACAACTAAATGAATAATGGATGTGATGCCCTTTGACGCTTAACGGAAAGAATAATCTACAGGGATAGTAATGAAAAGTGAAAATTCTCTTCACCAATGTTTCATTAATACGCAATTACTTCCGTTTTGGAGAGTAGGGAAGGTCATCATACAAACCAATTCTGCCTTGCAAATAACATCCCAGTTTACTTAGTTAAACCCTTTAAAATATGAGTTGGTATAAGGCATTATAATTAAAGCAGTAAGCATTCCCAATAGGTCTATTAATGTATGCTGATTTCTGATAAGACCCCGTACATACTAATTTACAAGTTACACATCATGGAAATCTACATTTTTAAACTAGCTCCTGTAGCCCTCAAATGCATCAGGGAATGAACTAAAATATTTTGTGATGTACCGCCTACCACTTACTAAGATGACATCCTTCAATTTGTGCACTGAAAATTTACATTACATTGATGCATTGCACAGCAGGCCAGCTTTAAATGGAACGAGATGCATAACTTCAATATACACACAGCAATGTTTCAAAATTAAGAGAGGTGTCAAAAAAAATGTGAATATGATGTAGATATGCAAAGAAACGGCACAGTTCATAAATTTTCAACCAGGACATAAAACATGATTACATACAAGCAATCTTTTACCACTCAAAGAATTTAACCATGCACTTATGAAAATGTAAATACATACAAAACCACCTCAATGTGAGATAACAACAGTAGCATATTATTCAAACAATGAAAAACATAACCAGCTGCAAGTTTATGGGGCATGTAAACTAAGCTATCAAACTTTTAAGTGCTCAGAATACCCATGGTAAACTCAGTTTATCTCTTCCCTAGTCAATGAAGTATTCAGGAAATTATTCAGGCTAATATATATCAGGGCATATTTAAAAAGCATATCTGGGCACCAATACCTAATCCGAAGACTTTGTTCAAGAACTGACAGAAATTTATATTAACTTTGAAAATTAGAAAATGTTAACTTTGTCATGCTGTGACTTTGAGCTTCACTAGACCTAGGGAAACACAGCAAATTCAAGCTATTTCTAAGTGAAATTTACAGAGATTACAAACAATGATAACTTATAAATGTCCTGTTTTCAAAGCATTTGTAACTTTATTTTAATAATATTGCTCTATAATCAATGTCTGTACATAAGTAAAGGAGAAATTTATATTCCTGGCAATTTTGAATGTATGTTCCAATAAATACATATAGTAGATGAAGAGTTGAAGATAAATTTCTATAACTGTCTATACAAACTCAAGGCTATAATTGCCATTATAGATAGAGTATTAACTTAATATCCTTCACCTACCATTCAATGAGGACCTCCTTGATGTCCATCCTGATGTCAGGAACAATTTCCAAGGATAACTGTATGCAGATAAGAAAAACGTGTTATTGATGTAGAAAATTCTTATGCTACCATCCTTATATGCTACATCCTTATATGTTAATTCCTCAATAAGTACATAAAAATTTCTATTCATATATATCCATATATTCATAAGGAGACTGATTTCTCTAAGTAAAAAAGCAAAAAGAATTAGTGAACACCTTGAGTAGTTCTACTTTAAAAATGGCTGAATTTGTATTTCAAGCAGCAACACTATGAGTTAATATGATTGACAATTGTCATTTACTTCAATTGTATTATCTGTTGTGTGCCAAAAAAAATTTAAAGTTATAATTTGAACAATTTTACTGCAATCCAAACACCGTTTACAACAACGATAAAATCAACTCATCAAAGAATGTCAAAATTCAAGGCTCTGATCACTGAGATTCTTATGATCAAGTGTTTAATTTTGAAAGAAAGTTTTCCAGAAACCATATCGGTTAGCCATCACTATCATATGGAATTTTCAAGATAGAGATATTTTATCAGACTCGTTACCCAATATACACTCTTCATATAGTAAAATGTGTGCTAGGCATACTTTAAACAGATTTCTTACTTGTATGTCTTAATTTTAAGCTTATTATGTTAGGGTCAAAATTTACATTCACGTCTTATATTTTTAACAAAGTATAATGCGTTTATAAGGCCCCCACTAATGATTGTACATCGCTTATAACAAGGTTCATCCACTAATAAGGTTCATCCAGTCCCTATTACACCATAAAAACATCACTTAAAACGTATTAAGTGATGAACGTACGTTCTGCAAAAGTCTTATGCCGTGTAATGTAAGATTGGATAATATCTTGCTTATCAATCTTATATTAGGCAGAAAGTTAGACACTAAGTCGCTATATGATGTTTCTTTTGGTCGGAAACTCAAACTGTGATCGAATTTACCAGAGTTGCAATTCAATTTTAACCTAATAATCGTAGGAGGATTAAGGAGGAGTAAGACGAGAGAATGTAAAACATGAGAACCTGGAAAAACTATTACTCGAGTAATAGTGCATGATTAACTGAATGGATCCATTCGATTAATCATGCAAGATCCTGTAATTTTCCTCCTTTGAAATGAAATATAACGATCAGAAAATTCCTCTGCTGGAGGAGTTGTACAAGATATGTTGGTTCAAAACCGCCATGGTTTAATCTACAAGCACACCTATGGAGAATCCTAGCCAGCTTATCAAATCAAATCATACTTTTAAGCTCGTGACGGATGTTTTAAGTTTATGAGACTGAAAAGTGGCACGGAGGAAAACTGAGTATGAATGCAGTTTTCAATAGGTTGTAAAAGTGTCTTAAACGGGTTTTACTGTAAACATAGGCCCAAGGTTATAATGTATACTTAAAATTGACTTTAATGAATGCTCACTTCAGAGCCCAGCATCATTACAGTTAGTAGGTATAATATAATAGTTAACACCGGGTCGTAGAATTTGAGATTAATCTCGCCGGTTCATTTATTACATATTCTATATTTAGTTATAAATTATCCTAAAGCTCTTAATAATAGCAATACTTCATTCCTTTCCGAAATGGGATATTATTTATAATTTATTATTTATAATTCCAAGTTGCATATCATAAACCAAACTACAGCTATTTTACACCATTTTCAAGGTTCATGAGAGATGCAAATGATGTTGACTTTGATTTCTTCAATTCCTCTATTTCGGAGTTAAAGAAAAGACTTCACCAATCTCGACTTTAAACTGACTAGAAATATTTTTAATATAGTTTGTATATGTTTATAACAAGTTTTTGGTATATATTTTTATGTATTGAAATGATATTTTTATAATGAATTGTTTATGATAATTTAAAATGAATGAATGAAATATGTATTGAAATGATATTTTTATGATGATTTATTTTGATATATTTATGATGATATAAAATGAATGAATGATATATCTATTGAAATGATTTTTTATGATGATGTATTTTATGATATATTTATGATGATATAAAATGAATGAATGGAATATCTATTGAAATGATATTTTTATGTATTGAAAATGAACTTTATATCTATTGCTATTTTTATTTGTCTAATTTTGTAAAGGTAACTGGGTTGACAAGACCCGTAATAAAGTATTATTATTATTATTATTATTATTGAATTTACAACCGCTTAAGTATATATTCATATATATAAGCAGTTGCAAATTGAGGAATATATGCTATTTATGCATATTTTTAGGAGATCATCAACTGATAGCTGACGGACCAACTCATCGAGAGAATGTAGAATGATAAGGAATTGGAAAAGTACTCAAATGTAGGGCACAATACCTAATGCAACAATAGAAGGTAAACTAGCTGAAAACGATACAAAGTTAACAGTGCGAGTCTAAATTATCCCCAAGGGAAAGTTGAAAAGATTTAAGGTCAGAAATTTCGAAATTCTCGCAAGTCCCTTCACTGGTTACATAGCGGCGAACTTTTTTTTACGTAAGTTTCCATGCAACTATGTAATATGGTTTGCACTTGAGTTGAGTGAGGTTAATTAAAGAGCCAAAGATATGGATTTGGCGAAGTAGAAAGTAGTTTACAGCTTGTTTCCTCATACATCCTGTGTGCATATATTAATAAATACGACACGGAATGTATAATTCAAATGCCTGAGTCTGTTTACCAGAAAAGTTAGAGCGCTTGAAATTCGGAATAAAACTATAGAAGGTTGTAACACGCGAATTTAGTCGAGAGAAACGCATACGTGAAAGAAAAAAAAGGTAGAGGCATATTATACAACGGCCATGAGAAAATTTCAAATTATATTCGTAGCGCATCCTTTCCGAGTCGTGGAGACAAAATTCAAAACGGAAAAAGCGTGTTTCTTAATACAAAGAAAAGTATTTAGAAAAGGATAGCACACTATAGTCTTTAGTTATCGAAAGTCGTTTAGGAAGCGCTAAAAAATCATAAATACACGGGTTTTCAGAGTTTCGGTTACAATTCGAATTCCATTCATATTTCTACACTTTTTATCTGAAATTGA
The DNA here is from genome assembly GCA_000376725.2 of Ladona fulva. Classification (NCBI taxonomy): domain Eukaryota; kingdom Metazoa; phylum Arthropoda; class Insecta; order Odonata; family Libellulidae; genus Ladona; species Ladona fulva. The sequence goes on along the minus strand of KZ308303.1, from coordinate 1,153,141 downwards.
TTATTCAAAGTAAAACGTTAACTAAGGCAAGTAATCATTCATCGATCCGAATAAAATTGATCAATTACTTTAGACGTATAGACGTGTAGTTAGAGATGTGTAATAAAGTCTGTAAGAAACTAATTTCAACTTTTCATCTGTTAGAATCTAAAATCCAATCCACAACTGTCCCCGGAATTATAATGTAAAACGTAAAACTTTAACTTTCAAATCATTACTATACCGGTCACTAATGTGAACTTTAATTAAAGTCCATTTTAAGTATACATTATAGAAACAGGCCTTACAATAGGAGGATTAGATCGGAGATCTGATTTACGAGGCAAACAGCAATAAACGCTGACTTACAATATTCCATGACATCCAAGTAAAAGTTAATACCTATTCCTCAGCAAAAAGACGAATTTTAGGAAATAAATCACAAACTGCTAAAATACGAAAAAATTAAAAGACGGCTAATACTCTCGCAATCATCAATTTCCTACTATTCTTTAATATTAATTGTATGATAACGCGAGCAAAAATACTGTTTTGCATAGTTTCTCTTTAATATGCTTAAGTTTGAAATTGGTAACGATCAACAAATGACAACACCTAACATTTCAGATTAACTCTATTGTGAACATATCACCATTATTTAATAATATACCAAAAGAATGGAAGAAAAAATATTTAGGAAGACATTTCTAGTTTAGTTAACTCTTAGTCCTAGTTAGTGTCAACTCACCTATATTGGGTCGCCGGTTGATAATTCGACCATTTGATCCTGTTAATCACACTTTCACTATCGCAAGCGATAAACCAGCAAAACCAGGAATTGCCAAAAATGGAGAGAATTCCTTTCTCGTGAATCTGAAAAAAAGAAGAAATACTAACTAAAAAAGTTATCAGAAATAAAACTTTGCCAATATGCTGGCGTACGGTCCTTTATAAGGACATGCAAACGAGTGCTTATCATTTAAATTTGAATATCCGCTAGGATTACCGCTTCTAAGACAGTCGGGAAAGTTACTCAATTTGTAAACAATGAATTCCGTTAATTTGCTGCAACATGTTAAGAAAAATTATCTATTTGTAGGACTTTCTACATGCACACGACAGCGGCATACTTACTCTATTACCAAGTGTTTGAACTGGAAATCGCCTGATATATACCTATTAAGATATTCAATTCCGTAAGTTTATTTAAAATATTAGTTACTAAACTAACAAGTCTTAACAGAGAATGAGATGATAACATTTTACCGTAAAGTATTTCTAAACTAAATTCAATGAAGAATGAACGAATAAATTAATTGATAAAAAACTAACTACTTCAGCTGAGGAAAAGAGAAGGTTGGAACACGGCTGTATATGAATTAGAGGTTTAAAAACACTCCGTAAGCCGTCTTTCGGCAAGCGGAACTCGCGCTCAGAGACATACGGGAAACGGATTACCGATTTCTGGGAAGCCCAATGATCATTTCGAAAGCAACGCTTTCATCCTCGGGGTTCTCCACAAAGGAATGTGGAGACCCCCGAGGATGAAAGCGTTTAAGAGAAATACTTTAAGAGTTTAAAGAATCTGAATTTTAATTAATTAAAATATTACGAAGAAAGCAGATACACATACAAGAACAGGAATAAAATAAAACCAAATGATTCAATTGAATCACACCATAAATCTGCGGAATTGCCCCAAGATTATTTTTTTTTTTTTTTAAACTTACCAATTCCAAGAAAACTATCATGGCCAAAGATATCTTGACAGCAGGATCGTTGTTCTCCCCTATTTTTAACGACGAATAAATTCACGATAATCGAAAAATTAGATAAGTTATCGGATCAAAACTTATGGAAAATTACTCGGTTTCAAATCTATTGCACTTCAACGAATTCGAATTTTAACGGTTTTTTTAATGACACCTAGTAGCACGTCCACTGCGTTAGATGTCTTCTAAGGAACTGATCTTTTTTCACATTTAGCTAATGGTAAGTCGGGTAAGTCCAAAAGTACTGCGCTCTGATTGGCTCGGCTGTTCCATGTCCTGTCAACCCCCCCTATTTTCCCTCTATCGTAATAATTATAATTATCGTAAAAATATGTAAATATTGAATTAAAATTTAATTTAAAGAAATATTATTAAAATAATGATATAAATGGACTGAAAACTAAATATTTCTTAAATAACCTTTGCTTAATCTCTATAAATCCGAGAAAATATATTGGTTGTAGTAAATAACCGACAAACAAAAGAATAGTTCTTGCGCATTACAAAAGCAATTTTTATTCTTCCAATAATTTTATATTGAAGAAAAAAAGAACTCAATCGCCAGGAATTGAATTCCTACCTAGAATGACCAGCAACATGTGTCTTACTGCAGTAAATAAGTGTCACAACTATGTTTTTCCACCTTTTTTCTCTTGCAATACAGGAATAGAAGTACTACTTATAACCTACGTGGGATTCTCCCTGTTCACTCGTTTGATAAATTTAGAATATCACGTAGAAATAAATACAGTTTACTGACCTTCACATTTTTACGATGCTTACGTAAAGGCCATTTTCAAAGACCTTCAACGCAATATACCTCTTGAGGCACTCTCCGACTCCTCCGCAATTCACGCAGATTTAGAAGGTGGCGGAGAGAGAATAATCTCATTTGACCATTACCATTGGAAGTATTCTAAATTCGGGAAGAGTAATGAAGTATAAACACTGTTACGTATCGTTCTCACTCACAAACTGGGTATAGAAATCACCACACATAACGCAGAGTATCTATTGTAGAATTCCGTTAGAATTGTGGTAGAATTTCACATGCATAGGAAATAATGACAGACACCTTCTACACTTGACCACCTTTCATTATTACATTCATTAAGAGCGGAAATCAGAGCACTACAGAAGTCATGGAACAAATGAAGCAGGTTCCGTTAGTCAGAAATTTCTATACCAGAATTCTGTGCTTTGCAATAACTCGGTAATGCGTCGGATTGGTCTCGTGACTATCATATACGTGCATGAGAATAGAGGTGGTGCTGCAAACTTCAAATGCTAGTTATTTATTATTTGCGAAGAGAAAGTTGGTTGGAAGTGCTGAAGATGGTGTTTTCTCGCGAAATTGTACTGGCAGTATATGTGTGTGTGTTTCTGGAATTTCTGTCAAGCCAGTCAGGATCAGGATCCATGTCTGGAAGTCAGGATCGATTGACTTCGTGTTGGATGTGAATAAGGATATATTCGAATATTTAACAATAAATGTCGGCGTTGCAAGAATACAGAGGTAAGAGCGATTGCTGTAAATGGACGCGCTATATACCTGAAATTATTTTTAAATAGTAGTATTCCATCACATCATCATATATATAAAGAGAAAATTGTCTGTCCGTCTGTCTTTTACCCTTCTCTATCTCTGAAACGACTTGCTGTAAAGATATGCAATAAACTATATATTATGTTTAACTAAATATTATTTTACTACGAGTTTGAAAGACCCACGAAAACTATTCTAATATCTCAGAAGGGTCATAACCTAGGCGCTCATATTATTTTTCCATAAGAAATGTACGTAGAGTAAGTTTTTACGACTTACACAGTGTTTCTTTTGCCAAAAAATTAAAAATAATAAATGTCCTATAAAATCGAGATAAGTTCCAAAAGAAAGAAAATTATTGTTAATTTTTATTTTCGTCATTAAATATTAATATAGATTCGAAATTGCGAGAATTTGGATAAAATTGACGGAAAATTTGTAAAATTTTGTTCTAAGAAACAATTCTTCCCCTTGAAGACCAAGGCGATTGTTGAATTTGAGCTCGTGCATTATCCCATGTAAATACCCGCGATATTTACGTCCATATTGAATTTATGGTAGGGACTAACGATAGAATATATGCAGGGAGGTCAATTTTTTGAGATTCCATCACATATTAAGTACGATGTACAAATCGCAGGGACTAGTATACGGTCATGTAGGAGTATTTCTTAATTAACCCGATTAACCAAGGGACATGTTAATTTGTCGATAAAACGAAGAAATATTTTGGTGAAAAAAACAGACTGTTATTGGGAGAGGAACGAAATTTAAACGCAAAAGAGATATTAAAGCTGTGACCTTATACAAATCCCACGAGCTGCTTAGTTTTCAACGGCATCGAGTTTGTAATCTTTCGAAATTCCGCTAATATTGTTATCCCGATTAGTATAAAATATTAGGGTATGACTAGATTCCGTACCCATTTATCATCATTCCGTCTTGCTTGACCAATTCCGATATCGAGCTAAATTTGTTATTCTACAAAAATATGCTTGGAATTTAAAAGGAAAGTTGACAGTTGCGAGATGATAGTATATTAGCTATAATTGTAAGCTTTAGCGATTAATTCCTTTTCACACCTTATCGATGCCACTGGGAGATCCACCATAACGCACAGCAACATTCGAAACTAGATAGGAAAAGGGAAAAATGAGTAATTTCTTTGACTATCGCTGGACATCTCCGGGATATACTTTTTAATCTCTGCATTCTACTCACCTTTATTAGTCCATTTAGAATATGTTCTTTAAACGGTAAACTATTGATATACATTTTCATAGGTATTTGCAACGACGAACAATCTTCTAGATGGAAATTCTGAACTTTGATATCATACACGAATAACGTGGGTGGAACGCGTGAAAGCCACAGCAAAACGCTACTTGTAATATGTATGAATGTAACATTTCTTCTAATGTGTACAATTAACCTTGAAGATACGAAATATATTACGACGTAAGATTTAATATAGTTCAGGTAAGTTGTCATAGCTTTCTGTCTTATTAATTCAAGTAAAACACCCAATAGGTTTAATTTTATTCCTAAATTCACAACATTGGATGAATCTATAACCGATATATCTTTACGTTATGGAGGTGTCAAAAGCTTTTAAAATTAAATATTAGAATGTTCACATCAAAAACAGGTCATGTGCAATTCCGTGAAATTGATTTGGTTTCAACCATCTTTCACTTAGTATCACTGATTTAAATATAACAATTTAATTAAAAGGCGCAAAAACGTATTCTTTTGTTTAACGGTTATCACTCCGTTAGCACTATATGATCACGAAATTTACAGAGATTACAAACAATGATAACTTATAAATGTCCTGTTTTCAAAGCATTTGTAACTTTATTTTAATAATATTGCTCTATAATCAATTTCAATTCAATATTATTTATTATTACGATAGAGGGGAAAGAGGGGGGTTGACAGAACATGGAACAGCCGGGCCAATTATGGAAAAAGTTAAATCCCTTCGAACGCACGTATCATCCAGGACCCGTAATTATTTTTTATCGTAAAACCGATAAAATTCGAATTCGTTGCAGCCCGATAGATCAGAAACCGAGTAGCTTTGAATAAGTTGTAAACTAATTACTAATTGATTTCTAAATTTCGTGAGCCTGTTATTTGTTAAATTATGGGATAGATCAACAATTCCTAACGTCAAGATCTCTGTGGTCCTTATCGAGTTTCCTACGAATTGGTAAGTTAGGTACATAAAATAAAAATATTTCATACCATTTTGCCAGATTAGTTCTGTGTTCTAAGGAAGTTGCTATAATGTTCTGATCTGCCTTTGCCGTCTCTTTTATCAGTCGTAATTGCTTAATTTTAATCCTTTAATGTGGGTTTTATTGATGCTTATTACTTTTGGTAATTTTGCCTTCAGTTTTCAAGTTTTTGGTGGTTGACAAAGATGTTTTACGAAAGTATACTTTACGATACTCTATTATAGTATACTTAAACTGTTACTAACTTTTTGTATTCAAATATATAAGAGTGATATAATACCCGAAATATCTTCCGGACATATCTTCGTCTGTAGGAATGATTTTCTACAACCGTCACCGTAAGATAATTCAGATTTCCGATCAATTGTCTTTTCCCATCTTTCTTTCATTATTTAATTCCAAATATGACTTCCATTCAATTTTTAGCTTTTATTTCGAGTAGATCCGACTTGTTCGTTATAAGACAGAATACTCAAGAAAATGTTATTGCTGATTTTCATGTTGAACTGTATTAGCAGAAATGAATCACGGAAATACTTAAATGGTATCACTTCCCAATATTTTCGTAGATAATTTCTGCGATTATTTTATCGAAATCCAAATTTGAATTTCAAAGTGGAATTGATATATGTCAATGAGTTACATTTAAAATCAGCAATTTCATTTATACGATTCATATTGTATTCCATCGAGCCTGTGTCTATTTCTTATATCTAATTACGTTACTAATTTTAACTGAAAAAGCAGATCTTAGTAAAATGTTCGCGAGTTGAGTAAAATGAGACTGCTTCTACCGTAAATATTAATATTTTCAAAGTGTCTTGCATACTGAGTTACATTAGTCAAAGTAATCGCGAAAAAATTCTACGGTGGTGTGTGCGAGGGTGTAGAAGATATTGTAGTCCCACATAGTAACCATATTTTAACTATCAATACAACCGCTCTTTCTTATATAAGAGTACTCGGAACTATATTCCCCAAATCAAATTATTCCCCCAAAACTATTTATGTCCCCAATCTTTTTATTTCAGATTTCAATACAGTGTACTTCCTTCTTTTGAGGGAATACTTGGTCTCTCGTGTGAAAAGGGAAAGGGTGTTGAAACAGACCATTAACGCTGGACATAGACTACTTGAGTTCCGAACCTGGTCAATTCAGTCCTGAACCTGAACTAGTCAGGCTCGATAGGATCCAATAAGAAGAATTAACGATATTTTGTTTTTCTTTACGTCTCTGTGTGATAGAATCGTTACTTATTAATCTGTCTTGCATATTCTATTTTTATCTTAATAACTGACTGGATTTCATTATATTTACCACGACCATTCTACAGTCTGTTTGGAGTACCAAAATTAAATTTTCATAATTTCTGCGATTTGAAGTGAAGTGACTGACTAATCTAGAATATCTGTCATCCGAACAACCACAACTGAATTTCCCTCTCCAATAAAATTCAATGACAATAGAAAAAAGTTAACCTTGTAAATATTTCCTGTATTTTAATTTAATCCTTCACATACACATTCTTATGTAGCATAATTTCAGGTGTATATCTTACAGGGAGTGATTCTCACTTTTTTCCGGGGATTTTGTTTAAAATTTTTGTGGTAACGGACGAAGCAGAGCAATGAAATAGTGTAATAGCATTCGTGTGAATGGGCCTTAGTTTTGCTGCAATAAATCATTGAAAATTGGTAATCAGGGTTATAGGCAACCCTGCGACACATAACAGGTCCAGCTGAATGGAAATGGAGATTAACCTGCATGTTTTTCTTTGTCTTACGCTTCTTTTCTTTTTCTATATATTTTCCTTGCTGAACATAGATGGAGATGAGAACAATATTTTCATTCCCTAAATAATATTCCATTGGATAACATCATTTCAAGCAAATAAATTTCGATGATGGAGAGCTTTCCTAAAAATAACATGAAAGACACTTTTAAACAACTTCTCTAAAACAGCCATATTGGCATGTTGTTGTAAATACCAGCAAAAAATATATCAAAATGGCAATTATGCAATATGTATTATTATTGGAATGGTAAAACTTTTCATAGCAAGGTCGAAAAAGAGTAATTATCTCATTCAAGATAAATGCATAAAAAGACAATTTGTGCTTTTTTGTTAGCTCATAAACGGCCAAACTAGAGACATGCCTCAAAATGCCTGGTATGTATAAAATTTGCAAAGCAAAGGAACTGTTTTCACACATAAGACCTGCTTTTCAGATGAAAGGCAACGGATATGGAGGTGCTTAAAGTAGACAATCCTTCATATAGATTATAGCAATTCTTATATGCTTCTTTTGTTTTATGACAATTTCCTTCCAGATAAGAATTTATGGTCTTTAAAAAGTTTAAATTTATCACAGTTCATTCAACTACTGCACTATAAATAAATCACCAACACATAATAAATGTAAACATTCATGTTAGGCAAGCATACTGTTAGAGACCGGTACTTGTTACTAGTACAGATTTAGAAAATAGAAAATTAGAAAATATTAGAGATGATGAACTGATTTAATACTATGAAAACCATTTCATAATTTATTGATAGTAAAATTTACCAAAGAAATAGCTCAAAGTGAAATGTCTTGGTTACAAAATAATGAGCCCCATCATTTCATTCTCTCATAAAAAATTAAGATTCATCAAATTAACCTCATCCTAGAAAAGCGATGAGACACGCATGGTACACATGCTTTGAATTTAGAAGATTTCTTCTAAATTCAAAGCATGTGTACCATGCGTGTCTCATCGCTTTTCTACTTCGCCCTTTTCCTGGCCTCAAGGAAGTTGCTATGATGGTGAGGTGGCATCTTTGATGTCCCATGTGTGCACAGGAGTTTGGAGCCATCTTCGATGGACCCTCCGCAGTACACCAGTCCCATCATAGCCCACGAAATTGAAGGAGGGACCGTTCTATCGTGGTAGCTTAGAGGACAGAGCACCCGCCCGGAAAGTGGGAGACCCGGGTTCGATTCCCGGCTGCGGCAGACTTTTTCTCTTTCAATTTCTTCTTCTAACCTCATCCTGATACAGCTTACATACAATGCAGGGTGGAGATGCACTGACATAAGTTAATTACCAATTTAAGGGCCTTGAATTAAACATTTCATTACCTAAACAGCTCAATCTATGGTGGTAGAAAGAATATAGAATTGTTTTCAATTTTATGTAAAAGGCTTTGCTGAGAATTGTATACAAGGCTTCATAAAAGTACAAGGACATTTTAAGGGTGTTTTAAATCCAATAGTAAGCATCAAATTAATAAAGGAGTGGTGGTTCTAGACTGGTGGTACACAAATTTTGGTGGTACTTGGAGAAAGATTTGGTGGTATGTGAAGATCAGATGAATGATCTTTTCTATATAAAATAATGAAAAATGTAAATGGATTAACCATTGAGATTTATAGGGAAACATTTTTAAACCCAAATAATGGGTGTAAATACTTTTGAACCCCTCAAAAAACAGGATTTCTTTCTTTGGAGTTGGTAGATTACATTAATGGAGGTTAAGGAACTCACTATAGTGGATCATATGAGCTGAATTAGTCAGGAAGGCAGAGAGAGGGGGATTTTAGAAAGCATGAAGATGCTATTAATTATAGTATAAGTAAATAAGGACTTAAATTTGAATGTCAATCAGTCAAGACATTAATCGAATTTCTCACTGCAAAGATAATTACTTTCAATTTTTATTAGTTAAGAGAAAAAAAATTGCATCAAAGATAGCTAGCAATTGTAGAATACAAATACAGAGTACCATTTCAGTTTTATTGATGGATAAAGAAATTTCTAGAAATTAACACAATATATTTTCAAGTTATTCTTAATTTTTTTTAGTAGTTCTCACATTGCTAGATGTTAGTTGAAAAAGTTAGTTAGTATGCATTTCTATTCTTTACGTCACTTATCATGAATAGCCATCCCTCCATGCAAAATTATGCATACCAAATATGCATAAGATAACTGGATTGCAGGAAGGTCTGATAAAAAGAAATTTTACTCACTTTTCAAATGCAGCAAAGCTTTCAAGTCCAGCAAAGTTGTTTAATGGTACATTTTGTATTGGAATGTCAATGCATCTTGAATCAAAAGGTATAACAATGTTTTCATTTAGATGATGAGGGTTGCAAATTTGGCAGTAGATGATTTGTAATAGCTTCCAGAATTGCTTACAATCAGCTGCCTGTTTTGTTGTGAACTGCAATATATTACAATTATCATAAAATGAAGGTAATTAATCTATATCCATGGAGAAATTATATCATTAATGCTCCTATACCAAAAAAGCAAGTGTTATAATTTTCCCTGCAGATTGTCTCTTTGCTCCAACATTGAAAACCTAACAATGATATCACACTAACTCTAAAACATTGGTACCCCATCTCACTCCTTGTTCCTACGGCATAATATTTTTTAAGAGCATCAGCTAAGGTCATTTCACACTCATAAGCCTCTACCAGGAATTGAACACTGAACCACTTTCACCGAGGGCAAACAGACTACCAACTTGGTCATCTCCCTTATTCCAATGAATAATGAATGAGGAAGATAACCCTCAATAACTTTTTCTAAGTGCATAATTGTCCAGGGTCATTGATCATATACTGATATCAAAAAGATGGGCATCTACAATCAAAAGAAAAATCCAGCGGTACAAGAGGCATATCAGATTTCTCTCTCATAAAAACTGGGAAGTATGGATGAAGACGTTGCCACTTTGGGTCAAAAATGGACCTGTATAAAGGAAAGTGTTATATTTAAAATAAAAGAATCCAGGAACTCAAAGAAAACAGTAAAAGCTCTAATAGCAGAAAATTTTTCAAGGAAGTTAAAATATACACTAACGGATTTAACCCTTCAGCTGCGGGAAACGTACTTCTACGTTCTTCTAAGAGGACTGCGGGAAAAACGTATTTCTAAGTTTGACCTGCTCTTTCTTCCCCGTTCTTGTCCTTTCTCAATTTTATGGCCCTGCCTCTCAATGAAACAGCCAAAGGCTCACTCTTCTGTATTGTTCTAGATTGGGAAAATCCAAGGGATTTCGCACCTCGGGGGAAACCCAAATCTTCAATTTCTGAATAGCGGATTTACGAAATTAGTAATAATTGATAAAGATCAAGATATCTGCGAAGTGTTTGGTATCAAAATGATCAGCAAAGTGAAAGGAAAGTATATTCGGGCTGCTTATACAAAACAAATTTCTTATTAAATATATTATATATGATACCAACCATAATTTCTTAACAATAACCACTGACCACACCGATAGGAAAAGGGTCGACCCAGATTATAAGGGTTAACTACCTGCTAGGACTTGCCTGCGCCTTCAGTACTCTTGTTACTTTTCTCCTGCACAAAGATGTAGAAAAATCTGAGGGTCCCGCAGCTAAAGGGTTAAGCCCAGATCAAGTGCATGCATAAGTAAGGAGGGACATGTTCTAAGTGAAAAGGAAGATATTTTGAGGAGATGGATAGAGTACTTCCAAGAATTATGAACATGTGATGATGGGGAAGAAATGGAAAATAACAATGTTGACTGGGAAGTGAAAGAGCCATCAATTAAAGAAGTTAAAGATGTGATACAAAAATTTAAAAACTGGAAAGCACCAGGAGTCGACAACATCACTGCAGAATTATTAAAATTTGGAGGTGAAGCACTTTGATTATAGCTGCATGAGTTAATCAAAACAATATGGAATGAAAAGTATATGCCTGAAGAATGGAGAGGTCTAATTGTACCCATTCATCAGAAAGGCAATAAAAGAAACAATGAATTACAGAGGAATAACTTTACTCAGTATGGCCTACAAAGTACTCTCCTTCATAATACATAACAGACTTGATGAATATGGTGAAAATATTAAAGGGGAGTATCAATGTGGGTTTAGGAAGGGTCGTTCGACTGTTGACCATTTGCATATGTTGCGACAATCCTTCGAGAAGTGCTATGAATGTAACATAACACTTCATAACCTCTTCATTAATTTCAAGCAAGCATTTGACAGAGTCAACAGAAACAAATTGTTAAAAGCCTTAATTGAACTAGGAATATCCAGAAAGTTAATTAGATTGGTGAGGGTAACTTTATGGGGATCCAAAGTAAGAGTGGTCATAAATGGGGATTTGACTGATGATTTTTGCATTAATGCTGGTGTAAGACAAGGGGATGCATTGTCTGCATTATTATTCAACCTCACACTTGAAGCAGCAATGAAAGATATAGAACAGGGCCCTATAAATACCAGAACAAAACAAATGGCGGCATATGCAGATGACATAGTTTTGATTGCCAGAAGTGAAAGAGCTTTAAGAGAGATATTTCAAAATATTGAACCAAAAGCAAAGGAACTTGTTATAAATGAAGAAAAGAGTAAATATCTAAAAGTGAGGAGAGATCCAGATAATATAACTGACAAGATAAATATTGATGGTTTTACTTTTGAGGGAGTAGGGACATTTAAATATCTTGTTTCAATTGTCAATCAGAATAATGATTTAATTGAAGAAATTAGGAGTAGAGTTACTGCAGGAAATTGGGCTTATTTTGCCTGTAAACAGATTATGGCATCAAAATTACTGTATAGACATAGTAAAATGAAAATATATCAATCAGCCATAAGACCCATTGTGGGTCTTATGACTGATTGATATATTTGAATGGACCATGCTTCACACCTATGGTTGTGAAGCATAGTCCATTACGAAGAAGCAGGAAGATATGCTCAATGTGTTTGAAAGGAAAGTGATGAGAAAAATCTATGGCCCATTACAAAATGAAAACGGACTGTGGAGGATTCTGATAAAGGAAGAAATAAATTATCTTATTCAAGGAGAGAACATTGTTCAATTCATTAAAGACCAGAGGATCAGGTGGCTTGGACATCTACACCGCATAAGGCCCTCAAGATCCGTTAAGAAAATCGATGACTGGAGACCCACCAAGGGAAGACCAAGAGGCAGACCTCGTAAAAGATGGAGTGATAGAAGATCTGAGGAAAATGGGAGTCAGGAACTGGAGGACCATCGCTACTGATAGAAATGCCTGGAGAAGATTCGTGAAGGAGGCCAAGGTCCATGGAGGACTGTAGCACCAGAGGAAGAAGAAGATTCATATTATATCTGATATAATACCAGTTTCATTGAGTGGAAAGTAATGAGAAGAAAATTAAAGTCTACAAAATTATTACAATCTGGAATTATCAGTTTAATCTATCTTTTCATGCAAAATGTTTCAACTAAGGTATCTTCAACAACTCGTTGGATGGTGTTTCTTTGGGAAAATAAAAATAAACATATCACTATTGTTTCACATATTCTCCATCTGTTTCTTGTAAACTATATGTTTCTTGTAATAAATTCAATTTTCAACTTCTGATTACAAGTACTGAGATTACTAATGTAAACAGAATGAAGACTCCTTGAGAAAACTTGGTTCAAATAAATAATATTCTGATAAGATAACTGAGTAGATGCTAACCCATTGTATATTTATCACACTGCTATTCCTTGTTAGTTAATTTTAAGAAAGCCAATTGCCAGAATGAGCATTCCTTGGTTCCATGCTGCATTAGTACCTTGACTGCCCCTTGATTGGACCCAGAATACCATGATGAAACTATAAAAATGCATTATCTGTTCATGCTTTCCATTATAGGTAAGACACTAATTAACAGTGCATTGTATGTTTAAATATTAAATATGGATAACAGCTGAACAGTAATATTTTAATTTATTTTTAGAAAGAATATTAATTTTAATCATATTATTATTTAGAGTTATATACTGTTCTATGAAGCACATTTAAAACCAAGATTTTCATGAATCAAAATTAAATATACTAGATTTTTTTAAATGTATATACTTCCTTTTCTTAATGATAAATCATTACTAATTTTAGCTCAAGTAGCAACCAACAATTGGGCATTTTTCTTTTTGACATCATTACAAACTAATAACTCATCACCTTCCATTTTTCAATTACAGCCACCCATAATCAAAAATCTTGATGACAGTAAAGTATATCACATCTTCCTATAGTGAGCCATCATCTGGAATGCTTACAGTTGAGGATACACACATCAAATACATCAGAAGCCATGATGTCCAGGAAGACCTGAAAAGGAAAATACTTAGCTTAAAATGTATACATAAATTTCTAGTCCCAATAGAACATTATACTAAGAAAATGAGGTTTAGTGAAAGACAATCATCAAATTTCTGGCATGTTGGTGATCGAAAAATTCCATTCTAAACAATTTCCCAAATAATAAGTGATCTCTCTTTATAGACTACTTTTATTATAATTTAAATTTTTTCATGGATAATTTCTCTGAATGATTTAAAGTGTTCCCTGGAAACGAGAAGTGAATTTAAAAATATTCTAACATTTCAATGTCTGATTTCTCAGACAGCTGACATTATATCATTGGCAATCAAAAACTTATTGTTTAACCCTTTGACTTTGCAATTAAATTGAAACATGATCCCTAATTAATATCATTAATTAAGATGAAGAATGATTAAAGAGGGAATATTCATAATTTTTCCAATTTTCTTTTATTCAGCTTTAGTTTAACATATGATAAAAATTTGAACATTAATTCTTTTACACGGACAAAATTTTAGTTTCCTTGAGGATTGACCTGAGAGAGAGAAAAATGCTCATTTGGATCTATTCAAGTTAGGCATAAATAATAGGTTGAAGCTTAAATGAGAAATAACATAAAATTTTAATTTAAGTTCAAGATGGAATAACACCTTACACATAGCATTTTAACTGTTTCACTTACTTTCTAAAACACAAACTATAAATACTCTACCTTGAGTATAATCATCACTCAAAGACTCGAAAGTGCAACAATTTAAACTGATGTCTTACTATTTACATGATGTCCACATATACATAAGTTTAAGATGATACTACGATGAAAATGTGCAAAATATAATAAATAAATGTATAAATTGTGTAACTAAATCCAACATTACAATTGTTGCATTAGTAATAGTGGTCAAGGTAACTATTCCAAGGTGTAATGGTAATTCCATTATTTCACCAAATCTTTGGGAAAGGCTATGTACCACAGCTTACAGCAGTGGTACATAGCCTTTCCCAATCAAGGGGCTGTACAAGAGATATTTTTCTAGCTTGAAGGCTTCACTTAGAAAAAATTTAGTGAACAAATAAATGACTTCATATATCTGAATTATTTATTACACTAACAGATGACTTAAGTAACTAAGAAATAGAAATCAATTTTTCATTAAATTTAACAAATATTATCATTTTATCATTAAATTCCATAAAACTGAAAAACTGGTTAAAAGTAATCCTCATGTGTTTTTCTTCTTCACATTTTCTGCCAAGGTGAGAATTCGCACTGAGTGTTTCTTTTCCCTGATACTTAGAACCTTATTACAATGCTTATAAGATACAGAAGAAAAATTACAAATTTCAATAAAAAGTTTTATGCCAGGAAATATGGAAGGAAATTTAGAATTAAAAATGAATTACTCCTGAATAAATTCAAAGGTCAATTTAAATTATGTAAACTTAGATGCAAATCCTCTTTGCAAAAATCAAGCAGCAGGGGACAATCAAGAAACTTCCCAAGTTGATCCCAATGACAAAATCACCAGCGAAAATTCTGATAATTATATTGTTCGAATTGTGAGTAGTCAACAGATATCTGATGATCTCTAAAAGGAAAACTATGCCTCTTTTACTAAGAAAAACAATGAATTCTTACAAGGATTCAAATTTGGAGTTAGTACAATGGCGCAGTAAATATAACACCCTAACATAATTAAAACAACTCACAAATTAATAGAAGTGATATTAATAGTGACCACTTGTACTAGCCTTCCAGAAGAAAGTAGCTGATGGTAATTATAGACTTAAAAGGAATTATATAATGATTACTCTTTGAGAATGAAACCATTGCTCAGTTAATAAATCCTGTAGGATTTTAACCCAAAAGTAAACTAACCTTACAGATACTAAATGGATAATTCCCAGGAAGAAAGAAATGGTTGGTGAAGTAGCACCGAAAAAATTAATATTATATTTTTTTATGATAAGCAATCACTGACATAATACAAATGATATGTTGAAGACTACGATTATAGCTATTTCTCTTCAAACACTAACAAAGAAAATCATTACTATATAACAGCTTAAAAAGTCTGTGAAGGGAGTGAGGTAAATTTTAGAGACCCAAATGAAACAGAGATTAGATTACTATAATTTACATAAATCATCAAAATTCAGTACAAACCTACAATTATTATCCTCATCACTCTTAATAAATTTGAATGAGAGGGATATAGAATGAAATTAAACATGTATTTTTACTACTTTTTTGACAGTTAACTAAAATGTCAAGTTAAATGTAGTATTGTTTTCAATATATTACAAGTCAAGCCCTGCTAAGAATTGGAAGCCCTTTCAGTTTTATAGCACTTCATAACAAGATGATTCAAAACATGTTACTGAACTTTCCATAGGTTTAGCATTATCATATTCAGAATGTTTTGAGTTTTCTTCATACCATACCTTATTGAACTAACTTATTGAGAACTTTGGTTCTCAAAGTTAACCTGAAGCAGTATTCTTGGCTAAGAAGCAATGATACCTGCCCAGATATTCAGGAAACTTTAACAATACCACACAATGATCTATACCATCAATTCATATAACCAATTTAAATTTCTTAATTATTCCTATCTCAAGAATTAAATTACCTTAATTATACTGGGCAGATTCAGATTTATATACATAATATTTGTTCTGAAAAGTGATACAACATTAGCCATAAATTATTTCTCAAGTTATAATTTAACAGTAATCGCTACATAGCTTCACTTTTTTCATTATGGAAGGAAACAAAATTTGACTAAGTCAAATTATGGAGATATTCCACCAATTATTACTTGAAATGTTTTGTTCATTTTTACTAATGAATATTGAAATGACTTACTTATAGCATTTACCTAAACAGAGTTACATTGAAAAAAAAAACTTTAAGGAATATTATATCAAAGACTAAGCCATTTCAAGGCACAAGTCATTTTTATGATAATCTGAGTCTTCATTTATCTTCAAAATAATATAGATTTTTGCACAGTACAGTGATCATTTCTAATTTTAGGAATGATTAAACCATGAAGGCAATGAATGACTGTCTGACTGATCCAAAGGTGTGGTACTTGCTGCCTCCAGCTCATCAGTAACCTTTTAGGGCATACATTGAGATTTTTTGGTCACTTCCTCAAAAAATACTTGTATTGAAATAATTTTGTTTTCCAACCTCTATTAACTTATGCCATGTGAAAAATAAAGTGGAAAGCATTCACTTACCTTAATTCATTGCATTAATTATTTTCCACAAAATTTCGATTAACTATTTGAATTTAGGCAACACACCACACAAGAGTGACCTGATGATCACCTTTCTCATGAGACTGCATGCTAAATGTAGTATTCTGATGGAAAAAGTTTCTCTACCCCTGGTCTGAACTAACTGAAGATGCATCTGGCAATTTTGGAATGACAATAAATTGCTGTAAAACTTTGATCCATGCAAAGTATTGGACCCATTCCCAAATTTTAAGGAAGCACAAATGCTTGATCCTGTTTGCAGAGGATGAACAGCATCTGAAACAAGCACTGAGACACCTTAATGACATGAAGGAAGAATACAGATACGGAGGATATGGTCTGATAATAAACCGAGCCAAAACTTAAGTAATGAGGATTGGAGTAGATTAAGAAATGTGTGTAGAGATCGATGGGGAAATGCCGGAACAGGTTATAAACATCTGGGAACAGAGGTAACAGAAAGCTGGAAAAGTAAGCAGGGTGTTAAAATAAGAATGACAATGGCTGCATTCATTCGATAACAAAAAGTCCCGTGGAAAAATGGATATTAGCCTAAGAAAGGCCAGTCAAGTGTTATAAATGGAGTGTATCATTAAACGTCTGCAAAACTTGGACTAAGTTGATAAAAAACCAGAAAAGATTGGAGGCTTTTAATGTGGGTGTGAAGGAGAATGTTAGGAATTACAAGGGAAGACCGGGTGCGAAACGAGAGTGCTGAGAAGAGTGGAAGAGAAATAAAGTGGAGAAATTTACCAGGTCCGATAGGGGGAAGGAAGAAAAAATGGCTCGGACATATACTGATAAGGGATCGCCTATTGAAGGTGTAAGAAGCCAAGGTATGGGCCAAGAGAATAGAGGAAGGACGAGGGTGAGGATGATGGATACTCGGTGATAAAGAGAAGAGCACTAGGCAGAAACAACAGGAAGAAATGTGACCACCATGGACCTGCCGACCGGAACATATAACACATAATGATGATACATTCTTTATTTCGCGCGTTACGCTTATGATACAGACTACCACAATTAAATTGAAAAAGAGAAGAGGCTCTAGACCGGTCTATCAAAGGAAATTGTTAAACACAAATTATTTAAATTATCCATTCCATCTTTCTCACTGACAAAGTTTAAGAGCGAGGCATTTCCTTCACCCTCATTTGTATAGTCTTGCTCAGGCTTGATAGTGACTCTCATTGCACGAGAGGCCCAAACTCTTTTCTGTAATTTCCTGTTCCTTCAGAAGACAACATTTCCATTACTCTCGTATATCTACGGCCTAAAATACTCAGCATTTGCAAATGCATGCCAGCTTCACCTTGAAAATTGAGTTTTAAAGATGTCATATCTATACCCACAAATCATTACAGATAACTTACAATATCTTTATAACTGAGACTTCTCTCCAATCTAGGGCAGATTTTATTTTCCCAATCAAAAAAATTGTAATCTGCCGTTATTCATGATTAATGTCACAGATTTCCAGCGGTTAATGAACTAATGTCATTTTCATTGTTCCCTCTCCTTGCTGCCTTGCCTCATGGCGTACAGATTGCGCTTTTCATTTCGCAAGACTAAAACTGACTAAAACCACTAAAACTTACAAACTTCTATTGGAATCGACTTATGTACCACAATCATTCGCGAATACGATGTACTTTCTTTAGTAATATTTTTATATTTTCTTTAGTATATTTGATCTACTTAATTTTTAAGATCGACCCTTCTACATTTACATCGACTGAATATGCACAAATACAATATTCTGATGTTTGCGTTAAATATTTGGGAATATTTTATAAGTACTTGCTAATAATTATGTGTATATTGTTTTTGCGAAGACGGGGTTAACTTTAAAAAATGATACAGCGGTATATAGCTAATTTTTGTGAAATTCTAGAGGAATATGACTTGGTTTTACGGCAATTCTAACAGAACAATAGAATCATAGAATTGGTCAGATTTCAGTTGGCAACATTGCGCACTGTGCGCACGATTTTCATGTCCCTCCAAAAAGCTTGAATTGTCGGCGTTTCACAGGTCTTGAAAATAAGTGTCAGCCAATAAGTCGTGCTAGCACAGTTTGTTTATTGTTAAAATTTCACACCTGTTAATAACGAAGTTTACATTATATTACTAGTAGGATTTCCGTCTAAGTAAAAGTGGCCCCATAACGCAGTTTGTACTGCCTTAAGTCATCGGAACTGTGATATTTTTTATGTTTAGTTTCTGTCGTAGTTCACAGAGAAAATAGTCAATATGGAAGAAGATATCGGTGAATCGAAAACTGAAGGCGAGGAAGTAAAGAGGATACGGCGTCGTAGGAAGAGAGTATATCAAGCAATACTTAAGCAAATGGAATTTTATTTCAGTGACGCAAATCTGCTAAAGGATCGTTTTCTAAACAAATTAATTAAAGAAGACCCATGTAAGTCACAATCGTGTAAGGAGGCTTTGACGCCGATTGTTTCATGACGCAATGTATTTTTACTAATCCGCTCTTGATAACTTGGTTTCAATTTCGTACATTTTCAGTTGTAGACTTGAGTGTGTTTTTGACATTCAACAAAATAAGAGCTCTGACAGATAATGTGGAAGACATCGCTAATGCTCTTAGCAAGTCTGAGTTGCTAAAACTTTCTTCTGATCGAAGTAAAGTTGCCCGCGAAAAGCCGCTCAATCCTAATTACAACGAAGACGAATGTTCCATTTATGTTGTGAGTATCTATAAATCTTTGTTATTTTTCGCTTTTATTACTTTTCCCATCGTATTATTAAACTTAATATATTTCAGGAAAATCTACCACTAGATGCAAAACATGATTGGTTATCAGATGTTTTCAGTGTTTATGGAAAGGTTGCTTATGTATCAATTCCAAAATATAGGCAGAGTGGGAAAATAAAAGGATTTGCATTTGTTGAGTTTGAATCTGTCGAAGCAGCTAATCGGGCACTGAAGGTAAGCAAGATTTGCATGCGAATTAAGTTATCTAATTTTAATGGTGTTAATTATGAAGTAGAATGGCTATTTGAAATTAAGTGAATTATATATTATATATATTCTGATAATTTCTAATAAGCTTTAAGCTAGAATTGCATGACAAGCTAATATCTTTAGAACTTGTTTTGATGTATATTTGAGATACTATTAATACATAGGTGTGTCAGTGTATTTAAATCTTAGTATTATTTATACTTTGAGACATTTGTATCTGCATTACAGTATATGGTTACTAAATTGCAACACAACTCAGTTGTAAAATGTACTTTTGACTCAGAATTCTTAAAGCTTTGGATATTCAGATCTCAATGTTGACCCTATGTGCTCTAAAGTCATGATTGTTTCAATGTAGTGCACACTACAAATTATTTCCAATGAAAGTTTCGGTACCAGTTACTAATTATAGTATATATTAAAATTTGATATACCTTACTCACTTGGGTTCCTGCTTATTTATAGGCTTATGTTGCTGCAGGTTGCTGTTTGCCAACTGATATGCCACCAGAAAACCTTTGCAGCATTGCTACCTTTGAGCCTGGAGAAGGGAAAAACCAGGTTGGATTTGTTGAGAAACCAGTAAAGTTAGAGGAAGAACAAGATGAAGGAGAAATTGAGGACCCAAAAGAGAATGTTGCAGAACCAGTATCAACAAAAGAGGAAGCAGATGATGGGAATTGTGTATCACCTCCTAAGGAGAAGAAGAAGAAGCGAAAGAGAGAGGAAGATGAAGATGGTAAGTTTTATATGACTTTAGATTACATGCACTGAGATTCAAAGAAAACTTTCTGGTGCCTTTTGTTGAAAGGATTTCTGGCTAACCTGTAGAACTTGTTACCCAAATTTGCTTCTGTACTTGTATTTATTTGTGTATTTTAAAGGGTGTGATCATAAGGATATATTTTTATTCGCTTTCAATTTAATCTACTCACTAGCACTACTGTCATAGCTTGATGAAAGATCTAGTGCTTTCCTGGCGTATGATATGTATGAAGTCTTCACGGATTCTCCACCAGGTCAAATAGATTTGGGCAGATGTTTCGATGGCAGAGTTTGCCATCGAATGGCGGCCCAAATCTATTTGACCTGGTGGAGAATCCGTGAAGACTCCATACTGTCATAGCTTCTTTTCAACATCTGTGCTAATGCCCTTTTAAAATGCAGAGGTAATGTTACAGCATTAAGAAATGTATCAGTTGTGTGATTTTAACATATTATTCAAAAAGCCTGTGTTTTTTATAATCCTATTGCCATAAATCGACTCAAAATAAAGATGTTAAAAAAATTGTCAATCCCTGGATAAATATTATAGCTTGGGAAGGATTGGCCTGTTTGCTACAATGTCTCAGTTTGAAAGCAATTTTGTGCAATGCTGACTTGATGTAATCAGCTAAGAGTCACTGAAAACAGAATAATGCATTGACAGAGTTAAACTATTCATCATAGGAATCAGCAATTTTAGGGTATTATTCAATAACTTTGATAAACTTCAGTGATATTCACTGTTAAGTATTCAACTTTATAATTGGAGAAAGACCAAAAATGAAGTTAGTAGATCCTAGATTATTTGAAAGTGAATTGTAAAGTTTTTGTAATGACAGGGAATTATATCTACAAAATTTTGTTTAAGAAATGTTAAGACATGTTATTGCCATAAAGTATAATATTCATGTTTGGGTGAGTGAAAATTAATTTATATCATATTTCATTCTCCAACATATGTCAAACCTTTACAGAGATTTTCCTTAGAGCATTCATAATGTTTGGACTAATTCATAAATATTTGGTTTCAAAAGCAAATGAAGAACCACCTGAAGAGAAGGAGAAATCACCTCCTATTGTGAAGAAAAGAAGATCTAAGGAAGGATGTGTTAGTGATGAAAATGAGGATGATATTCTTGGAGGTTAGTTTGATATGTCTATTATTGTTTGTTGCTGTAGCTGCTAGCTTTTGTGTAAGTGATGATGCAGCCAGAACTATGGGGTTAATGGGGACACTGGGTTTGTATACTTTTGGGAAACCATACAGTATCATTGGGTCTTATGCATATTATGTTATTCCCACCTCCTCCAATCAACATCATTTTCATAAATTAGCCACCTTCCACTCCCTTATCCACGGGCTAATTAACACCCTCATGTCCCCTAGCATCCTCCAGAAGGAATTGAAAACTATCTTTAACCTTGTACCTAACAGTAATTATCCACCTTTCTTCATAAACAAATTGCTTGGCCATCATTAGAGGAAAATAGCTCTGAATGCATTTTTTTATCATCCCCAACTGTCCCTTTGAATCCTACAAGATGGGTTAAATTCAATTTCGTTTGTAAATTCTCTTACCAAATTGCAAATATATTCCACAATTCTGATTTTTGTGTACCATACTATTACCACAGTAACTAACATAGTTGAGTCTTCTTAGCAAGTTAGAAATTAGAGAATTCAATACAGTGATAGTAATAATATCTGCATTGGTCAGAGTGGTAGGAACATCTCGTCAAGTTGCAAGGAATACAAAAATACCTTCATACACAAATCCTATCTTATCCACTCCTATTAATTTTTTCAATCACCTCATCTAAAATAAGCACATTGCCAATTTTTCACCCATCATACATCAATCATGCTCAAAAGGGCCTAAAATGGACACTCTCGAAAAATCACAAATCCTCTAATATCTGTATCATTCTCACACCCTGAGCAATTGATGTATGTTTTCTAAGCATCCCTCATCCCTCCTCGCTTGCATATTTCCTTCCTAATCTCTGTCCCCACTTCTCAAATAACTGTCTTCCATTTTGGTCTTTGGTGTTCCACAATGTTTCTTACACCCTTGTGACTTTTTATCCCCTCCCTTTGTACCATCCCCTTCTCATCTCTTTTCTCTGAGTATTTAAACTTCTGTATTTGTTTCTGGAGTCACATTACGTTAACATGAATGCATCAAAACCTAGCTGTGTTAAGAAAACTCCTTACAGTATAGTATAAATCACCTCTCTTACTTTTATTCTACTGTATTTTTGTTTTATCTTGATTGTATAGTTACAATTAATAATAATCATTTTTTGCAGTTTTAACATCATAAAATATATGGTTCTCATGCTCTACTTGATGGTTAATCAATATCTTTTCTTTTACAAGTTACAGCAATAAAGTAATGTATAGTAGCTATGAGTTTTGATTCTCTTGAATCATGAATCCTAATGTTTAAAGTGTTGGTAGTTAAATCATATTCACAGTTGATTCTGGAATTTCAAGTATTGAAGGTATCACCTTTATAGATATTCATCGACTTTTCAAAAAGTGATTTTCTATCAAAAATTAAGCTTCATTAACAGCTTCAGGTCTTTCAGATTGTGTCATATCATTCACAGATTTCCACTATTTTAATGTGCTAATCCAATGAGATATGAAATACAAGAGTAGAGGGTAGTGGGGAATACTGCTTACTTTCATTTCTGCTGGAGCCATAGTCAAAAGCAAATCTGAACGATGGTAGTATTTTAAACATTCTCGTAAGAAATTCCTTGAAAAAAATATAGTATAAAGTTAGATGGTGGAAGCCTCTAAAAATGTCAAAGAATTGTTCTTATAATTCTTATTTAAAAACTATAAAAATTAGGAAGTTCATAAGAACTTTACAATGATACTGCAGTGTAACTTCAAAGATTCTGAAGATCAGCAATTCACTCGTGTTAGGAGGAGTTCTTCAATTTATCTGCTATAAGGGAAGCATTATGCTAGTCTGTGTTTATGGGCACTTTATTAGCTCTATCATGTAAAATGATTTTGTATTGAAATAATTGTTAATGTTTAATTGAGATATTTTAACATCACTTCAGTTGGAATTGAAATGCTTTAATTAAAACTTAAAAGAAATAAGATTTTACATACATTGATTTGTACTGATATATTACCATTCTGATAATTTTAGCCTCCAAAAAGAAAAAGAAGAAAGGAAAAGCTAATGACGAAGAAGAGAGCAGTGTACTGGAAGGTAAGTGATTAGTGTCAGTCATTTTAGTTTTAAGAAAATGATGACTGTCTAATTAACATTTTGTTGATTAAAACAATGTTAGGTAAGACATTCTTTAGCATTGTTTAAGAACAAATTGTATAAATATTTCATTTAGAGAAAAAATTTTAAAGATTTTGTGTGGCATGGGTAGAATTTTTACTCTAATTCACAGTCTTGTGTTTAATTTTTTATTTAAATCTTAGAATCTGCTTTCTCTATTTTATGGAGGAAACATGAATACTAAAGTGAATTTTATTAATAAAACTTTTATCTTAAATATGAAAGGAGGTACATCAATCGAAGCTGCAGAAGATGCATCTCCTGTTTCAAAGAAGAAGATCAAGAAATCAAAAGCAGGCGATGCAGAAGAAGATAGCAATAAAGGTACTTTCATATTGGAATTTCTGTGCATTAGTTCCCTTTCATTAAAATTTTAGGGTAATTATGTTATAAACTTGCAATTTTCTTCATAAGGGAACTATTTTGTAGTTCATTTCATCCTTAGTTAATTATTCCATAATTTTAAATATGATTCTTTCTTATACTCTCTTGCTCCTTGTTTGGGTATTGTAAGACGATGTTATAATTTAAAAAAATTAATTTAATTTATTTGGTCAGGGAAAATCACTGCTGGCTATATTTTTATCTGTATAATCAATATCTTTGTATGAAAAACGCTGTTACCCCTGAGAGCGTGGTTTATACAGTAATCCGAGGGTTACGTTTCTGCATCCAAGTAAATAAATATAATTGTGAATATGTCTTTCTGGTTAACTTCTTGATTTATAAAAACCTCAGAAGGTTGTTAATGTAATTTTGATTATTTTTTGATTAGCTGATGAAGGAACTGGAGATTCAAACTTAGCTTCGACAGAGGAAAGTTCCAAAGATAAAGAGAAAAGAAAGAGGAAATTGGAGGATAGTGAAAATGAAGAACAACAACTTGAAGATGGTGAGACTATTGATAGTAATTTCTTAATTTATATTCCTATACAGCTAGAGATAAGCAAAAAATACATAAATTAACTGAACCTCATAGCAATGTAATAGGCAAACTTAATTTCTTTGTTTCATATAGGAACTTACGCCAACAATATTGTCAAACATTATTCATCAAAATCTACATTATAAATTATTATTAAATTTCATACTGAGAAAAGGGAAAAGTTAGTTGGTGAATGGCATTCAAATTTTTCAATAAAAAACCTAAACCATGTTATTCTCTTAACAATGGTGTTAACCTTGTGAGCTTTTCTAGCTAGCATATTTATTTAGAGACAGTATCTAGGGCCCCTTTCAAGTGAAGGTTACTTCCTTTTATTGTAAATGGAAAAAATACAACTGTAAGAAATTGTGCATCTCACTTATCATGCTTTGTTTATGGTCAATAACTTATGCAGGGAATTGGGTCAGGTGAAAAATTTTCACCTGTGTCCCTTTTCCTAGATGGCTGTTACTGCTTCTAGTGGAGTATAGCTGGAAGTTGTTTAACTTTCATATTTGTCTACATGTTTTGATTTCCTGTATAAAGGAACCAAAATTATCTCTTGGATCTAGCCGTGGCTTTGAGAACAATTTGTTAATCACGTAGAAAACATGCCAATACTAATGTAAATACTACTAATAGAAATCCTAAGCTAAGTTTTGCCCATGCTTATTTCTTTCCTCCTTCAGCTGTTCTTAAAAATTCGTCAACCAAAATGTGGCCAATAACTACAGTCTTGATTAAAAGGAGTATTAGCTCTGTGAGTTGAGATACTGCTGAAGTATTGGTCATAGATCAAAGAATTTCCAATGGTAACTATTGAGTTATCTGCCTCAAGATAATGCCAATTCAGCAAAAAAGCTCTCAAGGCAGGTAAATGAACCAAAGCACCATAAGAAGTTTGGAGAAACTACTACCTTTTGGAACAGCCAAGTGCTGACCTGCATATGTGGCTTCAGGAGTATTATATGAGGTGTGATCAAACAATACGCAGAATTTTTAAATTTCCCAGGCTGTGTAATTCTAATTGTCAAATATTTTTTTGTATTGGTACACATGTCCTTAACCTACACGTCCCTAACCTAATATTTGCCAAATCTACTGTAAAAAATACATTTAAATGTATAAATTTGTTCAACATCATTTTTATAGTTATTTGTATATTTCATTTCATATAGGCAATAAGAGAGCTAAAGCCGAAGAAGAAGAAGCCATCACTTCTGATACTCCTGAAGACCTTAAAGAAAAGAAAAAGAAAAAAAGAAAGAGAAACAAAGAGAAGAAAGATAAATTGACTGAGGAAGCTATTTGTTTACAAATCCTTTCAAAGTAAGTGTGCATTGAATATCTGTTTTATCACTGAGATTTGGTTAACTTTAAGTTTGTGGTGATTGATAAATCATTGGTTAGCAGAATTGTATTGTTAGCATTCAATAAAAAGAATTTTATCTGGTTGGTTAACCATGTAGAAAGAACTTGCAAAAATTTCAAGGTGAAGAGATATCAATCAATTGATTGCACAATAAGAAAACCATGTATGGTATTGTTAAAAATACTTCAACAGTTAAGGTCATTTTGCACATATAGGCTCCTACAGGGAATCAAACCTGGGACTTCTTCCACCTAAGGAAAACATGTAGCCCTCTTGGCTATCCATAAGCCTAATAAGAATCCTAATGGTGTAGTTTCTAGGAAAAAATAGTAGTAGTAGTATTGTTAAAAGTGCTTTGACAGTTGTTGTCATTTCACTCATAGTCCCACAGGAATCGAACCTGGGACTGCTTGAGTCTCTTTAGATAATCAAAGAAACTAGAGATGTCATGGTATGCAGCTGCTCGCTCTGGTATTATTAATTTTCAATTGAAGAGAGCACAACTGAAGGATGCATGGGCAATCTTTGTATTAGATAAGGAAATGCAGAATATAAGATTGTGTGTTTTGTTATAATGATATTGTGCCATAATTTTTATCACTTTGAGTTGATTGACCAGGCTACATTGTTTCACTGTAAAATTGTTTAATTTTTACTGATATGATTAGTTTTCAAATCAGTTATAAGATATGGATAGATTTATAGATTTCACCAGTTTGCCAATCTGTATATTTAGTGTTATTTCTGGTTTTTGTCATACAGGTAGTTTTATGCTAACATATCTGAGGCTAGAATCCTGGTGAATGTGTGGAAATTATGTTTGTTAGGTTTGCATTTAGTTGGGGTTATTTGTAAAAAGGAACTTTCAACACTCGAATGCTCCCTAAACAAAGGTCTGAATAGTAAACATAGAATGATTAAATCAAAAATTTTTTTGCCAGTCTTTAGTGGAATAAACATTTCCCATGATAGACTATTTTGATCATACTCAGGTTTGAATCACTTATTTTCCACTGGTCAGGAATACATTTTTTTTCTGGACAAGTTGTAGCTATATACAGGTTCCATTAAAAATGGTTTCCAATGTATTTTGTTAAGAAAACTCATCCAACGAAAGATACTCATCAAAATTTAATTCATTTTATTTTATTTTATTTATGAAATTATTATAATGGCGTTTAATTATGAAATTGCTTTTGATTAATAGGGATGGCTGATTTCCTTATTGCTGTGTATTAAAAGACTATGTTAGTAATATTTATTTCATATTCATGTTAGTAATATTTATTACATATTCTCCTTTCAGAAAAGAATGGAAGAGGCTAAGAAATAAATATTTGATGCTGCAGCGAAAAAATATGAAACAACTTAGGGCACAAATTATGGGTCACAGATGGGAAGGCCCATGGAAAAAGGAAAATGGGAGAAATGGAGCAGAAATGCATGATGAAGATTGGCAGGATGAAGCAGAGCATCGTGGAGAATACTCTGAGGAGCATACTCCAATGGATGATGAAAAAACAGATATTAAACCTGAAAGTAGTATTAGGGTCCAATTCACTCCTGGTGTCATCCTGAAAGTTCAGCTCAAGGAACCACTTGAATCAGCCAAAAAGTTTAAGGTACTTAACTTTTTAAGATTGAGAAGCATAAATATTAAAGTATCATAATCCATACTGGTTATTATTTAGTGGCCTAAGGATTAAATTTTCATCTTTAGATATGATTAAATTGTAAAATAATTTACTCCAACAGTACTCTCAAAGTTAATATAAACTGAATTCTGTCATGGGGTTCATTTTCTATTAGCCTGTCAGAGTAACTACAGATTTCTGTTGTATAAAAGAATGCTTTATATTCAATTATATTTATTTATTTTCACTTCAGCTATCTATGGGCGGTGATTACACAACTTTTACTTTATCAATTTAATTTCCTTTCTCTTTTGCCGCTATTCTTATTATCTCTGGCTCACTTTTGCTTGTTCTTCTTCTGAGAATGTCATTTTGGTTCGTTTTGTTTTTCTTCAGACATCTTTCACCTCTGTAGTCTTCTTTCTGAACATTACTCTATTTTCTACATCTTCCTTGATCCCACATTTTTGTAGATCTTCGTGAACTTCTTTCACCCATGAGACTTGTCTTCTTATTCTCCTGAAAGAGAAAGATCTTGTTTGCTATTCTTTCTATTTCCATTTTTCTCAAGTGTCCATTGAAAGTCATTCACCTTTTCTTAATCAATGTTGAGATTTTCTCAAACCTTTCCTATAACTCTTGGTTTGATTTCAAGTGGAATATAAACTCATTTGCTGTTATTTTTGGGTACCTGATCTTACATAGAAACTCTTTATATTTCCATGAATCCCTTTCTGGCTATTGTCTCTGTTGTGTATAGGCATACAGGTTGGACTACCATAGCTGAATTTGGCTTGATGAGGTAGGGATTTTGATATGTAAGTCTCAAGTAATTTGGCATAGTCTAAATGCTGTCTCCATCTTTCTTACCCTTTCTTCAACTGCTGCCTTCCTGTTGATGTTCAGGGTTAGAATCTTAGCTAAGTACTTGAACTTTTGGGCCTGTTCAATCATTGACATCTATATTCATAAGCTGTTTTTCAAAAAATATTTTTAGTCCTATGTTCTCTGCTGTTTCTTTCAGTACCTCTATTTGTTTGGTTGCAATTTCTAAATTATTTGCAAAGAATACTACATTTTCTGTGAAGGCTAGACAAATTCAGGCCCAGTTTGTTCATGGTCTAATCCAAATCCATTTGGAGTTTTGTACTGACTCATTTCTTTATTTTTCTCATCTCACTGACTCTTATCTTACACTCACCAATACATAGTTAAACAGGATTGGGAAGAGGCCATCTCCTTGTCTCACCCCTGTTTTCATTGTAAACTGTTTTGAGAGTTCTCCGAAGAATTTAATTTGTTGTATCAGTGTTGTCTTATAATCTTTTCTTAATTCACAAAGCACTTCTATCAATGTATCCTAGTCAATGTAGTTGCAGACTTTTTGAAGTCCAAAAACATGATAACCTACTTATCTGCTGCTAGTGGTTTTCATCATAGTCTTGATAGTGAAGATTTGTTCTGCATAATCGTCTTTTCCTGTATATGTCTGGTACTCTCCTACTTTTTAATCTATTGCTTCTTTATTCTATACTGCAATGCTTTGAAGAGTATCTAGTATGCTGGTATATTAGTATTATATTGTAACAAAATAATGCTTTATAAATTAATGAAGTCTTTCTTTTCTTCCCTCTATATAAATACTAGAACTTGTAGCCATATTTAATCTTCCCAATCTATGAAACTAATTTCATCTATTACATTAGTTGTAAATAAAAGAGTACAGATTACTATAAAGCTTGGCTTGAAACATTATTTAATGTTTGTCTTTAGGGGATTTTTATTTCTGAAGGAATGTATATTAATGTCCACATCATCATTGGTTCCTCCATGGCCTTCAATTTTTCTAGGTTGTCACTAATTTCTCTAGCGGAGAAGAGAGACTTGTGAATTTGTCATTTGAATTCTTTTTTGAGAAGTGCTGATATTTTCCAATCAGAAAGGGTAGCATTGACTTGACTGTATACTGTATTCTTCACACACACTCTTCTGCAAAGTATAATGAGAAAGTTGGTGTCATCAGTGAAGGAAGAAGTAATTTTTACACCTTAATATTATGATAGCATGCTTGATCTTGTTTACAAAAATTCATTTTTTTATTTACGACCGATAATGCATGTAATCCTGTTACTCAAACAAAACTAAACGCATTAAGTTTACCAAATGTCAGATGAAAAATCTCCTAGTCCTCTGATGTACTGTCTTAATGCAAAGTTATCCTTGTAGGGATAGGTAGGTTCATAATCGATGCTTTGTGAGCATTAAAATGTGGTCTATATTGTAATTTAAATGGCAATGTGAACAAAGGAATAAAGTTTGTCTGGCAGTAGAGCTGTTATAGCCACTGTTTGTGAGGTACGATTTCTGGCAATATACAATTTATTTAGCTCCCTACTGGCTTGTTTACTTATTTCTCAGTCTTTAGATACTAATGTAAATGTTTAAGAATTACATTTCATCTCCAACCAACTCCAAATAAAATGAATTAAGGTGGTTTTGTTCTCTTCATAAGGAAATAATAGTGGGGCTCTAATAGAATGATCACAAAGATATGACTCTGATGTCATGAATTAATACCTGATTAAGACCTCATTGTTGTCATGCTTAACAACTTGTGTATTTTTATCCTTTCCTTTTTAGTATTTATAAAAATGCATCTTTCTTTTCTCATTTAAACTGTAATTTCAATATCTAGAAGGATTCTTAATGAGAAAATATTCTCTTAGGCACTGGACCAAGTAACAACTGAATTCTATGGTACCAATATCATTGGTTAACCAATATCTCTGTGGCATGGATTACACTGCTCGAGAGTAATCCATCCATGTCCATCCTGGTTTTTGAGTTGTCACTTCATAGAAATTTATTAAATAACAGCTACACCTGGATTCTACAGGAATCTTCAGATTCCTTGGTTAATTGTAAAGATTTAATCGTGTATAATTTAAATTTAAGATAAATGAAGTTTCTTGTGGCTCTTGTTTTTAAATATATTCACATTAATTCATTTTTCTTTTAAGAACCCTATGGTAAAGACTGATTAGAATCAAGACACTTTCTTATCCAAAAACATAGAATTGCAAGTCAATCTGTAGGAGTTCATCTAAGGATTTTCAGGAAGGCTTTCAGTAAAAATTTATAGGAGGAGCTTTAACTCAGATTTTCTAGATAAACTGTCACACTATTTTAATTGTGATTGACCCAAAATGTCTCAATACATTTAAATACCGTTAACTCATTTTCATAACTTTATTTTAACCTTTGGATTAACCTGAATGAATTCCTGTAAGACAATTTACAAAGGCTGACTTGTTATTCCTAATTTTCTTTGATTTCAAGGAGTTTTAGGTCTTGCATATTTATAAGAAACATTTTCAGTACTTGTGTATGGTTGTAGAGTTACTTTAACTTCTACTTGACCTTGTGTATTTAAGTATGAGTTATTTTTTTCGTGAATTCATAGAATTGAAAACTTTTGTATCTCTTCGAGTTCTATAGTATTAGTTATCTCTATCATTTATTATTGAATATCTTAGTAATTGTGCAATGATTTTTCTTTAAATCAGGCTGAAGTGAAACATCTTCCTAAGAGCAACCTGATAGCATATATTGATGCCAGGGATGCCAATAGCATTGTTCATCTGAGATGTGAAACAGCTGAAGCTGCCAAAGATCTGCTCGAAGACCTGCCTTGGGAAGATAGAGAAATTCTTGATGGTAAATAGATTTCCCTTGTTCTTCAGTGCTTATTTAGACATTTCTTTCATGTATCTGTCGATGAGAAAATCTAAACATAAATTGCTCTCTTTAATTTGCCATAATGTAACTCAGACTCCAATATCACACAAATAGTTCATAATATTCTTATTTGTAAGTGCCTGAGAAATATAAGTGAATTAAATGAATAGTAATTTACTCATTAAATTATATGGTATTCGTTACTCATAGTTTTATCTAATAAGCTTGAAAGCAATTTTTCATTTAAATCTTAATAAAGTGGATGGTTTTATAAAATTGACATTGTTTTCAAAATTTGTTATGCTATTAAATTATTTTATCATATTATTCCTAAACCTTTCTTTAATTTTTGCAGGAGAAGAAGAGAAAGGGTATTGGGACAAAATCCTGCAAGACAGAGATGAGAAAATAAAGAAAAAAATCAGAGTTAAAAAAAGGGGTCGAGACAAGATCTTAGGTAAAGCAGAAAACCTTATAGGAAAGCATTTACGATATGATAACTAATAAGCATTTGTAGATCATTGTATATATGTCATTTTGTAATATCTCATTAAACTCTTTTATACAAAAGAAAATGTTTCATGGAATAGAAAATATTTTGTTGTTATTATTTTTCTTTCCAGTTAAAATCAAATAATACTTTCATGAAAATTTAAACTTTTCTGTATGATTTAAAGATGAATATATTATTCAAGTGTTGATTAATCATGAATGAATAATGCAATAGTCATTTTATGGAGAGAACTGATTGAAAGTCTAGTTGAAAATTGATAATTTTAACCTTGAACACTGAGCATGCCAGTATTGGCAGGGCATGCTGAGCTTGATCATTGCTTACAGTTGTGGTTTTCTTCATAAAATCATGAGATTTGGGGAAATGCTAGGTCCATTCTTTTTTTTCTATTTTATCAAAAAAATACATGCCAAACAAGGAGTGAAACTATGCGTGTCTTGCAATTTTTAAACGAGACTAGCTTAGGGTGATAGAGAATCAAAATGAAATTATACCGCTTTTTTTCTTAGGCATCTTCTCTCTGCTCATTTATATATTCTTATATATTTATATTTCTTTGTCATAGCCTCATTTGTTAAATCAGAGTACGCCACATGAAGGCTGAGGTTGACTTTGTATAGGAGTTGGCTGTGTATTACTCATCACTATCCCTTGTACTCCTCCTAACTTAACTATCTTAAGGAAACAATGAGCAAAATACTACAACACTAATAATTCCTCAGTGAAAATAAAATAAAGTTAAAATTAGAATAGCAAATAATTAATCTATAGATAATACTTGGCTGTCTTTAGGGTGATAATTGACATAAAAACACTGAAAAAACAAAAATTATCTGCTCCAGGAGCAGTGTAAAAAGTCTTCATTAGTTAAACGACAGGTTCTGTGGTTCATCTCATTCAGAAAAATGAATTTTACATTATTTCTCAAACAAATATGATAGAGTATTTCTAGTAGGGTTTCTGATGGAATATAGTGTACATTTACATCTATGGAACGGCATCTCTCCTTCACAGTTTGTCACATTGTCCCAGTGGAAACTTTCCATTTTTATTGCGAGGGAAATTGTTCCATTTAACTAATCCTTCCGAGAATTTGCCATCCTTGGAGGGGCTTGAAGGTTCAATGTTAGTTCCAGCCAGTTCTGTACTATCCTTCTTACAGTTGCTATCATGAATATGGTAAGCTCTATTTGATCGCATGGGTTCTTCAACCCCAACTTTTTCAGCTGGTTTTGAGAAAGTCAGTAGAAATTTCTTTAGTGTTCCTTCCTTCGATAATGATGAAAAAAAGTGGAAATCGGTAATGGTCTACACTTTTGTATTAAGAAAACACAATTTACTTCAGATTATAATCAATTTATTCATATTAGAATAGCAAATAATGAATCTATATATAATACTTTGCTGTCTTTAGGGTGATAATTTTCATAAAAACTGAAAACACAAAAATTATCCAACCCCTAACCAACTCCACCACTTGAACTGCCGACGGCACTCACAATCACTCAAGTAGTTATCGGAAGAGAGTTTTTAGGGAGAAAGTTTAATGAGTCGTATATCTCAAACAAGTGGAGATAAGACACCTAAGAAAACAATACGGTATCATTTAATTTTGATTTTCTATCACCCTAAGCTAGTCTTGTTAAAAATCGTGAGACACACAGTTTCACTCTTTGTAAGATTTATGACAGAAGGATGCTAAAACTTAAGTGTCTTCTGCTGGGGAGTCCTAGACTACTCAGTGACATCCCCTCTTCTTACCTTTTGAAGGGCTTTCTGTAAACATGAACATGTTTGGGATTTTCTTGGATGTAGGTATCATAGAATTTTATGGTTATATCATATAATGCTGAACAGTCTGAGCTGCTCTGTTTCTTCCTCTTTCCTAGATTAAATCCTCAGTGTTTAGAATAAAAAAGCCCTTTTATTAGTCTAATTAATGTTATTTTTTACTTAAGCATAAGGTTAACAACCATCCTCTTATATAGGAATAGCAGCTAAAGGTTGAATTAATGATGCTGAAATCAAAAACAACTTCCTTGACTGACTCAGGTGCTTAAGAGGGTAAAGGTGGGGAGAGTGAAGTTGATGAGGGGGAGCTGCAGCCAAGAGATGATGATGCCAGAAAAAATCTTCATCTCAATGTTGAACTTAGGGATGGAGCAAGTCCTAAGGGACTCACCAAGAGACCATTAGTCAATATTACATCAGTTCAAAAATTCATACAACTATTATTCCATTTCTCTTGAGCCAAATAATTAATCTTTGCAAAGTACATATTTTTTCCTTGAGAAGTGAGTATACCCCTGGACACAAAGTAGATCTTCCTCATCTACTGCCAATCAGTGTAGTAAATGTAAGCCTAAAAACAATTTTTACGAAATTCTTTTTCTCTGTAGGAAATAAGGTTACTTGCAGAAGGTATGGTCTCCACAATACTTAAATCATTAAAGAAAGTTTTTTAAGAAAACAGTAGAATATGATGACACTGAGAGCAAAATACCTCCTTGTGAAACTACTGTATCCATGTATAATTCTGGTTACTGAATATGGCTGTGATGCTCAATAAGTCTTGTGTGTCAATCTTTACATAACCATGCTCTCAAAGTCCCTGGTATAATTGAAAAACCATTTAAATCAAATGTGGTAAAACTAAAGCTTATGACCTCTGGGAACATGAATGAGTGAAGGGGAAAAACCCTTAGGAAGGTGGAATTCAAGGAGTAAAGCCATGTCCCTCAAGCATTGGCTCTATGGCATTACGAAATTTAGTTGGAACATATTTTACAGTTACCTACATTCTAATGGTTTTCAACTTACACAGCATTGGAAAACTCCCTAAAACCTATCCTATTCAAAATTTGCTCATAGTATATGTAAAATATATTAGCGAAACAAAAAGATTGAACAAAATTTTCTTTGCTAAACTGCTTAAAAAACACATTTTTTTGTTACTTGAGTCTGAGTTTTTGTCTGAATTAATCATTGTTTTGTTTTCATTAGTATCTTTCTTTCAGTTCATTTATAGCAATCTTCCATTTCCTTAACTTTTTTGTAAATTCTTCCTATCTTTACCTAAGTTAGTACATTTTTGTATGATTAAATATTTATCATCTTCTAGCCTGATACTTACATTTTGTGTTAATACCCTTCAGTCGATTATTTCTCAAATTATTTTGAAGGGATTTAACTTGGAATGGTATTGAGGTAGTCTTTATACAATGTCGGACCACCAATTAGAGAATTCTCTTGCTGCTTCCTTTTCTGTTAAAGCTAATATATTCTATTAATGATCACTCATCCGCCTTTTCTATCCTCTCTTGGAAGACATACAAATTAACCCCCTTCCAAAACAAGATTGTGTAGTTTAAAGCTAAAAAGCTGAAGGAAATATACACAACACAAAGAATTTAAATGAAATAAATATCATTTACTATAAGTAAGGTGAAAATTATAATTTTATATAAAAGAAAATGATGAAAAACCTTAAAAATAACTGAAGAAGTTGAACAAAAGTCAAGAAAATAAGAAATAAAATGTCTGGAAACTAATGAAGAATTGAAAATAAAAACTAACTAGCTAACCCTAAAAACTAAAAGTAAAACTTAGAAAAACTAAAGAAGCTTGAAAAAGCAACCAGGTTGGCAATGAATGTATGTGGTTGCAGTGAAGTCTCTAAAGAGAATGCTTGCTAATTTTCCCATTAACTCCTGCAGTGCACAGTTTGTGGAAGGTAAACATGTCAAGTCCAAAAAATTAACACTGCTCAGGGAACATAAGCTTTTAACCTCACTGTAAATTAGCTGAACCATTGTGTTAATGTTTCTCCATTAAAGAGAGTACAGTGTGAAAAATAGAGCAGTTGGCTGGATTCAAACCTACAGAGCAAATTTATGCCAAAGAAAGAATATGTCAGGGCTAAAATAAAGTGTAGGAAATGAGACAGGGCATTGCATATCTCTATGTTTTGAGGAGCTTTGCAAGAAGTAAGTGATGGGCTCTTGTGATAACCTCTACCATTTGCTATTATCATTTGTTATTCTCTAATTGCTTTTACTTGTATATTTTATTATTTTTGTGTAATGTAGTTTTGTAGGTGTTGTAAATAATAAACAAGAGGTAAGAAATTCTATTCATGATAAGAGATTGATTGCTTAAGATCATGAATACCATAACCTGCTAAAGCAGTGATTAAGGTTTTCATCAAAATTGATATATCCTATGAAAAGTGAGCTATACCTCAAACCTGTTTTTCATATTATCATTTATAAATTCCAAATAAAATTATGAGCATTAATTGAATGATTCTTCAATCTTCCGAAGATTCTCAATACTCAAGAGAATAATTTTCTCAATAACAAGGACGTTTCTCCCCTTGTAAAATTCATTTCTTTATTCAATTGCCATAAGATTGTGTAGATTAGTAAACTCATTATAAAGAATATTTTTTTACCATGATTGATATTTTCAAATATATGTTGTCCACATTTGCTATTATGAATGACTGATTATCAACCATATGTTGTCTATGAATTTAATATATTAATGACCAAAATGAAAATTTTTATACATTCAAAGCTGTGTCTTGTGTACTCAGAAAACCAGCCTCTGGTAGATAAGAATGTATCATTCTGGAATCCATACCGAAAACTTTTAACAGAAAAAAACAAGTACTTTTCACCAAATTTAATAGGAAAGTACTATTCCATATCACCCCATCTGATACTGTGAAGTTTATGTATAGGAGGTCTGGCAGTTATGTCTGAAAATTTTTAAGTTTAATTTATAATTAAAGATAATATAACTGAGAAACACAGATACAATTCCACTCTTCAAATCAATTTTTAAATACTTGTTCTAAAATGATCATCAGAATAATCATCATATATTTATAAGGCTCAAGCCTTTTTGTCCTCTGTGTCATGAAAATGTTATGTTTTTAGAAATTTGATTGTTGAGAAAAGAATTGGGTCATTTAGGGAAAGGTCAGGTGAGTATAGAGAATGATTTATTCATTTATTTTCAAATCCATTCATTGGACAATTACAGTGCCAAGCATAAACAATAACAATGGACGAACACACACATTCATTCTCTAACTGGGAATTTCCCATCAGCTGGTACTAGAATCTGGGATGTTGGGGTTGGAGCACTAGCACATTAACCACTCTGCCAAACTGGCTAATAAAGAAGAGGCTAATTCATTGCTTAGCTTAGCCAACCACTCCTGCAATATGCTAGGTGTGTTAGTGGAATATCTTGATGCAGAGGCCACTACCTTTTTGCATAAAGGTCTTCTCATTTCCATCTTACTTTTTCATGTTACCTTTACAGGACTATAGAATAGTACATTTTCTGGTCATTAGTCTTAGGGTTCTTAATTCTTAGTGAATACTCTTGAAAAGCAGAAAAGGCTTAAAAGAAACTTTTTGCTTTTGGTTGATGGAAATGTTTTGGGAATGGAGATTCAAAAGATTTTCCTTTAGTTATTTGTTTTGGAAATAAATGATAAAATCCATTTATCAACATACAATGTCAGTAATTTTTAAAACTGTCTGTTTCATGACGATCATTTACTTGGAGGTTTGTGAAATATTAATTATTTTAGTGGCTAACTGAATTTTTGACATTTTACCATATCCCTATGGCAGCATCCAGTTCTCATCCATGGCAAGGATACTTTGTAGACTTTCCCAAAATGGACAGCAATTTCAAAAAATATATATTTATTTATTTTACACACACACAAATGTACTCGTATTAACAAAAATAATTATTCATATTCTTTAACTGAAAGTTAAATTTATACAGATATATCATAATACCACATCACTTATTATTACTATTACTTATTATACTATACTCACATTAGTTGAGTCTTGAGTGAGTTATTTTAATAGGTTGCTAAACATTCTTGTGTATGTATGTATGTATAAGAATGTGAATGATTATTTTTGTTAATACGAGTACATTTGTACTGTTTATAACAACCTGAGTATTTATAAATATTCATTTCCATTATTAAATGGAAATGAAGTATTAAAGTGTATTAAATTTTAACGGAAATGAGCAATGCGATGTCATGGTAAAAACTAATTTCAAATATATCGCCAGGTGTCAGCCATATTGATGGAATGAACAGAATTTCCGTTAATGGCATAAGATAGTTTTTATTACTGCCATAGCCTGCTGATTAATGTTATAGATTGAAAAGGTTCGTCATTTTGGTAGAAGCGGAAGATTCAAACCATTATATTGTAATATTTAATGTTATTTTTATCTTGCAATGTCAATCCGAAGTTATGAATCAAACATTCTCACCTATCTATAACGTGCAATTGTAACATTGTGAAGGCGCGTCGTATGAAATTGGAATTGAGTTATTCAATGCTTATGAAATTGTGCATCGTATTATATGAATATAGCATAAGAATATATTCTTACTTTTAATGTGGTTGTACATTTACAGCGATCATAAGACTTTAATAACGTAACTGATATATACAGTCGCAAATGGCGACTTTTCCCCCTTGTCTTAAATGGATTCTAATAAGTTAACAGTTACAGGAAAATTATTTTTTGATATTTCGTAAGTTATGTTGAAAAGATTATTTTTGTTAAGTTATTGATTCATATTTGCTATTTCTTATATTGTATTGTTTAAACTAGATTTATATGGTTCTAAAGCACTTCAGATATTGTATAACCTGTAAGGAGATTAAGGTATATTCCGTTTGCTCATTACTCCCTCGCCTAGAAAAGGTATGGAACTTTTCATCATTATTTACGTTACATAATTTAGTTTCCGAGAATTTTACGAAATAAATTCCTTTATTACTTGTTTCTATTCACTACTGTGAATACACACACTGTAGATGTACATACGTTTTCTGACTTCAAATTGTTTTTGTTTTCAGTTTTTTCCAATCAAACATTTCGAATTAATTTTAATTTATTCCAGATTTTTAAAAGATAATCTAAACAGCCTAGAACCTACCTTGGTAAACTTTTCAACACAATAAGGCAGTTCCATAATTTTTCTTATAAAAGCTCTGAATTTGTTGAAAGCCAGCATGTATGATCGAAGTCATAGATTTCCAAAATTGCCAACCTCTACTCCAGATCGAGTTGGCCCAGGCACTTATAATATTAATGGAACTATTGGAAAAGAAGGAAGTAAGAACATGTTTTTTCTTTTGAGCATATATAGCATTCAGTTGACAATAATCTAGCTCTGATGTACTACTAATCTCTAAATCTATTACCATATTTGACGGCATAGGAGATTCTTCTTTTTTCCAAAATTATACTTGAAAAATCACCCAGTGTCTCATATGAGAAAGTTCAATCTCTACTGTTTAGATCTGGATTTATTTGGATTTTCTGAAACGTAAGAATGAAAAGGAACTATAACTCAAGTAATTGTGATACTGCAATTTTGTGCAAAATTTTTTCTTGTGTGTGTCCAACTAAAAATGAGGGTGCATCTTACATGCCACCAGATATGGTATTTATAATGTATTATTTTTAATATTCATTACCAACTTTTACTACTAATAATTACAAATTTTCAGATTTTTTATTAGGTTTATGTATCAAATTTCCAACAGTAAATGCTGTTGTATCATCATCTGACGATAAAGTCCAAATTAAAGTAAGAATCCATGAAAACTTGTTTTTTAGGAAATGTGATCATTCATCCTAAAGGGGAATTTTAAGATAAAATATCCATGTGAATTTGTCTTTATTCTGAGCATTGTTCCTTCTATGCTTAGCATCTGGGTTGTCAACTAGTACTTAAAGTACTGCCCAACTAATTTCTCTTTCTAATATTAGTGAGGAAATTTTTCACAATTATAAGTCACAGATTCAGGATTTATATTATTCCTTAGCAGTCATGCTGCAATTGCCCAATCTGGACAGCCATGGCAGTTTTCTTTTGCCCAAAGATGAAATATTTGAATTTAACTATGATTTTGAGTCTGTTTATGCAAAATTCAGTGCAGAGGCCAGATTTAAAATCAAATTTTCCACAATTTGCCACCAAAAGCTCTGGTGAGGGAATGAGGCTTATTAGGCAAGACAAGGTTTACAGTATTTCAACTTTGCTTTTTTCAAAGAGCCAGAATGCTAAGAGTAGAAAATATCAGCGTAAGTGCAGTGCAACAAATTTATGAATATCAGACTTCATAGAATGCATTTAGTAGTAAACAATTTATTTTCATTAATTTAGCATAATTCTTACTTCAGTAGCTTTTGCATCTTCCCAGCTATGGACAAGGCTTGGATTAATGTAAAAGATAGGTATCTTTTTTTCTACTAGAAAGCAAATGAAAAATATTATAGAAAGACTCAAACCAAGTTAAGTTGAATAAACCGGAATGAGCAGAAAATAGGGTTTGAGGAAAATAGAGGTGGTGTGACAGGAAAACTCACACTTTGTTTGGTTTTATAGTATTAGTATATATATATCCCCCCTCCTTACACAGTTCACTGTCTCATCGGGATGGAGGGGTGTAAACGGAGGTTGGAGGTGATGTATAGCTCAAGTTCAACCATGCTAAGAAGGCTTCAACAATATCTCCAGCCAAATAGTGAGAGTCTGCTGCCACAGGAAAACATGGACTAGGTCATAGAAATGAATGAGGTCACTGCCTGGTAGAGTTTGCAGAGTGCACCAATATGTATATAACGAATACATATTTCAAAAAGAATCCTACAAGGAAGTGGACTTGGAGAGGTCCTAATGGAGTAAAACACGAAATAGACTACATATTGGCTAACAAACTCTACACAGTTATGAATTTTGAGCTACTAAACAACTTCAACACAGGCAGTGACCACAGGATAGTTAGATGCAGAATGAAGATTAACGTCAGAATGGAGCGAAAGAAGTTGATCTCAAACAGGAAACAGGAGGTAAGTATTACAAAATTAGAAGAAAATAGGAAAGAGTTCCAGCTGGAACTTAGAAATAGGTTTTCAACTCTTCAAGAAGTAGAGCTGGAAGCCAAAGTCATGGAAGTTGTAAAGGCAGCGGCAGAAGAAGTAGCAAGCACACCAAAAAGACCAAAGGATAAGAAGTTCAGTGACAGAACCAGGAAAATGATGAAACAGCAAAAGCAACTGAAGCACTCAGACTTGCCAAAGGAGAATATCGAATATGTCAAGCTATGCAAGTCTATCAGAGTGGTGATGATGGAAGATATAAGGAATTTTAACGAAAGAATTGCGCAAGAAGCTATAGAGAACAACAAGAGTATGAAGAGGGTCAGACAACGCCTAGCAATGGGAAAGAAACAAATCTTGGTCGCCCAGAAAGAAGATGGCATGACAACTTCCAATGGACAAGCAATACTGAGGACAGTAACAAAATACTTCACGAACTTATACAAGAAGACAGAAAATGTTGAAGAGGAAAACCAAGAAGAAACTCAAAACTCAGAAAATCCCCCCTCTATTCTCCCAGAAGAAGTAACAGAGGCCATCAAGAAGATGAAGAATGGAAAGGCAGGAGGAGCTGATGGAGTTTTAGCAGAATATCTGAAACTTGGTGTTACAGAAATTTCTCC
>KZ308303.1:1096146-1108034 GCA_000376725.2 Ladona fulva | reverse complement strand
TTTGGTCATGTATAATTCTTGATTTCTCCCTTTTCAACCTTGGAATAGGACATTCCTGCCCCAAATTATTACAATATAACTAAAGATTTCCCTTCATGTACAAATAAGAGCAAAGCTGGAGTAGTGAAGGGAAAAGAAGCCACTTTTATTGATAATATACGAAGAAAGCTGCATTTCAAAAGAGTGAATGCAAAATATGAAACTCCTAGGCTTGGATTTAATTCATCTTGTTTGGTAAGATCATGCTTTATCTGATAGAGATATGATTGATTTCTCTTTGGCTGTAATACTACATTAGAGTTTTGAGAAAAGCCCCAAAGAGCTGTAGTTTGTAAGCAAACCAACCATTAGGAAATTCCAATGAATGGGAGGTAGAGCTGGCCATAGATTGCAGAGTATTGTTTTCAATATGTATTTCAGTAACTAAGATACAATCTTCAGGATAGAAGATAACTGATATCATTTTTCTTCTCTCCTAAATATGGAGTTACCAATTGGTTTTCTGCAAGTTAATTCTG
The DNA here is from genome assembly GCA_000376725.2 of Ladona fulva. Lineage (NCBI taxonomy): Eukaryota > Metazoa > Arthropoda > Insecta > Odonata > Libellulidae > Ladona > Ladona fulva. The sequence goes on along the minus strand of KZ308303.1, from coordinate 1,107,516 downwards.
TAATATATTTTTAAGTTCATACTAATAAATCCAATAATTACCCTTCTATAGAATATAAAAGAAATGAAATTAGTAAAACTCTGTTTCTTATTCATGAAGAGGTATGATATTGTATATGCTTTTGTGGAGGCTTACCCTATCACCTATTCATTGAAATGCTTTCCAATTTAGCTTCAAGTTTAGAATTATTTGGAAATGTAAAGTCAAGGAACTCCCTCTCCAAATTTTTGATATTTTATGTCAAAGTCACTCGTCATTCATTTAGTAGCTGATTGGTTAAAAAATGTCTTTGCCATTGCATTAGAAATGCTGAAATAACTAAGGACTATTCATTTTTTATAAACCAATGAAGTCTATGAATATATACCTTACTTTCATTATTCATTGAAAGACCAGAAATCGCTATTTCCTAATTGAATTATTACATGTGTTGGAAAATATATCAATGTATGACAGCATTCATCTAATTTTCCCATAGCGTTTCTTAACAAAGATGCCAGAAACTCCTGGACCTGGAGAATATGAGGTTTCTTTAAATAAATGTCATCTGAATGTCGAGGAAGACCCCAACTCTGGATTTCTTCAGCGAGCTCACAGATTTCAAGATTACAGAGATGATACTCCTGGTATATAGCAAATTTCAGAATTATAATTTCTTCAAAGAAAAGCTATTCATAAAAAACTGAGAAGTATAGCTGAGAAATAACTGACTCTCTCAGAAGATTCAATGCAGATAAATTGTGAATTAGTATAGATACATACAAATACATAAATTCATTCCATTTATGTGCTTTGAATGTGAACAATTGCTGCTACTCTACTAAATTTATTTTTTAGCTCCTTAAAATAAGTAGTATTTCCCTCTGTTTGACCAGTATGAGGATCTCATTCCAACCTTTACCCAGTGGTTCTGTGGATGGCTAGCATCTGGGCCCTGAGTTAGACGGTAACTTTTCTATTTTGCAGATTGCAAAAAATGAATCTGTAAGAAATTTTGTTACATCCTATATTTTTCTTTATTCGTTGAAAATTACTTATCACATAGTCGGAAGAAGCAGAAAATCTTTCCTGGTTAGCCAAGTGGGTAGTAAATTTGCATTTGATGAAAATGGTCCTGGGTTGATTCCTAGTGGGGGCCTGAATGTGCATGACAACATAAGCCCTCAAAGCACATTCAAAAATACTACCATAGATAGGGGGGAAAAGTATGTGGTTCATACTTATTCATCACTTTGAAAAATTCAGATGTTATCTCAAAATAGGTGGGCAGATGGGTAACATGTTACTCATAACAATTCATATTCTATTCTTTGTTAATTAATCCATTATAATGAAATATTAATAAAAATAGAGTAAGTTTTGCATTAATTTATATGTAAGAAAATTAAGGATGGTTTGATTCTTTCTATGTTTCTCAGTCCTTGGAAAGTGTAAATTACTTTTTTTTGATTGAATACAGATTAAATTCCATTTAGTACCTAAAAAGAACTTAGATTATGGAAATGTATCACTTTTGATATCATTTAATATTAACTCAATCTGACTTTAGACAGAGTAACTATTCAAAACTGATTTGCTGATATTTTAGGACCTGGTACCTATGACCTTTGTGGTATGGCGGATGAATTAAAGAGTCATTCAAGACCCAGCCGTTACCTTTCAGCCTCCTGGCAAGCTCCTCCATTTGGTAGTTTTGTCCCACGTTCAATATCTCTCTCAGCTTCTAAGGATACACCAGGTCCAGGCAGCTACAATACTCAGGTCATTATTAAAGGTTTTTGTTTTAAGATTGGTTGGTCATAGCTCTTCAAGCTAGCATGTTTTTATTGTGGTAGACAAATATTTATAATTATTCAGGATTGGATTTTCCTTAATCTAGGAACTTCTCCTTATTCTAGGACTTTTTGTTTATCAAAAATTTAATGATATTAAAGTTAATCCCTATGAAGCTTCAATATGAAGATTATATAAATGTATAGATTATTCTACTTTGTTGAATATTAGCCTCAATTCCTTGAAACCTAGGAGCTCAAGTAGACTTTTTACTGTATGGGGCCAATAAATATTGAGAGGAGCAAGGATATCTGCCTCATGATATGGAATCAAACTTTTAATGGGAGAGAATTCCCTGGAAATATTAGAAAAAACATGCATATCTGGAAGGAAAGGAAAAGGAGTTTACAAAAAGTGAAAAAACAGATCTCTCAATATTTGTATTTAAGATATAGTATGCATATGAATTGAACAAGGGCTGGTGGACCAAGGGAGGGCCAAGGAAGTTTGTGGGAGGGCCATCTTACCCTACCCTTTAGTTGTTCCTGTTGAAAGCTAAGATTCTCAGAACTGCTTTAAAATTTTGGAAAAGTTTTAAAAGTCTATCCACTATCTAGTGAAAAAAATGTTGCAATTAAACTTTGAATTGCATAAAATTGAAAGCATCAGAAGCCATGAGTGGCCATCAACAAGCTTTCCTGCAGCACTCATAGAGACTTCCTGTTAAGGTTCATCTGTATTATTGCTTTTTATGGCGAAATGAAATCATTGCACCCCTTTCTCATACATTCTTTGCTAAAAGAATAGAAGGGCATATACTTAGGATTCACATCACTCAAACTCACCATCCTTCTACGTTTTCCTACAGAACTATACCTGACTCTGCTTGAAGGGGACCAATGGCTCTCTACTTCAGTACACTTATCTTATTTCATTCAGACATATAAATTATGACAAGCGAAGTAAGCAGTGAAACTATAAAAAAATCCAAAATGAAAAAAAAGTCAATGCACTGCCCGGGAATCGAACCCGGGTCGCAAGAATGGGAATCTTGCATGATACCACTACACCAGCAGTGCGACTATATGAGGGACTTCTTCCTAATTTCCTTACCTTATGCAGTAAAGAAAATTAATATTCTCTTGATAATTTTCTCGTTTTAAGTCGTGAAGTTTTTTAAAGTTTAAGTTTTATAGTGGCAGCTCTCGTCGTTGCATTCCCATAGATTTTTCAAATTTAGCATTCAATCTCATCCAGTATCATGTAAACACTTATTTCATTAAGTTTTATTGCTATCGGTTTTCAAAATCAGAGATCGATAGTCTAAGGTTATTTCTGGAGGAATGGAGAACCAAATCAGACACCCTTTCTTTTCCTTAACTAATTTTTTTCAATGCAGTAATTATAGTAGATCCGAAAGCAAGAATTCATGACTAATACACTATAGATTCGAGTTAAAACTAATTAATTGGCAAATTTGTGGATTTGAATCCTCCTATTGCAAGGAAAATATCTCATTCGCTCTTAAAAATTTCGGTTAGTCATCAGTTCAAGGAGTTTATAAATTAATTAATTAAATAAGTAGAATAAAAACTCGGGATGTTTCGACCAGAGCAGGCGCAAGAGTTAATGACGCCAATAGACAAAGAAGCGCCCTTCCCTGCATAAGCCAATGTTTCCTAAAATGAAGTAGCAAAATCTGATGTTTACAAGTCTTTCTATTTACCTAGGGGTATAAATGATTTAATTGCAGAATGTATAACAAAGATAGCGCCTTAAGAGTCCTATATGTTAAAAATAATGACTAGCGTATCCATTTGGGCACTCGTATCATAGGTTAATAGGTTACCCCAACCTAGGCCATTTTCTATGCTAGCCAAATGACAAACCTGGCCCTGGTAGCGTTTACTGTTTCATTTTCCGAGAGAGATATTAAAAAAGAAGTTGGTATTATTCGAGGGCAACAGTACAAATGGCACTCTAATGATCACAGGATTAGTGTCTTTGTTCAAATTGTCCCACGAATTCGACAATAAATTTGCAAAACCCATTTATTTCATGCAACACTAAGTATTTCAGCCACCCATTGCTAGATATTCTATTATATTTCTTCCTCTGAAACTTGTAAATTCAGAAATATTCCTTTAATTATTATTACCATAAAGCTTAGAAAACTATATTATTATTTTAATGAATTTTGGTGAAATTATCGTAAATTTATTAAATTGGTATTTTAATAACTCTTTCTGTTTAGGGAAACACAGTTACGAGTAGTGCAATTCTTTCTGTAGAAAACATGAAAATTGTTTCAAATTCAATCCTTTTTCAATTTCCAGGATTTGTGGACAAGAAAGCATAATAACATGAATGCAGTTCTTAAATCGCGAGCTGAGAGATGCATCACCCCGCCATACGCTGTGAGTGGCAATTATTTTCATCTCTTTCTCCGGGCATTCTTAACCCTTTCGCGGCGGCGAAGGCTCCAAATTTTATGCATTTGATAGAAAATAAGAAAGGAGACGTAATTTTTAAGAATCAATTATCATAATATGACTCCGTAATGAGCAAACGACAAAGACGTTCAAATCTGTTCAATGGAATTGAAGCGGAATAATACTTTAAATTACTTTTCCCATTTATACGGTAGGCCCAGTCATGGGATGATTTGCTTAATCGATGGGAATTAACAGGTCAGACGCTGATGGATTTTGTGGGAACTGTTTAATTATTTAATCATCATACAGTTGTAAACTGCTTGGCAGCTTGGTTTGTAGGATATATTAACTCTGTCATTTATCATTTTAAGAAGGGATAGCCGAGAAGTTATATTAAAAATTTTAAGGTAAGACTTAATTATGACTGCATTTCCTATTCCAACAATAGATTAGAATTTAAACAGCTAGTTTACTTGAAATTTAACGTTAGAAAAAGTCATCGCTATATATACGATGCTCCTAGATTACATGAATTCATGAACTGTATATTTTGCTTTGTGGAAGCATATTAAAGTGGTTGCATATAGTTATTACGTATTATATAATACGTGTACCTATTTTACCAATTTATACGATGAAAAGAGGCGGAGGGATAATTTGTCAATGCTGTAGGAAGGCACGTTCTTTAATATTCTAAATCCCAGCAATCCCAACATACTTACTCATTTAATTTCTACATTAATCTGGATTGTTGAACTTTTAAACAACAAAATTTAACAGGATGACATGCTTTATTTTAATAACCATTCATTTTCGCAAGATTAAAAAGTCTTATAATTGGGCTAAAATTTATGGACCACTACATATTCACAACACGATCGGAAGCCATCAAAGTCAGGTCGAATACCCAAACAAATTTGCGAGACCTTCGGAAGAAATGCGACCATAAATCATTTTTGTTGCTCATTCTTGTTAGAGCTTGTCAATTTTTTTTTATTTGAATGGAGGATGAAAGGGCCCTCCATTCATTTACATGTATGGTGCGTAGGCGCTCGGACCGGATGCGAGTAGTCCAATCGTCTAATATCGGCCACACATTGTGCCGCGCCCGTCTCCAACGGAGATGTCAACTCCAGAATATGCAACTCCCACGTTGCATTATAAATGAAAAGTTTTCCTCTTATAATACGAAATGTATGACTTCAAAAACACTGTCTCCTTTGCAAATTACTATCGGCAAATCATAATCGATGATATTGGCTGTAATTTCAGATATAATATAAAAAAGATGATAAAAACTAAAAACTCACCAGGACTCCATGAGGTTGAAGAGATACAAAGGAGTATATTTTGGCAATAGAACTGAACCTAGAGATTCTGTATTATTGAAGAAATCAGAGGGACCAGGTCCAACAGAGTATGATGTTTCATCAAAGACTTGGGAGGTGCCCTTATCATATACAGGCAAGAAATGGCTTGCTATTCATCACATAAAAGATGGACAATACTACATCACTCTGGTTTTGAAATCTGAGAAACTGCCGGACACTGTAAATTCTTTCAAAAAGATATCTTTTTTGAAAGGCTACCATCCTGTCCATTTGAATTCGGATATGATGCGGTACTTTGATCTTTTAATGAGGAATGCTATAATAGAAGTGAGTAGAACCTCCAATTAAGAAATCTATTTGTAGTGTCACATAGCACTTTTATATAGAGGAAGATTTCTGTGAGAAAAATATACATAGTTGAAATGTTTCTCTTCTAACATAAGCTTTGAATTTTACTCTATATCAAATAATCAGCTGAAAAGAGTGTATTCTGAGGCAGTTTAAGCTCTTCTTTGTGGTATGGTATGTAGAATCAGGGAATAATGCTCGTTTTATATTTGAAAAACAATAGGAGCAACTTGCATTCTTATTTTTATTCCTTAATGGTTATAATGATCCATGATTAAGTTGCATCTCTCTTGCCATTAATTATACTTTGTAATAATGTAATTTTCTGTCTGCTATTCAATTGAGAAATGTACCACAGTACATATTATATTTCATAGCTCTTTATATTTTTCAAGTCCTACTATTAAAGGATTTTATTTTATCATGGCTTGTTTCCAGATTTGAAATTTACTGATTGAAATGTGTATCTGCTCAATGGCAACCCATTCAGTCATTATTCACATAGGTGATAGTACAGTTTTTGGGAAAATTTCATTATCATTATCGGGAGTGTGATCACGCTCTTCCCGTCTTTTGCCAAAAGTGCCGGGAGCGCAATACCACTTCTCGAGCTGTGTCATTATTAGATGCTATAATGCTGACACAATCAACAAGCAATATATATCAAAGATGAAAACTAATGTAATAAATGTTTCCTTAAGTTTTTGAATATGAAATTTCATTTATTTGTAGTTCATATTTTTTTCCTTAATCTATTGCAAAATCAGCAAAAATTCCTTGGCAATTTTAGCACAGTTCCTACGAAATTGGCTGGCACTCAAAGGGTTAAACTCACTGGTAAATGTGATTAATCACTAATTATATACATTGAAAACACCACTTATATTTTGTTAAATATTGGCAGGGAGAAGTTTTAGAATATGGAATGTCTTAAAATTTTGATATTTTCCTTTTAAATTCCTTATTGAACCACTGAATTATATCATCTCAGAGCCACAAAAATGTACTCAGCCCAGGCCAATAAGCATCTTTCAGACCAATACAAGTCAGCACTATAACTTTTTACATACATATGAACTACTAGAGAGGGGTCTATGATAATCAGAGGCTCAATAGATGTTTATGCAAGAGAAACCCTGAGTTAGGTAATTGAAGAAAGGAAGGGAGAAAAGAGGCAACAAAAAATATACCAAGTGGAGAACAAGGATTCAGTTGAATTAATTTGGAAAATACTTTTAAGAACATAAATGTTCTTCATGTCTGTTGATACAATGAACTGAAAAAAAATCATAGACTTAGGATAATAAGATAGGAAAACATTGGTGAAGTATAAGATCAAAACGCCATGGTTTACACAAGAAATGGTCTAAAAATAGGAGGGAAGGAAATATTTGGAGGATGAATTACAAATGCAAAAGTAAAGAATGGGGCAGGGTTTAAGGTTAAAGAGAACTGCTTGTAAGCAATTGGTAGTCAGAGAATGCTGAAAAATTAGGTTGGCATGATTAATTATATGATGAGAAATACTATTTCTCTACAGTTTTTCTCTTATAGTGTACTAACAGTATATTTGGTCATGTATAATTCTTGATTTCTCCCTTTTCAACCTTGGAATAGGACATTCCTGCCCCAAATTATTACAATATAACTAAAGATTTCCCTTCATGTACAAATAAGAGCAAAGCTGGAGTAGTGAAGGGAAAAGAAGCCACTTTTATTGATAATATACGAAGAAAGCTGCATTTCAAAAGAGTGAATGCAAAATATGAAACTCCTAGGCTTGGATTTAATTCATCTTGTTTGGTAAGATCATGCTTTATCTGATAGAGATATGATTGATTTCTCTTTGGCTGTAATACTACATTAGAGTTTTGAGAAAAGCCCCAAAGAGCTGTAGTTTGTAAGCAAACCAACCATTAGGAAATTCCAATGAATGGGAGGTAGAGCTGGCCATAGATTGCAGAGTATTGTTTTCAATATGTATTTCAGTAACTAAGATACAATCTTCAGGATAGAAGATAACTGATATCATTTTTCTTCTCTCCTAAATATGGAGTTACCAATTGGTTTTCTGCAAGTTAATTCTGTAATATATTTTTAAGTTCATACTAATAAATCCAATAATTACCCTTCTATAGAATATAAAAGAAATNGGCCATCAAGAAGATGAAGAATGGAAAGGCAGGAGGAGCAGATGGAGTTTTAGCAGAATATCTGAAACTTGGTATTACAGAGATTTCTCCTGTCCTAGAATAGTTATTCACTAATTGCCTTAGACAAGGGAGAATTTCAAAGGAATGGAACCATGCAAAGATTGTCCTTTTGCACAAGAAAGTCGTTTCGCAGATTATATAGTACTCTTTGCAACCAACAGTGAAGATCTAGCATCAAGACTATAAGAACTTAACGCAGCTGGGCAGAAAATAGGACTCAGGATAAACTTATTGAAAACTAAGGTAATGTATAATTCTTTTGAGACACAAGCACCAATCCTACTACAAGAGGTACCCCTTGATGTTTGTTCAGAGTACACTTACCTGGGACAACAGGTTACGACAGGAGAGAAAAACAGGATCAATGAAGTGAATCGAAGAATAAAACTAGGATGGAGTGTTTTCGGAAGGAACAAACATATTCTGAAGTCAAAAATGCCATTGGTCTTGAAGAGAAAGGTCTTCAACCAATGCATTCTACCAGTTTTGACATATGGAAGTGAAACATGGGTGTTAAATGCAGCAATAACCCAGTGAATTCAGACTTCACAAAGAAGTATGGAACGATGTATGCTTGGAATCACAAGAAGAGGAAACAGGAAAGACAGAGAAGGGACAGGAAACACAACACCTGGGTTAGGAAGATAACAGGAGTGACAGACATAGATAAGGTAAGATCACTGAAATGGATGTGGGCAGGCCATGTTGCAAGGATAAACGACAACCGATGGACATCAGCAGTTCTGAACTGGATACTGAGAGATGTGAAGAGACCAAGAAGAAGACCAAGGGACCGATGGAACAGAGACATCATTCAGTATTTAGGGGTAACATGGCAACAAGAGGCTCAGAATAGAGAGAACTGGAAAGCGCTTGGGGAGGCCTACATCCAACATCAGATTGAAAATGACTGATGATGATGTATATATATATATCATTTCTTTACAACCCCTTTTCTTAGTTCTTTGGGAAGATAAACTCATCCTATTCAAAAATAAAGTCTGTTCTCAGACTGCTACATCTCTATATATACCATTTATACTCTTAGAACTTTGCATCCATCTTGTAATAAGGTTGCAAAAATTGGATATGTCAAGAGGGGTTTATGAGAAAACGGAACACATGTGAGATAAAACAGATGGTGAACAGGAGGGGGGGATAAGAAAATAGTTAGTAATGGCTAGGTAATGAATGAATGTGGATTGAAAGAAAAAAAAATTAAGTGATGTGAGACGAGTGTTTTATGATAGCTTTTTATGTAATGCATTGGATAGAATGAATGAATGGTGGCAGAGTGACTAAGATGGTGTATGAGAAGAATTTGAATAGAGCATAAGGGAGAGAAAGGAAAAAAGCTCTAAATGAAATGTTGAAGCAGAGAGATGTTTATGTCTTAAAGAAATAGAGTGAGTATATGAAAAGGATTTTCATTAAGTCTGAAACATAAAACATCCACAGATAAGAAGGTATGATGGTGCAATTTGAATTTATGAAGTGGATAAAATGCTTACTTAAAAGGAGAAAGTATGAGTGACATGCATGCAATTGGGAAAATGAATAGTAAAATTTCTGCTGATCCTAGAAAATACTCATACTTCTAATTAAATTAAAGTTTCAGAAAAACATCTGATGCCAATAAAAAGCTTTCTTGATTCAATATAACAGCTCTAAATTTTAGTGCCATTGTTGCAGCTGAGCTATTGCAATGTGTATCTGCTCAATGGCAACCCATTCAGTCATTATCCACATAAGTGGTATAGTACAGTTTTTGAGAAAATTTTGTTATCATTATTTAATCATTGATTTGTTAGGCTAAGAATTTATTGAGTTTAGTTCTACATGGAAAATGAAAAGAAAACTATATTTGAACAGGTAATTTTGCTCCATTCCTTTCCTCTCAACCAAGAGACCAATTTCTTGGAAGTAAATCATCTTTGTGTCAACCAGGACCAACAAGCTATAACCCTAACACAAAAGAACATCCAAAGGTAAGTATGTGCATAACTCTCAGCAGTTAAACTACTGCAGCTGTACCAATAAAGATCAATAGATACAGATAAGAAAACATTAGAAATATAGCAAAAAATAATTGAAAATATTTCCTAGATAAATAAATAAGATAGATAAATTATTTGCTCCAAAACTCTATTTATGTTTCATGATAAGACATTATTTAATAATATTATTCTTATTTCATCATAAATTCTGTAAAATTTAGCCAGCATTAACGTAAAATTCTTGATGCTTTTTTCACAATTAATGCTAACAATTTAATTCAATATTATTGTAATTTCTTCAGCAATTTATGCATCCATGTATATAGAAATACAGCTGATTATCATCCACCGTTATTAACTCAAGTTAGGCATATATGGTTCATAATATTATCAAATATTCCCAAAATTTTCTTTATCCCTAGTTTGATAAGGTTATTATGTAGAAAAATATAATGTTTAAAAGTATTTATTTCTTCAAATCATAAAGGATATAAAAGAAAAAAATGCTATTTCTGTTACTTGCTTTTAAAGACTGAGAAATCAATCAGGAAAAGAATAGATTAAATTTCCTTAGCTGAGTTTGTAATTACTTCATAAAAACTAAGAGGTTATGCTAAATTGATTTAAATAAGACTTAGAAAATGACCAGAAATGGAATTTGGCCTCATTTTCTGATAGTCTGATCATTGCAAATAAATATTCTTTACATTTATTTTGCCAGAGAATAACTTTGAAGTGGCAACCCAAATCTTTTTTTTTTTTTGGCAATGTTGGAGAGGGATAGTTATTCTCCTATACTCTGTAAAATGAGATATTTTGTCTCTATCAGTAGTTTATGCTGAATTTGATCCAGGTATAAAAGTTTTTACCAAGTAATAATCATGTAAGGATTTCACACCAAACTTATGAGCAATGCATTAATTAATACCTCAAATAATCAAAATAGGATTTAAAATAAGGTTTCTTGTTCAAATTAGAGAAGTAATTGAGAGAGGAGATTATTCAAAACATATTAATTATTCCAATTTTCTATGGATTTACTTCTTGAATGATAAAGCTGATTCAGAACTTAGAAAGTATATAATCAGCTTTCACTTTACTTTTGTGCTATAATTGAAAGTTCCTATACTTGAAAAGAGTTAAACATTGATGTTCTTTCATGTTTGGTAAAAGTAATCTTCTACCATTAAAATTGTTATAAAAGCACTGAGGTACTTTTACTTACCTATGTACCACTGCAAGCATCTTTTCTTATCCTATTACTATTTTCATT
>KZ308303.1:1041433-1089401 GCA_000376725.2 Ladona fulva | reverse complement strand
AGATATAATATAAAAAAGATGATAAAAACTAAAAACTCACCAGGACTCCATGAGGTTGAAGAGATACAAAGGAGTATATTTTGGCAATAGAACTGAACCTAGAGATTCTGTATTATTGAAGAAATCAGAGGGACCAGGTCCAACAGAGTATGATGTTTCATCAAAGACTTGGGAGGTGCCCTTATCATATACAGGCAAGAAATGGCTTGCTATTCATCACATAAAAGATGGACAATACTACATCACTCTGGTTTTGAAATCTGAGAAACTGCCGGACACTGTAAATTCTTTCAAAAAGATATCTTTTTTGAAAGGCTACCATCCTGTCCATTTGAATTCGGATATGATGCGGTACTTTGATCTTTTAATGAGGAATGCTATAATAGAAGTGAGTAGAACCTCCAATTAAGAAATCTATTTGTAGTGTCACATAGCACTTTTATATAGAGGAAGATTTCTGTGAGAAAAATATACATAGTTGAAATGTTTCTCTTCTAACATAAGCTTTGAATTTTACTCTATATCAAATAATCAGCTGAAAAGAGTGTATTCTGAGGCAGTTTAAGCTCTTCTTTGTGGTATGGTATGTAGAATCAGGGAATAATGCTCGTTTTATATTTGAAAAACAATAGGAGCAACTTGCATTCTTATTTTTATTCCTTAATGGTTATAATGATCCATGATTAAGTTGCATCTCTCTTGCCATTAATTATACTTTGTAATAATGTAATTTTCTGTCTGCTATTCAATTGAGAAATGTACCACAGTACATATTATATTTCATAGCTCTTTATATTTTTCAAGTCCTACTATTAAAGGATTTTATTTTATCATGGCTTGTTTCCAGATTTGAAATTTACTGATTGAAATGTGTATCTGCTCAATGGCAACCCATTCAGTCATTATTCACATAGGTGATAGTACAGTTTTTGGGAAAATTTCATTATCATTATCGGGAGTGTGATCACGCTCTTCCCGTCTTTTGCCAAAAGTGCCGGGAGCGCAATACCACTTCTCGAGCTGTGTCATTATTAGATGCTATAATGCTGACACAATCAACAAGCAATATATATCAAAGATGAAAACTAATGTAATAAATGTTTCCTTAAGTTTTTGAATATGAAATTTCATTTATTTGTAGTTCATATTTTTTTCCTTAATCTATTGCAAAATCAGCAAAAATTCCTTGGCAATTTTAGCACAGTTCCTACGAAATTGGCTGGCACTCAAAGGGTTAAACTCACTGGTAAATGTGATTAATCACTAATTATATACATTGAAAACACCACTTATATTTTGTTAAATATTGGCAGGGAGAAGTTTTAGAATATGGAATGTCTTAAAATTTTGATATTTTCCTTTTAAATTCCTTATTGAACCACTGAATTATATCATCTCAGAGCCACAAAAATGTACTCAGCCCAGGCCAATAAGCATCTTTCAGACCAATACAAGTCAGCACTATAACTTTTTACATACATATGAACTACTAGAGAGGGGTCTATGATAATCAGAGGCTCAATAGATGTTTATGCAAGAGAAACCCTGAGTTAGGTAATTGAAGAAAGGAAGGGAGAAAAGAGGCAACAAAAAATATACCAAGTGGAGAACAAGGATTCAGTTGAATTAATTTGGAAAATACTTTTAAGAACATAAATGTTCTTCATGTCTGTTGATACAATGAACTGAAAAAAAATCATAGACTTAGGATAATAAGATAGGAAAACATTGGTGAAGTATAAGATCAAAACGCCATGGTTTACACAAGAAATGGTCTAAAAATAGGAGGGAAGGAAATATTTGGAGGATGAATTACAAATGCAAAAGTAAAGAATGGGGCAGGGTTTAAGGTTAAAGAGAACTGCTTGTAAGCAATTGGTAGTCAGAGAATGCTGAAAAATTAGGTTGGCATGATTAATTATATGATGAGAAATACTATTTCTCTACAGTTTTTCTCTTATAGTGTACTAACAGTATATTTGGTCATGTATAATTCTTGATTTCTCCCTTTTCAACCTTGGAATAGGACATTCCTGCCCCAAATTATTACAATATAACTAAAGATTTCCCTTCATGTACAAATAAGAGCAAAGCTGGAGTAGTGAAGGGAAAAGAAGCCACTTTTATTGATAATATACGAAGAAAGCTGCATTTCAAAAGAGTGAATGCAAAATATGAAACTCCTAGGCTTGGATTTAATTCATCTTGTTTGGTAAGATCATGCTTTATCTGATAGAGATATGATTGATTTCTCTTTGGCTGTAATACTACATTAGAGTTTTGAGAAAAGCCCCAAAGAGCTGTAGTTTGTAAGCAAACCAACCATTAGGAAATTCCAATGAATGGGAGGTAGAGCTGGCCATAGATTGCAGAGTATTGTTTTCAATATGTATTTCAGTAACTAAGATACAATCTTCAGGATAGAAGATAACTGATATCATTTTTCTTCTCTCCTAAATATGGAGTTACCAATTGGTTTTCTGCAAGTTAATTCTGTAATATATTTTTAAGTTCATACTAATAAATCCAATAATTACCCTTCTATAGAATATAAAAGAAATGAAATTAGTAAAACTCTGTTTCTTATTCATGAAGAGGTATGATATTGTATATGCTTTTGTGGAGGCTTACCCTATCACCTATTCATTGAAATGCTTTCCAATTTAGCTTCAAGTTTAGAATTATTTGGAAATGTAAAGTCAAGGAACTCCCTCTCCAAATTTTTGATATTTTATGTCAAAGTCACTCGTCATTCATTTAGTAGCTGATTGGTTAAAAAATGTCTTTGCCATTGCATTAGAAATGCTGAAATAACTAAGGACTATTCATTTTTTATAAACCAATGAAGTCTATGAATATATACCTTACTTTCATTATTCATTGAAAGACCAGAAATCGCTATTTCCTAATTGAATTATTACATGTGTTGGAAAATATATCAATGTATGACAGCATTCATCTAATTTTCCCATAGCGTTTCTTAACAAAGATGCCAGAAACTCCTGGACCTGGAGAATATGAGGTTTCTTTAAATAAATGTCATCTGAATGTCGAGGAAGACCCCAACTCTGGATTTCTTCAGCGAGCTCACAGATTTCAAGATTACAGAGATGATACTCCTGGTATATAGCAAATTTCAGAATTATAATTTCTTCAAAGAAAAGCTATTCATAAAAAACTGAGAAGTATAGCTGAGAAATAACTGACTCTCTCAGAAGATTCAATGCAGATAAATTGTGAATTAGTATAGATACATACAAATACATAAATTCATTCCATTTATGTGCTTTGAATGTGAACAATTGCTGCTACTCTACTAAATTTATTTTTTAGCTCCTTAAAATAAGTAGTATTTCCCTCTGTTTGACCAGTATGAGGATCTCATTCCAACCTTTACCCAGTGGTTCTGTGGATGGCTAGCATCTGGGCCCTGAGTTAGACGGTAACTTTTCTATTTTGCAGATTGCAAAAAATGAATCTGTAAGAAATTTTGTTACATCCTATATTTTTCTTTATTCGTTGAAAATTACTTATCACATAGTCGGAAGAAGCAGAAAATCTTTCCTGGTTAGCCAAGTGGGTAGTAAATTTGCATTTGATGAAAATGGTCCTGGGTTGATTCCTAGTGGGGGCCTGAATGTGCATGACAACATAAGCCCTCAAAGCACATTCAAAAATACTACCATAGATAGGGGGGAAAAGTATGTGGTTCATACTTATTCATCACTTTGAAAAATTCAGATGTTATCTCAAAATAGGTGGGCAGATGGGTAACATGTTACTCATAACAATTCATATTCTATTCTTTGTTAATTAATCCATTATAATGAAATATTAATAAAAATAGAGTAAGTTTTGCATTAATTTATATGTAAGAAAATTAAGGATGGTTTGATTCTTTCTATGTTTCTCAGTCCTTGGAAAGTGTAAATTACTTTTTTTTGATTGAATACAGATTAAATTCCATTTAGTACCTAAAAAGAACTTAGATTATGGAAATGTATCACTTTTGATATCATTTAATATTAACTCAATCTGACTTTAGACAGAGTAACTATTCAAAACTGATTTGCTGATATTTTAGGACCTGGTACCTATGACCTTTGTGGTATGGCGGATGAATTAAAGAGTCATTCAAGACCCAGCCGTTACCTTTCAGCCTCCTGGCAAGCTCCTCCATTTGGTAGTTTTGTCCCACGTTCAATATCTCTCTCAGCTTCTAAGGATACACCAGGTCCAGGCAGCTACAATACTCAGGTCATTATTAAAGGTTTTTGTTTTAAGATTGGTTGGTCATAGCTCTTCAAGCTAGCATGTTTTTATTGTGGTAGACAAATATTTATAATTATTCAGGATTGGATTTTCCTTAATCTAGGAACTTCTCCTTATTCTAGGACTTTTTGTTTATCAAAAATTTAATGATATTAAAGTTAATCCCTATGAAGCTTCAATATGAAGATTATATAAATGTATAGATTATTCTACTTTGTTGAATATTAGCCTCAATTCCTTGAAACCTAGGAGCTCAAGTAGACTTTTTACTGTATGGGGCCAATAAATATTGAGAGGAGCAAGGATATCTGCCTCATGATATGGAATCAAACTTTTAATGGGAGAGAATTCCCTGGAAATATTAGAAAAAACATGCATATCTGGAAGGAAAGGAAAAGGAGTTTACAAAAAGTGAAAAAACAGATCTCTCAATATTTGTATTTAAGATATAGTATGCATATGAATTGAACAAGGGCTGGTGGACCAAGGGAGGGCCAAGGAAGTTTGTGGGAGGGCCATCTTACCCTACCCTTTAGTTGTTCCTGTTGAAAGCTAAGATTCTCAGAACTGCTTTAAAATTTTGGAAAAGTTTTAAAAGTCTATCCACTATCTAGTGAAAAAAATGTTGCAATTAAACTTTGAATTGCATAAAATTGAAAGCATCAGAAGCCATGAGTGGCCATCAACAAGCTTTCCTGCAGCACTCATAGAGACTTCCTGTTAAGGTTCATCTGTATTATTGCTTTTTATGGCGAAATGAAATCATTGCACCCCTTTCTCATACATTCTTTGCTAAAAGAATAGAAGGGCATATACTTAGGATTCACATCACTCAAACTCACCATCCTTCTACGTTTTCCTACAGAACTATACCTGACTCTGCTTGAAGGGGACCAATGGCTCTCTACTTCAGTACACTTATCTTATTTCATTCAGACATATAAATTATGACAAGCGAAGTAAGCAGTGAAACTATAAAAAAATCCAAAATGAAAAAAAAGTCAATGCACTGCCCGGGAATCGAACCCGGGTCGCAAGAATGGGAATCTTGCATGATACCACTACACCAGCAGTGCGACTATATGAGGGACTTCTTCCTAATTTCCTTACCTTATGCAGTAAAGAAAATTAATATTCTCTTGATAATTTTCTCGTTTTAAGTCGTGAAGTTTTTTAAAGTTTAAGTTTTATAGTGGCAGCTCTCGTCGTTGCATTCCCATAGATTTTTCAAATTTAGCATTCAATCTCATCCAGTATCATGTAAACACTTATTTCATTAAGTTTTATTGCTATCGGTTTTCAAAATCAGAGATCGATAGTCTAAGGTTATTTCTGGAGGAATGGAGAACCAAATCAGACACCCTTTCTTTTCCTTAACTAATTTTTTTCAATGCAGTAATTATAGTAGATCCGAAAGCAAGAATTCATGACTAATACACTATAGATTCGAGTTAAAACTAATTAATTGGCAAATTTGTGGATTTGAATCCTCCTATTGCAAGGAAAATATCTCATTCGCTCTTAAAAATTTCGGTTAGTCATCAGTTCAAGGAGTTTATAAATTAATTAATTAAATAAGTAGAATAAAAACTCGGGATGTTTCGACCAGAGCAGGCGCAAGAGTTAATGACGCCAATAGACAAAGAAGCGCCCTTCCCTGCATAAGCCAATGTTTCCTAAAATGAAGTAGCAAAATCTGATGTTTACAAGTCTTTCTATTTACCTAGGGGTATAAATGATTTAATTGCAGAATGTATAACAAAGATAGCGCCTTAAGAGTCCTATATGTTAAAAATAATGACTAGCGTATCCATTTGGGCACTCGTATCATAGGTTAATAGGTTACCCCAACCTAGGCCATTTTCTA
Organism: Ladona fulva; assembly: GCA_000376725.2. Lineage (NCBI taxonomy): Eukaryota > Metazoa > Arthropoda > Insecta > Odonata > Libellulidae > Ladona > Ladona fulva. The sequence continues at coordinate 1,083,262 of KZ308303.1, read as the reverse complement.
TGCTAGCCAAATGACAAACCTGGCCCTGGTAGCGTTTACTGTTTCATTTTCCGAGAGAGATATTAAAAAAGAAGTTGGTATTATTCGAGGGCAACAGTACAAATGGCACTCTAATGATCACAGGATTAGTGTCTTTGTTCAAATTGTCCCACGAATTCGACAATAAATTTGCAAAACCCATTTATTTCATGCAACACTAAGTATTTCAGCCACCCATTGCTAGATATTCTATTATATTTCTTCCTCTGAAACTTGTAAATTCAGAAATATTCCTTTAATTATTATTACCATAAAGCTTAGAAAACTATATTATTATTTTAATGAATTTTGGTGAAATTATCGTAAATTTATTAAATTGGTATTTTAATAACTCTTTCTGTTTAGGGAAACACAGTTACGAGTAGTGCAATTCTTTCTGTAGAAAACATGAAAATTGTTTCAAATTCAATCCTTTTTCAATTTCCAGGATTTGTGGACAAGAAAGCATAATAACATGAATGCAGTTCTTAAATCGCGAGCTGAGAGATGCATCACCCCGCCATACGCTGTGAGTGGCAATTATTTTCATCTCTTTCTCCGGGCATTCTTAACCCTTTCGCGGCGGCGAAGGCTCCAAATTTTATGCATTTGATAGAAAATAAGAAAGGAGACGTAATTTTTAAGAATCAATTATCATAACATGACTCCGTAATGAGCAAACGACAAAGACGTTCAAATCTGTTCAATGGAATTGAAGCGGAATAATACTTTAAATTACTTTTCCCATTTATACGGTAGGCCCAGTCATGGGATGATTTGCTTAATCGATGGGAATTAACAGGTCAGACGCTGATGGATTTTGTGGGAACTGTTTAATTATTTAATCATCATACAGTTGTAAACTGCTTGGCAGCTTGGTTTGTAGGATATATTAACTCTGTCATTTATCATTTTAAGAAGGGATAGCCGAGAAGTTATATTAAAAATTTTAAGGTAAGACTTAATTATGACTGCATTTCCTATTCCAACAATAGATTAGAATTTAAACAGCTAGTTTACTTGAAATTTAACGTTAGAAAAAGTCATCGCTATATATACGATGCTCCTAGATTACATGAATTCATGAACTGTATATTTTGCTTTGTGGAAGCATATTAAAGTGGTTGCATATAGTTATTACGTATTATATAATACGTGTACCTATTTTACCAATTTATACGATGAAAAGAGGCGGAGGGATAATTTGTCAATGCTGTAGGAAGGCACGTTCTTTAATATTCTAAATCCCAGCAATCCCAACATACTTACTCATTTAATTTCTACATTAATCTGGATTGTTGAACTTTTAAACAACAAAATTTAACAGGATGACATGCTTTATTTTATTTTAATAACCATTCATTTTCGCAAGATTAAAAAGTCTTATAATTGGGCTAAAATTTATGGACCACTACATATTCACAACACGATCGGAAGCCATCAAAGTCAGGTCGAATACCCAAACAAATTTGCGAGACCTTCGGAAGAAATGCGACCATAAATCATTTTTGTTGCTCATTCTTGTTAGAGCTTGTCAATTTTTTTTTATTTGAATGGAGGATGAAAGGGCCCTCCATTCATTTACATGTATGGTGCGTAGGCGCTCGGACCGGATGCGAGTAGTCCAATCGTCTAATATCGGCCACACATTGTGCCGCGCCCGTCTCCAACGGAGATGTCAACTCCAGAATATGCAACTCCCACGTTGCATTATAAATGAAAAGTTTTCCTCTTATAATACGAAATGTATGACTTCAAAAACACTGTCTCCTTTGCAAATTACTATCGGCAAATCATAATCGATGATATTGGCTGTAATTTCAAACATACAGTGGAATAGCCCCTTATTTTTCTTTCTGATTAATTGGTAGAGAGTATAATAGTTCAAACAGTTAGTCACTCCTTTATCATTTTATGTAAAAATAGGAATATTATTAAGTAGAATTTTCGTAATATTTATTATTAATTATTTAGTAATAAAATCTTTAAAAGTAGTTTAAATTGAAACACTACTATACCAGAAGCACAATTGGTTAAATTATGCAATGTTTTCATTTAAATATTATGTGAAAATATTATGCAGGTATTTGACGAAGATGAGGATGGTGTCAAAGGACCAACATTAAAGCAAAGTATGTGGAATAGTTACATACTTTCGTCTTAGAAATATATGTTGTTCGGTGAGAGAAGAAAAAAGATTTGCGAATAATATCACCGTAGTTCCTATGGTTATCTTTGTTTTAAAGTTTAAATTTTTGATTAAAGTTATTTGATGCAATGGATAACTCGTACTTCAAATTTTCTGTGCAATTGTAGAAGTGGTTCTAACATATTGTAACTTAGGTAGATGTACAAAAACCAGCAAAACAAGAAGATACTTTTTCATAATGATTTATTACGCAATACAACAATGTTAATTTGAGAGAACCATTAATTGGGTAAATTATTCCGATTTTCAAAGCAATCCTTGAGTACGTTACTCCCTACCGTTTGATGGGTAATAGTCCGTTTTCTTGGTTTCCACTTCGTTTTAGATGGCTTTTTTTTTTGATTTGTGTGGAATATAAATTTTAAAATCGTAACCTATATAATTATATTGGTTTGAAGAATATTGTGGTGGCTTGTAGCTCCGAAATAAAAGCCATGCGTTTGCGCAAAGTCCGATCAAGGGTTATAGTTCTTGGATTGAAATGACTGGTAATGATGGACAGTAGAAAGAATATTTACTTTTATCATAAAAAAGACAGTAAGAAGAAGTTAATAAGATAAAGTTAACCTTAGCAAAGAAATTTGATTTGAATTGTTGATAATTTATGCTGGATTTGAATGATTCATTGTAGTTGTGAGCACCTTTCACTTCTGCGTTTCTGCGACCATCTGAGCAATGGCTGCGAGGGAAGAATAGAAGGGAAATACAGTAAAATCCAAATAGAAAGAAAAAATATATAATAGACTCAGATAGAAGAAAGATTTCGAATGTGGGACAAAGAGAGAAAATATTTTGAATTTGTGGGAGAAAATCTGTTGTCTCTAACAACTAGGCTGAAAATTTGCTGGAAGTAGAGGGGAAAGTTTTAGGACGTCAATTGCAAGAAATATCTAGTTGATAGCTGATAAGCTATTATTTAAATCTTACAAGGCATAATTTAAACTTTAAAATTGAAATTCCAACTGAGAAATATTTCGGCCCAGTCGGGTTTGATTTGGGTAGTCTGTAGCAGTAAAGTTTGGATTAAGCGGCATTTGGGGTGGAGGGTGGATAAAAATTCTTTTACCATTCGTACAGGTAGAATACGTGCAATTAAAATACTATGCAAGAAGTGACTCTGCGACTAAAGTCCTACTAGTCTAAAGTACTTCCAACTGTTGAGAAAGGAAAAATAAAAGTGCCAAGTATTGCAGCATAAGAAAGAAATATATTTTTGGGATCACCTTAATTTTCTGAGCATGTAAACGGATAAGTCCCTAAGAAGCTTTCTCTCTAGTTTTCCGTTGGTGGAGTGGTTGTAAAGATTCATTAATGCATAGATAGGTGCATCCACTTGCTCGATATCTGGCTGGTTTAGACCATAGATTGCTGTATTCACTTAGCGGATGTGAGGAAGATGACGTTCATTTTTCTGATGATCTCTTGGCGTCGAAGACTGGATTCTTCTCCCTCATTTCCTCCCCATTTCGTCCATCCTATACCCCCTACACTCATACACCCAACCCCTCCATCTTCAGCTGATTTACGACTTGGTCGTACGGGTGAGTGGGTGTGGTCGCGAGGGTGGTCCACAAGGAGGGGGAGATAACCGGAAGGAGTAATGGGGAAGGGGATGAGGTTGTGAAAAGCGGAAGAGATGCTGGAGAGGAAAAAAAACAGTTAAGATTCTTTCTCTCAGTCTCTTTATCTCTAAACCACATAAAATCGACTTCTCTTACGAGTAAAAGTAGCATTTTTATTTGTTTACAGTCGCGGTACGAGTGCTCCTCTCCTCATATCTTCCTCCAACTTCCTCTTTTCTAGATTACTACCATTTACGGAATCCAGCCGTGATCCCTGATTAGTTTAAAGTTAATTTCTTTTACATTATGAGCCTGCAGAATAGAATGGAATATGTCGATATGTTATTATTCACCACATAAATAGATATGACTCTTCCACGTCCGTGTATCTTCTTAAAATATTTTCCTTCCTTCGATACATTAACAGACGAGAACTAGAAGCCAACTCCAATTGTATCCTGTGTTTTAAGACCAACAGCACCGTCGACTAGGTTCTGTTGTTTTGATTTGAATTACGTCTGGCAATGGTCACTAGAAAGATCTTATATTTTATCTCTTACCACATGTAAGTTAATGATGCTACTCTTAAGTACGGAGAGATTTATCTGAAAAGTGAGATTATTTGCTCCAAACTTACAAGTAATCAAAACTTGACTATTTTTCATAACTATCGTTATTTTGAGAATAGAAATTAGTTAATTAGAATTCACGGGTCGCTTTATTTCTTGAGGTATAATGTGCGTAAAATAGCCTAAGTTGTAAATTATATACCGTCAGATAGTTTTTTCTTGATGCCTTTGATACACTTTACTATAGCACCGGTTTTGTGACAAGGCACCATCATCAAGTAACGAAGCAGTTGTTTTGTGAAATGTCAAATGATGCAGCCTAGATTTAGTAATTAAATTGTGGTTTAATTTGTAATTAATGAAAGTGTGATTAATGTTTATTTAAGTGTGATTAACGTTTATGAAAGTGTGTTTACTATGTTTTTCAGCATTCATCAGTGCTATAAGGCAAAGATTTACTCACTATCTAATAGGCTGTTTTTATTACTAGCTCATTCGATTACTAATAAGTTCTTAAAATAGATATTTTTTAACAGTTCTAAGATTATACTTACCTTTCTTTTTAAGATATAAATAGTTTCTAATAATTGACTAAACAAGTAAGCCTTCAATTAAGTAAACTCCACGGTTTTAGAAGATAAAGTTTGAAATCGACGAATAGAACGAAGAAAACATAATGAGTATGATTTTCTCAGATGAGAAAACATTATAAGGGCATTTTATGGCCATATCATGAAAAATGAAAATACATTATCCAAGAAATGTTTTTGAGTAGAACTGTTTTTAACAAAAACTCTTTCTAATAGGTGCATCGAATCAATAGCAATTCCTAAAGATAGCCTTTCTTTCTTTTTCTTCTTAAGTGATCACTAAACTCTTTTTGACTTTTCTTGAGGCGTTTGAAACTGCGAATCAAATTCGACAGTGAATGGGCATTGTTCTCATCTAGTGAAGGCATTGTCCTCACTGTCTGCGATAGAGTAGACGCGCTATTCCAGTTCTCATATGGGGTAAACAGCGTACAGAAAAACTTGGTATGAACAAGGAAGAGTGATATACCATGAAGAAAGCAGAATAGCCTTTATAAGCACTACGGAAAAGATATCTATAAAAGGTTAGTGTGGGCGTCTGGATCCAAGAAAGAGAAGAGTGAGGGGAGATCGAACAATGGGAAATAAAAATGAAGAGCGGAAAAGAGAAAAGCAGTTGATGGGGGAGAAACAGGAGAGTGATTAATGGGGGAAGATAAGGGCATTTGATTGTCAGCCAGTCTTGCGTCTTTTTTTCCGGATTTCTTAGGTCGAAATGCTGCCCCATCCTCCTTATTACGCTCGGATATGGTTTCAAAGTCTTCAATTTATCTTTCTGATCATTCCAGTTCTATTTATTTTCGTGTATATCACCATTTTGGACCATTTCCAGCGATTCGAGACAGTAATGCGCGTCTCTCTGCCGTTTTCAAGGAAATGAACGCATATTGGAGATATATTTCTATGGATTTATCTTGGCCGATTGAGAGGAAGGTGCGAGATGAGGTTATCATGAATCTAGGAGGGTAGATCACGGAAAGTGTCAAATATTCATACAAATAAATCTCATATAGGTCTGTACCTTATCTTAAAAACTCTTTCATTCAACGAAAGCAATGTTTTAACGCAACGAGAATTAAGTTTGATAAAAGTTGGCATAGCATGAAGGGGGATTAGATAAATCTTGAATAGTTCCAATAACTATTGCTAGGTAGAATGAACTAAGTAAAACATTCATATAATTAGAATGCTACACGGAAGATGTTGGATATCCCTTAATGATGAATTTTATTGAAATTTTGCGATTTTACCAATTGAAAAACAGTTTAACTGTGGTCAATTTTGATCACAAAATAAGAATTTAAACAATATTTCAGACTATAGACTATATTCCCAAAACTCGATTCCCCGCGGCTACATTTTAGTTGGTCGGTAAAAAATAGATAAAGCGGAATTGAAAGTAAATGTCTGTAACATAAAGACTTCGGATGAGTGCACATAAAATATCTTGTCTCTCTGCAGCAGGTGAATAGCCACATATGTTGGTCACATGCGATGAATCCATGTCATCATGAAATATGTTAAACATTCTGCTATCATTATGTATGTATTATGCGCTTGCTTAAGATCAGAGTTTTTACTTTGAAAATAAATTATATTTTTAATCGTTACTGGTCTGAACAATTGACTTTTAAGGGACTGCAACTATGCCAACGAGAGGGCGGGTTGATAAAAACAGGTTGATACGGTGGATGTATAAAAGATACATTATTTTATTAATATTATCATTATATCATTAATATTATTTTTCTTCACTTTGATTTAAAATTCTTAGGTGGCTACTAATTCTAAAGATTTTCATCAGAGGAAACGCTCGTTTTAGAAGTTGATAGTCGAAGAATTTTTTTCTTCGTTTATGAAGAGGTGCGTTAGCCATACATGTCAACAGTTGAAGGTGAAGAGGGAGAAAAGTCGCTTAACAATTTTGTTGTAATTTATTTTCTGTACTCGTGAAGAATACGTGCGTTAAATCGCATAACTGCCTTTAATATACCTCGCAATTCATTTATTTATTTTCATTTTCTTTTATGCGACCACAACACTTCTTCCCCGATTCTTACCTCTCAAATTTGTATGCTTCCCTCTCGTCTTCCTTTTCTTTTCTACCGTTCTCCCCCACCGTTTTTCCCATCAACCCTCCACATCCTCGCAGTCCATTTAATGTCATCCAAACAAAAATAGTTTTTAAGTGGCACAGCACTTAACTAGTAAGGCGGGAATCCAAAAAGAAATAAAACGGATAGAGAAAAGCATGAGAAAATTAAAGGAGTTTTTATGGATGGAGATAGAAGAAATGTATGGACGGAGAGAGGCGGTTAAGTTCCAAAGATATATGTACACCAAAAGGAGTCCTTTATGGCGGTGAGATATCTATAAATTGGTAGGGAGAGATTGGTAAGAAAAGAGGGCTTATGGGTAGAAACATGGGGAAGTCAGGGACACTCACCCTGCGGCACTTGAATGCGTGCGTGAGATACACCAGCTCTCCTCATGCTCAACCTCATAGGTGCCTAACCCATTTCAGAGGAGGTTCCTTTACTACCCAATTGTGTCAAAGGCATTAGGTATTACCTTTGAGGGCCAATTGCTTTTTGCTTCTCCTGTTTCTCACTCTCACTGTCGTGTCGCAGGATTGCTGCTTTATGGAGTCTGACAATACTGTCTCAACGAAAGCAGACAGAAAAAAACAAGGATAATGTTTTATTTTATGTGATAAATTTAAATTTTCCTTAGAATAAAGTGTAGACTATCGAATTCTTTCATTTTGTTGCTTGTTTAGATAGGTTATAGGTCGAAATCTAAAATTGCATATAAAATCATCGAAGTCACCATGCCGTACTTCTCTCACACATATGGACTGAAAAATTTTCAGTATGATGATTTTCAGTATGATGAACTCAGAAAATTTTGAATACATTAATTTTTCCTCAAATTCAACTGAATAATTAAACATAATCCTTTAATTTTATAGAGGACATGAGTATATTTCCTATCTCAAAAGTAATGCCTTCCTTTGTGTGATGCTAATTAGGAAAACGATGTTGGAATTCCTAATTCCAGCCATTGAAAAGGAAATTAAAATATGGTTTCCAACGTAACGGTGTCTGTTAGACAAATTACATTAATCATGATACCTTTACATTGCAATACCTTTCTTTGTTCTATACTTTCTCGGTTTAAGTATATGAATGTACGTACGATAACAAACTGAGCCAAAGTCAACACCAAAAAATATGCTCATTGTTTTTCTAGTTTATTTGTGATGAAATGCCAATTAAAGACCTTGATTTCCTGAAAGTCTTCTTCTTCAATTTTCAAACATTGATTGGTAGTAAAAGTTTTCTTTGCAATTCCTTTGAGATCTTCGAGTTAATTAACTAAAAAATAAGCTTATAGTCGAAATTAAAAGTCTTTTTCGAATGAAAAATTACATTAAAATGGACAATTTACGATATGGATCACTCAACACGTTATTACCGTACTTCATGTCATTTAAGTTTTTTAAGGACTAATTTCCTCTTCTCGAAAAGTAAAAGAAATGAATAAGAATCATAGAAAATGTAATTGAAAATTCCATAATGGATTACATCATCAGTTTCTGTAACATCCATTATAACAGAATGACCATTGTAATGGTTATTAATGTAGTAATGCAGCCATTTTACATTTGCAGCATTTCCTCCCTAATTTACTCGTGATATTTCGCCGACTTTTTCATTGCTTTGTGCCCAGACTTGAATTCAACGTCTCAGAACGACTAGAGTCTCCTGAATCGTCTTGTTATTCTTGAATGTTTCTTTTCGAGAACTTCAAATAAATTAGTTTCGAAAAAGATCGTGAAATATACTCTCTGGTCTTTCAGACCAGTGAAATAGCCTCCGCTACAAAGGAAGTTTTCAAGAATTTGCTTTTGTACATCGTCATCAGTATATGCTGGCGACATTTTGCTCATTTTTATTCGTAGAATTGCTTATTTTCCATCCTATTCTCAGAAAAACGCACGAAAAAGGGTTTGAGCTTCACAAGGAATTCCTTGCTGATTGCCTTCGCGCTATAGACTCACAAAGCTCTTCGTTTCCTCATTTCAATGCTTTCTTCACTTCTTTTGCCCGTTCGATTTTTTCGATTTCTTCTCTCATTCTCTTCCATCGATCCGTTTCTTCCTTTCCAATCAAAATTAACAATCAAGTCTTTTCAGAAGAAGGCTGCAGCTCATTCTTTTCCTCATTCGTTCATGCACAAATGCGTCTCTTTGCGATGCCGCATCCTCGTCTATTAGCTCTTTTCTTTTGATCATGCACCAGAACGACGGACCATTTTTGTACTTCGCATTTTTTGCGCAGTTTTCAAGAGATCTTCGATTCTCTGATCTTCCGCAGTCAAATAGGAAACGGAGTATTTGCAACTCCATTGATCGCAGATCGAAAATTTTTACGATGGAGCTCGAAAGTCGTTTGGAAGCAGACGCAGGAAGATAAAGGATGGTTTCGCTTGATTCTTCCTAGAAAAAAATCATGCTCCAGCGAGGTCAATTGAGTTCATTCGCAGCCTTTGTATTCTATTTCCTATTCTACCAGAGAAATCATGCAAATCTCTCGTTAAATTTCTTCAAATAAACAATCTTGCCTCCGAACAGATTCTAAGTCAATGGTATATTTCAATAAAGTTAAAAAATATGAGAAATACTTTCGCTTCATCTAGGTTGATCATTGATGTTCTATTAAGAACAGACAACCTTTAAGTCTGGTGAAATTATGTTTTTATTTCTAAGTTAGTCAAAGAATGCAAAGTTTTCGTGAGATTAGAGTTTCTCAAAGTAGTCTCATTAGTTTGTTGGCAATATTTTTTCATCCATTTTTCACATATCCATCCGATAGATGGATTAATTATACGAGTACTTTTTCGAATGATCAACTAAAATGTAATATTTTTGACAATGATTTTATGAAAAATATTATGAATAGAAATCGGCGTAGTGCATTTTATCAACTTCATTTCAGGGGAAAAAGGAAGGAAGGAACGATGGCTTATTGCGTAATTTTCTTTTAAATACTTTTTTTAACGATTAAAAAACAAACTAAGCACAAGGGTTACAAGGATCCAAATGTCACCGACGTTCTTTGTTAGCTTTTTACATCAAAATTGATATATGAATGGCCATCTGCGCAAGCATATAAGGATGTTAATATATAGTAGAGGCAGTCAGACCTGGAGATGGCGACGATAAACATAAACTGATGGAAATTTATTTTAATACATTCTTTGAAGTTTGCGAAAGCATATAAATTTAGGTAGATTTTGCTCAAAAGACTAAAAGCAAACTGCGAAGGGTAGTCTCCGGTAAGATTCATTCTTAAGTATGGATGACAGCAACATGAATTTACTTTTAGCTGCTAAAATAGCTAAAGATCTAAAAAGGGATTATTTTATTCCTACAATATAAGTACGCACCAAATGATTTCAATTCCCTCTCTGTTGATGGCTTTTTAAGAAAAGCATGAGAAAACGTAAGGCGATAAATGGAGGTTGTGGGGGAGGATAGGCTATTAATTTCGAAGCACAACGTCCTGAAAATATGACTTTCTCACTTCCCTGAGTCAATTCAGAGGAATCCGAGGCTTACACTCTTACTTAACGCGTTAGAAATCGTGTTTATTACCATATCTTTCCCCCTCTTTCACTGCGATTTTCAGAATGAAGAGTTTTCATCTCATTAAGCAGCACAAATTTTATTTTAAATTTAAAATTCTAATCCGGTCGCAAAGTTTATCTCTTTTTCCTCGAACTCCCCTCCAACTCTTTTCCCCTTTTCTCTGCATCCTTCCCCTTAACTGCGCTTGCATTTTAAACGGGTGTGTATACCGTAGTCGTTTTAAGGTACTCCCTGCCTCCCCCTAATTTTCACCCTGCCCGGTCCCTCTTTTACCCAATCCGACCATATCTCCTCTCCATTCCAATGCACTCAGGCTCCTTATCTCCTTCATTCCCCACAGGTTCTCTCTCCTCCTTCCCTCCTCAGCTTCTTCTACGGAGGTTTTGAGTGCCTCTCCCCAAACTGAAAACCCCTTCCTTCTCATTACACGGGTTTGCTTTCGTCATTAATCTGAGGGTCCGGGTAGGGTGCGCTCTATGCCATCCTACTTCTCCATTCAACTTTCCTCTGTCCTATTGAGGTACGGTCCGGGGTGTCTCCTCGCCCTGGTTTTACGGCATCCTCTGGCATCTTATAAAAATGTTAGTCCCCTGCCCCCACCCCCGTAAGAATGCGCTCTATCTAACGAAATATTGTCCCCCAACCGGAAGTACTTGGCGCTTAAAGTGTGATGCACTCAGACAAGGTTAACTGAATTGTGAGGATGCGGTTTCTGTCGTGTTTTACGTAGAGGAGTGGCTCGTGGGGTGGTGCTTATAAATCTCGTGCACTAATGGAAGGCGTGCCTTAAGGACGGTGAAAGGTAAAATACTTCACCTTCCCAGGGTCAGGACATAAGGGTGGTGAAATTTTAATCGAAGCTACGGGAGAATAATTTTGGATGAGATATTGGGGGACGTTCTTCACTATCTGATCTCTTTTCATATGTTTACGGATTAATTTACAATATCTGAAGGAGTTCGCTTATAAAATCCTCATAAGGGTGCTGTTTAATATCAAGCTCAAAGTTTGGCGAACGTATGAACCTTCGTATGCTCAATCTTCGAACCTGTCGAGAAATTATAAATTTTTAGCTGTTGACTAGCATATCCCAAATTATTATCTATCCCTTTTCAATAGTTTGTTGCCTTACCCTGAAACTCGCTTACGTGTTTTAAATTACACGTTTTACAATTTAAAAGAACTATCTAAGGGAATTTATGAATCATAATTTAAACTTAGAATAAATAAAATTGATATTAAATCATAAAAATTAAAGAGCGAAATCAATCACTTTTATGGAATGAAATATAATGAATCCTGACGAATGAAATTATGCTAGGATGAAGATTGCCCAGAAAATAAAGTTTACGCTACTATTTTCTATGTAATCAGTATGAAGTATTCACAGAACATTGACAATAAAGAGATATTTTCTTTTCTACGAGTTTGAATGTGTTTCTCTTCATATTAAAATTAAAAAGTACACATTCAATAGACAATCTAGTTATGATCAGAATTATGACTATGCTAACACCAGAAAATTAGACGATCCACTTCTGAATCTTTCAAATGGAATCACGGCGTTTAATTTTCTGTAATACCCTACAATTTTTGTAATACTCCAAGTGTCTATTAGCGAACTCTCCCACGGAAGGGAGGTACTCCATCAGATTTTCTGCACCCTTCCATATCATTCACCCACCGAAGGAACTCCTCTTCCTCCAAAGACATAACAATATCTTTCCACTACGTTTGGCCGATAACTATGAATTTTAATTCCTTGCGTCCTCGATACGAACCTCATTTCCTTCCGGTTAGGTAGTCGAGCGGAAAACTAGATTGAGAAGGGGAGTTCCTTTGGGGGAGACGAAAAAAAATCACTTTGATGGATGGGGAGACCATTGGAAGTAGTTAGGTCGGAGAAACGTTGGAGGAGGAGATATCTCGTGAATGAACTCCGAGGTAAGAGGCGGAGAGGGAGGAAAGTCGTCCCTACGTGATCAGAATCTCTCAGAGGAGCAGGAAACTGTATGGCAAGGATCGTCCTTTTCTTAGCGCGTTAGTGGAGCGAATGAGAAATTTTCCTTCGGAAGGGAGGAACTCAAATGTTTATGCGAGAAGACGCAGGCCTTGTCTTTCCCCGCTGCGGGTGTTTGCGATAATGAGATGCCCTTTGCTGTCGGGATGGGACGAATCTGCATTTTCATGAACCGGTCGTGACTTTCCGCGATGCTTCGGTAGGAGAGAAGAAGGAAAAAAATCCTTCCCTTCTTGTCAATTAAAACTTCGGCTATCCATTATGTGGAATTAATTATGTTCGGCGTTTTTCCTCCTATCTGTGATGGAGGAGTTAGTTTGGCAATTTCCCTGCCATGAAAGGGCACGGTTATAAAGTTCGTAACTTGGCGAGGCTCAGGCAGGTTTGCAACGTGCGCAATTAATTATAAGGAGTGGAATAATTACGTTTTAACTCGGCGTTGATATTTTTCGAAGAATTTAAATTATACTATCTCTCGGCGCTTGCAATAGACCTACTTATCTCTGCTTTATTCATATTGTTGTTCCTTTCTTCTGTTCCGTAGGATGCCATCCCATTTGTAACCTTGACTACGAATGAGTTTTTTTGTACGCAAAGATGTTAAATTAGAACTATTTTTATCAATATAACTTTATTTTCATACTGTTCTAGACTCACGTTGGACTCGGTACCCTTTGAGATTTGCCATTTCAGTTTGAGAGCTGAAGTGCGATACCATCTAAGTGTTTCATAATTGAATTATATTTTTGAATAGGTTGTCAGAAGGAATTAATATCCGAATTTTTTTCTATGATCACTATACATTTACTGCATCTATCAAGACAATAACTGACGTTCTGGTCCAATTGAAGCTGAGTTTATCAGTAAATACTCTTAAATACCCCAAGCTCCGCCACTCTCTGTCACAGAAAATTTCATTTATATGTCATCTACATCTACATTAGTACCCTGCAATCCGCCTTTCGGCGTGTGGCAGGGGGTGCAAGCACCATGAATTTACTGAATTTACTTCGCTAGTCTATTACTTTCGCGTATCGTTCGCGGAAAAAATGAATTCTTGTATCGATTCGTTTTAGCATCTATTTCTCTGATCTTTCTCGCAGTGTCTGAACGGCCTATGTAACATGGGGGGCGCATTATGTCAGCTACATCATCTACGAACGTGCTTTCTCTAAATTTATCAAGGAGATTTAGTCTTTGTCTAAGCCTTCTATTTTCTAAAGATTCCCATCCTTTATCTCTCATATTTATGTCATAGAGTGCGACAGCGTTTTGAGTAGGATACAGGCAAAGGAGAAGAGGAAATAGGGATAGAAAGATGGGAGGATCCATGTAGCAAGTGTTGGCACTTTAAAAGGAGTGCCGTCGCCACTCTTGTTCGAGAAATGGAAAAGGACCGAGACTATTTAAAAAGAAAAATATATTCCTTACATGCCCTTTTCGTATCCTTGCCCCATCCATTAATCGTTCTTTGCTTAACGAAAAACGATTTTTTCTTATTTCCTCTACATATTTTGACAAAATATATATGGGATCCTCGAAAGAGTAAAATAAAGGAGAAAATGATGCACTTGAATAGTTTATATTTACATTCTTTTCAAGATGTTTGTGAAAATCCATCCCTTTTGAGGATTCAGTGGAAATGAAGGACAATTTAGTAATCATTAAAGAATGGATCAATCCTAGAAATCAAGTTGTTCAGAAATTAACTGTGAAGAAACTTGAAAGATAATGTTCTTACTTTGCTCGCTGAGGTATGTTCCTTAAAACCCAACCCCTTGGTAAACTGTGCAGAGTTCAAATTTCATTTACCCTAGAATAGTTAGCTAGATTAAATTCAACTCACTAGAATGGAAGGGCCGCATGAATATAACAAAAAGGTCGAAGGATTTTGGAAAATTGAAGGTTATTTTTATAATGTGAAAAGAATGTTTAATCACAAGTAAGAGTACGAAATATTCTGGAAAATCTTTAACCCAAAGCTATGCATAGGTTAAAATATCCCTCTTTACTTATCACATACTCTGTTTGTTCCCTTTTTTGTAATTAGAGGAGAGGTGGATGATATGAATACTTCTCTTCAGTAGCCAATTTTTTATTACCGTCTGTTATTTACAATTTTTTAATAATTATGAATTTTCATTAATAAAGATTATTTCCGTAAATCATTGCGGAAACAGGGTGAATCATAAAGGGCCGCTTGTGGCCCGTGAGCCGTATTTTGTGCTGGCCTTGATTAGATAGACGCATTGTTTAGCGCTTGAGAACTTTCCACCTTCCACCATCACAGAATCCTTGCATGGACATTTTCAAAAATATTGTGCTATTAGTCACTAATCCTATAACAGACCAAACACTAAGTATCGTATTTATTACTTTGTTATCTATATTTCACATTAAAATTCTTCGCATTAGCTTAACCTTTTATATTTAAATAGGTTCTTCTTTGTCCTTTTCACTATTCCTAGTCTCCTATCACCTTCCTGTGATAAGATTCCTCTTCTCTACCCCTTTTTCCATAATTTTCGATGAAGATGATTGTTTTAAAGAGTTTTGAAAATTTTCCTCCTATTTCCTGGTCGTTCTCTCTATTGAGTATGGATTGAGATTCACTGCCTACATAACTTATTTGCAGCAACGGTGAGAGCAAAAGCTTTAAAAATGTAATTTCCCAGTGAAGTCAATTAAGTGGAATAGTTGAGTAACACGACCATTCGTTGTTATGTGCATGATTCACCCGTTATTTTTCACTTAAATATTGTCCTGGAAAGTAAATTATGTTTTTAGAAATTAAATTCTCCCATTTATACTTCCATTTATATTTTCTTTATAGTGCACCACATGTAAAATATCCATAGCCTCAGCGGAGCCTGGTTAACTCTCTATTCCATTACATATCCTCTTCATCCGGTATATACTCAGCAATGATGAATAACTCAGTTCCTTCATAGTACTTTTAACAATATCCATGTTCTGAAAATTTACGGAGAGAATAAAATTAGTAGAAATGTTTAACGAAAGCAAATTCATAATTTTCAAGTTACAGGAAAACCATTCTTTCCTATAAAAGAAAATTAAGTCAATTTTCCTACCATTTTTTATAAACACGTAGAAATTATACAATTTATCATAGACATAATTTAAAATAAATAGGAATATAATTTGGCTTTACGAATAAGCGGGAAACTTGGTCATGACATTAACTGATTAAAAGAACGTTCACCTGAAACAGTAAGATTTCTAAATCTTCAGTGGGCTGACCACGGTATATTCTTATAGGGAATGTTAAAATTAATGGCGTGAAATATTTTTTGTGTTTCATATACAGGGAAACACTCTCATGATTTTATTCGTGGTATAATTTAAAGCTTAATGAAATATTACTAAAAATAATAGGTGAGTCAACTGAAAATTTAAGTATCACTTCTTGTTCTTTTCAGGTAATAGGTTTATTAATCTTTTAAAAGGTTGTTGCTAATCACATCTATGAAATAGATAGGAAGAAAAAAGTATTTTTTATGTCACGGTAAATGTGATAGGCACGTACGACGCAATTTGAATATTTGATCAATAATTTTTAAAATTTCCTGTCACGCTGCTTTCTTTACGACACTTATCTATTACATTCCAATCTATTGATTCCGTATTTCATTGCATAAGTCATACCTAGCATTTTGAATATAGCATTGCCAATCAGGGGTCCCACCCTTTTCTTAGTTTATATCGAACTAGTTTCTCAAAAATTTGACCTTACATTACGTACCCTCTCCAGCATATCATGTTTCGAAGTATCCCAGAAAAAATTCAATTGTTTGAAAGATGATTTATGAGAAGAAGGACACTAGACACACAGGATGAAAGGACACGCATCTGGAAAAGTCCGCTCCTTAGAACTTCAAGAGATAATATGTGGATACTAGCAGCATATTTATTCAAGAGAAATGCTTAATACAATTAAAATTAACAATGATTTAATGCAACTAAACCACTTACTTTTGACGAGCTTCATTTTTAATCTACCTAATTGCTTATGTATAATAAACCCAAATATCCCTCGCGATTACGCGCATAAGGTAACTCCCCGCATACGCATCTTCTCCATATAAAAGAATCCTTTCGGATTAAATTGGAAATCTCATCCACGAAATACTCGCACGCTCTCAACCTCCTTTCACTTTCATCCTCTCGTAATATTTCCTTTAGTCTCTCTCTCTCTCTCTCGAGAGAGAGAGGGAGGGAATTCGGCCCAGCATCTAGAGCACTTTTCATCTTTCTCCCTTTCTTTCTTTATTTAACGGAGGCACCGTCCTCTCTTTCTTCTCCCTTCGTTCCCGCTATCCTTTTAGACCATTGAACATTCAACGACCATTACCTGAATTGAATATGGTCTGGATCTCAATATGGGAGTATGAGGGGCAGATATTCCGCGAGTACTCTTATGCCGCTGCACAAGCGGGAGGTTAAGATTTATTAATTTTTTGAAATAAAACGTGAACTCCCAGTCTCGCAGAGATGTGCTGCAGAGAAGGTGAGGAGGGAGGGAAAGATATCGAGTTTTGAAGATTTTTTCCATCCTGAATGCATGAATAGATTTACGCTGTGGAGGAAGAGGATTCTTGCTTGAAATCTAGAGGATGGTGATGCTATTCGATGTGAGCATGGAAGGACATAGTTTCCTTTTGGGAATTCGCGTGCCCGCTCTCAGATCTCGAGCGTGCTCTTTGGAGTGTTATTTTTCGTGTTCTTTCGCCGTCTTTGCGCTCGTTCTAACCTCGTTCTTTTTCCCTTACTTTGCTCTTAGTTTCTTCTCTTTATTTTTTATACGAGCCTGTTATGGTGGGTTATTGCGGAAACGTCTCTCAGGCGTCATATGAAAAGATCCGTGAAATATCGTCCGAGTTGGATATGCATGCATACGATTGGTATTCCACTGTTTCGGTTGGAAACATATCGTGGAAAACCCATTAAAGGATTTATTTTCATTTGGATTTACTGATGTGAATTGAAGATAAATTAAACTATCTGAACACTATGTAATCATAGAATTATCTTTACTCAAATATCCATCTCTCTATCTATCTAAAGTTTTTATGCTCATTGTTACTTCTCAAAAGGGACACAGAAAAGGAAATATAACTTTGGCATTTTTATAATAATTTAAACTTAATATCTTTAACATAAAATTCTAAATTCTCATATCACCTTTATGCTACACAATGACAGTTTTTCAAATATCAAGGTTTTTTATCTAAGTCATTTGTTTTATGAACAAATGAATCTAAGTATTGCAATCGATGTCCAATTTCTTACTCCCCAGTAGTATTGTTAAAAGTGCTTCTACAGCTAAGGTCATTTCGCACGTAGGCCCCCACCGGGAATCGAACCCTAAAGTTCGATCGAAGTCGAACGCATTGCCCACTTGTCTATCCGGGAGCCCGTTCTTACTCCCCATTGGGCCGTATTTACCCAGAGACCGCAGTCCAGTAAAGACATCGTATTCCGCACAGCTAAACTAAACACTTGCTAAACAACCCGTTAAGCACCTGAATTTTGGCACTTGTCGTACTTTTTAATTAATAATAATAGCTTAATAAAAACTTCAGTTTTGTTTTTGTTACTATAATACGTAAAGTGATTTTAGTTGCTAACTTATGAAGGCAGATTTTAACACGTAATTGCTTTTCTTCACCCTAGTAATCAATAGTTAACATAGATAATGGCATGAAACTTATAGGAAAGAGCAATCTAGCGTGCCGCACGGAATTCGTATCGCAGAATGCATTTCCCTGCTCGATGTGAATAAGTTGAACTTTTACACAAGGTATTAGGTATTCGTTGCGCATACTTAGCAAATGCACTGACTTCATGCGTGTATTTTAGAAAACTTGAAGGCAACAGAATTTGCAATTCTGAAATGTTTTATTCAATGAATATTCTTTCCTATTCCTACCCTAATTTAAACTGTCGTCTTCAGAGGAAATGGAAACTCGAATCTCTTTTGCAGCTTCCAAAAAAGGACGTGCCTTTGTCACTTTCTTTCCAAGCTCCACCGCGACGGTTCATTTATTAAGGCCACATCCAGGAATTTTTGGCATTCTCATCTTTACTCCATTTGTTGAATTTCCGTCTCGACTCCTTTTCCAAGGGTTCCATTAGAAGCCAATCAGAACAGAATGAGCTCGATAAATATCGCCGAAAATCGAAAAGCACCGCTAGGAAGATATACCGCCAAGGGAAGGGAGGGATGGAGTTGGCCAAACTCCACATGAGGCCATCGTCCGTGTCTTGGACATGAATGTACGGCGCAAAATAATGGTCGAGTCTGGTGGAGAAGGAATCTAGGGACGAGGAAAGGGAGTGAATTGTGAAGGTTTTGGCTAGATAGCGAGGGGTAAAATGTTCGCGAATGGCGAGAGTTCACCACCCTTCTGAGGACCGTGGAAACTCGGGAAAAGAGCGCTTTTGGTGTGTGGGCGGACTCTAAGTAGTACGTCACTTGCAGGGAAGATTTTTTTCTGGCAAGATAGCTCCATAAAGGACGTTGAAGGGAGTGACAGAGGAGGAGGGAAAGAGTTTGGCTTAGGTGCGAAAGCCTGCATTTGAGCTCCTAAAGTCGCCTTTATCAGGTACTCTTTTCACCTCAGGAGGGTTAAAATGGAAGGCGGTCTAGACATGTAATATCTCTCCTTTCGTTCCATTATATATACATTCCAAGTAAATGGGAGATTTAAGACGCCAGCGGAAGTCTCCAAAGTAAGTAATTAGGGAAGGGAATTTTTTCCAGGTGACTACCTTTCTTTTATCATCCGGTAATTTGCGAGTTCCCGGAAGGTAGTGGGGCTCAGACGGGAATGGGATTCTGATATGTGGGAAGGATCTGGCACGGGATATTGCTTTTATTAGATGAAATAGGGCGAAAGTTTTCAAACTAAATTAATAAAGGCTAATTTTTAATGACTGTATGGGAGAATTTTAGGGCGTTTTTTAGAAATTCGTTCGCGGTTTTACCAAGTAATTAATTCTTAACCAATAAAATATCACTGCAGAATTAAGAAAAGTGGTTGCTAATGTTAATAAAATTGGGAATTCGTGCATTAAATAGTTTTAGCATTTCTTACGTATGATGAGGTGAAGGTGCTCTTTAAATTTCACATCGTTTTTAATTTCACCCATTTCTTTTTTAAGTGTAGATTAATGGAATTTCCACCTATAGCAAGAGAAGAGTTCTATATCTCTTCCACTCTTCGTAAATACTAATACAGATTTAATACCAAGTCAAATTTAGTGAATGTAATATTTCCGTAAATACCTTAATATTAAATTAATTATATAGTTAGGCATATTATTTTAATAGTTAGTTATATAAGTTATTTACTTTTAATATTTTGTATAATTTAGAACTTCCATTGTCTGTTGTAACACTTTGTATGGGATTTCATAATATACATTTTTTTGAAATTATATCACATTAAATTATGAGAAAGTACATACATACAGAATGACTCGCTTCAAATATTTCTCTGATAGGTTATTAGCTGAAGCAGGAAATGATAGGGGTTGATACGGACAGGTTGGAGTGTAAGGGACAGAATAGAAGTTTCTGTATCGGACAGAGATATTAGTCACGTGCAAATGTGATTTATCCATTTTTCTTATTTCTAATTTCCCTGCACGAAGGTGATACAGGAAAATGCTCTTGACGTGATTAAATCAATGGGAAGCTAATTAAGGGAAAATCAGCTCATGTAATAGAATTAAGAGATTCTCCATAGCTGTCGGATGCTCCTTATGCTCTAATTGCTTTCATTCTAATAGTTTAATGAGAACCTGATTCACTCTCTGCGAATGAAATGCTTAATTAATCGTTACCAATGTGCAATAAAATAACCCGATACAACAGGTTTGATAGGATAATATTATGCAATACTGTATATTCAAAGTTCTTCATCGTAGCCTTTATTTTACATCACATGAAGTTCTAGGCAAAAGAATAGATGTACCCAGCTCATATTTGATCTACTTTTAGCCATCTATTTATAATGATATATTTTCTCTTTATCGAATTTTCTACCTTTGCTTAAAGGAACAGACAATTAATACTCCACAATTAATTTTGCATCGCATTTTCTCACTGTTAAGCTTAGGAAAATTTTTCTGAACTTGAGTACATGGTTGTTTGTTGTCACCAAGTTAAATCTAATTTTTAGCGTACAAACTACAGTTTATGTATTTATGCGGTAATTATTACTATGAAAGAATAGTTAATAACTTCATATTTGTCCTACGCTAAATCACTGTGCATAATGATAGTAATTATTTGCCATTATTTATATCAGAAAGATGAATATTTATAATTCGCAATGTTATACAATAGATTGACCAGTCTGCTATATTATTTACGTTGAGAAAGTCATTCTCACCTTGATGTTGCGCTGCGTTATGGCAGTCAGTATGTTTGTATATAATCATAACAAAGACTGGAATATTATTATATATTTGCGATTAGGTGAGACTGCTTATTTCTCCCTTAGTCAAAGAACGCTCCTGTAAGGGGAAAAGGGCCTAATATCAATATGCCTCTTCTTATAATGGTCCATTTAGCAAATGGCCGCAGCACATGGATAGAAATGAAACCCGCTTTTCCATCGGAGCCATCAAAGTCAATCAATCCGTTATCTGGGCGAACTTAACAAGCTATTGTCGATGACGCAGCCCGCAAACATCCGCGCAGGACGTCCGCGGGCGTTAGATATGTATAGAGTACAACTTTACGCGAAAGGATGGGAGACAGACGAGAGTGGCAGGATACGTTACAATTTAGCCGAGAGGTATGAGTAGTGGTCAGATGGGAAATGCGCGGGGGATGGAGAGAGTTGGGTTTTGACACGAGGCTCGGACCGTAAATAGAGGCGACTGGCTGACGTCATTTTCTCCTCCTCCGCCCTTGACGTGAATTGACCAATTAATCCCCCTGAGAGCGGGCGTAATCGGAAGATGACGGCGTGAGATCGCGCTGATTTGGATAATTTTGCATTGCGTCCATATTCCTACGCGTCCCTCAATGCTTGATGCGCGTAAACACTAATCGAACATTCGAGCCCAATCCCAGGATTCAGCAAGAAACGTCAAGAGATACTATCATAAAAATCGCGTAAAAAGCCTCGATTGTTTTGAACTTACGTTTCTCATTCATCTGTTCAACATATAGTCTTTTTCGTTAATCAACCCAACGGGGGTTCACGCAAGATATGGTCAGTTGACGTCTAATATAACAATATTACGCTTTTGGGAAGTCGATTCTATCTTCTAAAGAGGATCATTTCCGTCGCTCGTTTTGGTCTATGTTAATGAAATCAATCAAAAAAGTTTTAATTGATAACTTACCTCATAGTCATTAGTGCAGAATTCACTCTACGCTACTCTTGGTATATAGGAGAATGTTGCGTTCCTTTTTAAGCAATATACTGAAAATAAGTCTGTAATATTTAACATATTTTTTCTTAATCTCCAATACTTACTATCGTAGCATTTGTAGTAGTTCTATTAGTGATTCAACAGCTAAGGCAATTCGCACGTGAGCCCTCACCGGGAATCGAACCGAAGTCGAACGCGTTGCCAAAATGGCTATCCGGAGGCCGTATATCAAAGTTTAATTTTAATGGTTAAAGTAACTTGAACTTTCATTCATTGAATATGGATAGATATTGAGGCATAATTTATTGTGATCATAATGATGGTGTGGCAATTTTTTTAAGAAGCTGAATAGTTAGTTTACGATCAGTTTGGGAAGAATGATAAGGAAAACGGCAACTTTCTGAAAGAATAAAATTTATTTAATACACCCTTTACTTTTCGCGAATGAAGAATATTTTATTAAATCTATAACATATTTGGTTTTACATATTTTTTCTTAATCCTCTCTATTTCTTTTCACCTACACACAAGTCTTTATGTACATAAAATCATTGACGCAAGGTTAGATGGAAGAAGAGACTTTTCAGTCTCAATCTCGCCTTTAGTAAAGACCTTATTATTATTATTATTACATCGTCATTGAGATGACCAATCAGTTTCCTCAAATTTTTTTTCTTTGTTTAAATATTATTCTAATTACCTACCATAGAAATAACATAAACGGTTTCATTAATCGAATGTTTCACTATAATTTTAGCCAAAGATAGTCGTAAACTACTGCAGTTAGTGTTTAACAGTTTCAAAACCACTATCATGTGAACTAACTAAAACGTTTACGGTGAATTTTACTCTCACGATGCCGTTCACGGAAAATACTTATGCGAAGTAACACAAGGAGAATAACTCTCGTTACAACAGAACATCTGGAGATAGCATGCTAGGTTAAAAACCCTTCTTCTTGTCTATTTCTTCTATCTTTGACGTGCAGTTCTCTCCATTGAAAGAGGAGTGCGGCAGACACCGCCGAGTAGTTGCTATGAATTGAAGTTTTGCAGGTGGCATAGACGGATAATTTCCCTGCTAAAACTCTTTCCCTCCTTTTTACTGGATCGCGCAGCATCAATCAGCATTTGTATCCAATAGCCTCTGCCCCCATCATCTAAGGCAAGCAGGGCTCGTCCAGACGGATAAAGAGTTGCACTTCAACATCGAGCGAACTGTGTTTGCACAAGGAGTACCCTTTTTCCCTTCGTTCCCGCCGACGGATCCAATTCAAGGCTTCACTTCACCTTCCACTCACCTTCATTTTTCATTTAGGAAGATACGACAAGAGCAGATAAGCAAAACAAATGAATAACTTAATATGTATTCACGTTGGAAAGTATATTAATCTTCATCATCTGTACGCGGGATTCATTGCTCCCAAATGGAGCATGGGAATTATGAAATGTGATGTATAGATTTTATTTGAACTGATCATTACTTTTGGAGATAATTTGCAGAATCCTTTCTCAAGTACTAATATTGAAAATCGTTATAATTTACTATATAATTTCACAATGCTTATTGGAACGAATATGTTGTCGTCTCTAAGATAATACATATGATATGATTATTTATATAATCGGATACTGTAATTAACGACAAGGTTTGAAGCAATTTTAAAAGCAAGGTAATGAAAACTATTATATCGCCTCAGACAGTTTTTTATGGCTTTCACAAAGGGCTTATTTAAGAATTTATGTAATGAGAGAATAACGATACGATAATGGCTGAATTCGTACTTTTCGGGAGTTAGGCAATATATTAGAAAAGAGCGTGAAAAATCGTTTCGTTGTAAAAAAATCGTCCGTGCTTTTCCCTTGCGAAGGATAAACTTTGATTTGAGACAGTTGACATTTTGACATTTTCATTTTATTTGAAAAGTATATTTCAAGAAAGTGCGTCTAATGGTGTATTAAGTTGTGTGAGAAAGAGGAAAACTATTACACTCAATTTTCTTATAAGTAATAAATAATACATGTGATGAAAAGTGTTATTCTTCTCTAGATGGAAATGATATCTGTGAAACTTGCCCTCTCATTTCTTAGTAGCAAAATTCAGTTCTGTAGTCATAATAAGCTCCCACCATGTTTCTATGAGAAAGTTTTCGTCAACAAGAAAACAAACCCTCTCCAATTTTCCCCACAGTATGGAAGAAATCCCTCGCAGTTGCCGACGCTCTCTCACTGCGAAGGATGCTCCTTAGACAACTCTGACGTATCCAGTTTCAGAGAAAAGGTCCACAAACCTCTCCATCTCCCATACCGATTTCACAGATTTCTCCCAGGCAAAGTTTGCACGATTTCGAGAGCGGGGCCAAAGTTTGTCTATCAAGCTACCAAAACTAACGCCAGCAGTGGGAAATCTTCTTATGTCCTTTCAAGAACAGCCTATTCGTAGCTCTTGATATCTCTCTTCAACCCTTCCATTTCCAAATCTTTCATTCTACATTTAATTTTATTTTTTGCTGTTAAGTTGACATAAATAGTATACGAATTCACCGTTTTTGCCGCACATTATAGTGTACGATGCTTCAAATCAGTACGTGAAAAATGGACGGGGGAGTTCAAGCTAGGGAATAAAGCTAAAAACATGCTATTGTTGCATTTTTGTGAAAAAACTCCAAGAATTCATGTAAAAGGAAAGTTTAACCATTTATTTAATTGGAAAAATCAGTTATTTCGTTTCCGTCTTAATATTCAACCGTTAACTAATTTTTGAGTATGTATTTCAGTAGGAATGAGAACATAGTTAGAATATGCATTCGTTTATTATTCTAAAAACATTAAATTAAAGAGAATTCAAATATTGCATTTTCCGCCTGATTCCTCGATTTCCATCTATTTTTTTGACGCTTTGCTAAGTCTTGCTAACATTTATTGGGTGTTCTAATGCCCAAAATTTTGATAGGAGAATTTCCACCTCGTAATTAACGAAGGTCTTTAGGAATATATATTATTTTTACCCAGATCATGATATACACATCTGTGCATTTCATCATATTTGAGTAAATTTTAGCACCATAATAATGAAGCACCATATTTTAGTAAATCCTAAAAAATAATTTTCGAAAATCTAGAAAATCGCTACTCATTTTGTCTAAATTTTCCTCCCTTTATTTAATTTCTTCCACATTTTCAATTCTATGATTCTATTCTTAGTATAAACATTTATTCTCTAAGTACATTTATTTTAATCCTCAAACTGGAATTCTTTGCTCCCTTTGGTTTCTACATTTAAATGCGTTTTGCTTGGCGCCCAATCTTATAGCCTTTCTTCTTTTCTCTCATAATTTTCATAGAGAATAGTTTCTGTTTCTATTTGCCTATTAGATCGATCTGTGAATAATGAATTTAACGTGTCTTTGAATATTTATTTTATTTTCTTAGGACATCTTTTTACCAAAATTCGTTGCTATTTTGGAAAATTGTTGACTTTTTCAACTTTTAATAGTTATTTTAGTCTAATCTCTATTAGTATTTATTTTTTGATAGATTATTTACCTTTCACTGTATTTAAGTAAAGATTCGAGGAAAGCGGAAAGAATAATAGCATTCACAACACTTGAGCAGCGCGATACCTGAATTTACTGACATTACAGAATACTTGATATATCAGTTTTTACTTAGCTATTTATGAAGACGTGTCCAATTCCTTCGAAATTGAGATTGGGAACTTTGGATTACCGGAGATTGACTTGACATGAGAGCGAAAAAATCGTGTATTTAGATCATGCCTTCAATTCTGTCCATCCTGGATGGCTTTACCAGAATATACATCTCACCAATTTTTAAGTGCTTTAGTGCACATTTCCCCTTTGTATACAACGCATCTAGCGATTATGCCAAGTACATAATTGCCTTTAATCGTATAGAAAATGGTTTCTTCTTCCAATTTCACCGTATCAACTTTCCTCTCATCTATTTCCGAATCCTTTCTCTCTTTACCATTCCTCTCCTCATCCTCATCTCCCTCTCCTACCCAAACAACAGTTTCCCAATCCATCCACGCTCCCCTTCCACCATGGACCTTCCCTTGGTTTCGTCCTGTTTACACCCCCACCACTTTGTACCCCCATCTGCAAACCCCTTCGCTCCTCTCTCTGCTCGCCTACTGTGCCGTCAGCTGGGTTTGCTTTCCCTGGGCACTTACCAGCCGTTAGGGATTGAAGGGTTTGAAACAGTGTGCATGTGTGTGTGCCCACGTGAGGGTGTGATTGAGGAGGGAGGGATGTGCGACTACTAAGGACCCACTGTAAAGGATTTGGGCGTTCGCAAACGTTTTCTAAACAGTGGGAATTAAATTTATGTCATGCAGGAACTATTTGAAGTTGCTATTTATATTTGGAAAAATCCTAGTCGCACTTTTCTGTAAGTTGACGCTTGAAGAGCAATTTTTGTGAATGAAATCTTTGATACAGCAATTAATGTGAGAGGTGACATACGTTTCTTAACGTTACAAAAACCACTCTTGCAAAAGAATTCATGCGTAGGCGTAAAACTAGTTATACTCAATGAGAGGAGAGTTGCAGGAAACATTTTTACACACAATCGAGCATACGATAACTCGCACTAACGCTCTAGGTGACTTATGAATGAGGAAGTAATTAATACAGGGCTGCAATTTCTTGAAATTATATTATCACCCTTATCCTTGGATTGATTTAAACTTATGAACATTTTACTCTTTGATATTCTCTTATCTTCAGTCCTTAGTCTTCCTGACCAGCTTCCTCTGATCTACGCTCCTAGGTGACCGCATAATACATTTTTAAGTGCCATCCAATTTTAATTTGTCGAGGGCCTACTATTTATTGAAAAATTTTAAAGCCTTCTTTATTCACTTATTTCCCAATGATTTTGCATAT
Source organism: Ladona fulva (assembly GCA_000376725.2). Taxonomy (NCBI): domain Eukaryota; kingdom Metazoa; phylum Arthropoda; class Insecta; order Odonata; family Libellulidae; genus Ladona; species Ladona fulva. The sequence continues at coordinate 1,056,318 of KZ308303.1, read as the reverse complement.
TACGAATGAAATAGTTAGGTTATACCGTATTAACCCGAATATAACGCGATATTTTTCGACCATTTATTTTCCGTTAAAAAATCGACTCGCGCTAAATTCGGGGTTTAAGTAATGGAATGTAATATAAACAAGGACATTTTCCTACAGAGGTTGAAACGCGACTGAACGTCCGACCAATTCCTAGCTCGACCGACCACTTCAAAACAACCATGTGATCTAGTTAGTAGGCCTGCGCTTTTGTTTGCATATTCATGAATTTTACTTTCTTTGAATTCTTTTATGAGTATTATTTTTTTTCTAAATATCTTTATGAAAATTTCGGAGTCGCGTTAAATTCGGGGTCGCGTTATATTCGGGCTAATACGGTATATTTCATTTCGTCATTTAAATGAAGAAAATCAGAAATATTGCAACCTAGAACCCTAGTAGCCAATAGTTGCGAAGCTAAACTAAGTACCCGATGCAGTTCTCCTGTCATCCAAGAAAAAAAATTAGTGGGAACTAATCTCCTGACTTAATCTTTCCTTGCATTTTTGTTGATTTAAAAATTTTCGTTAATTTAAATTTATTCATTTTACTGGCAGGGAAGCAACTCTCAAAGAATGTGACATTCTCATGAAAACGCAATTTAATGAGTATTTGGAAAAGTTTTACCTGTTTCATTCAATGACAAATCTTTTTTCATACGTGTTCCCGAAGAAGATTAATGTTTTTCATTGAACATTTTATGTTAATGACTGTGTTTTAAGGAGTAAGTAATATTTCAATAAATCTCCAATCTTCATAAAATCTCCATAGTCAATAAAACGTTTAAGAAATGCAATTTGAAGTATATATTGCAGCGGTTATATACCATCGATGATCATGGAAATCTCTATTCTGTTTGAAACCAAAATTAATGTTGATTGAACGTTAAGTGTGCATTTCGGAAGCTATAAAATCTGTTTTGAGCATTGCCTCTCCTTTATTTATGTATGAAGCCATATGCGTTAAGCTAACAGCTAATTTCCAGCTAATGAGATTGCTATTTCAATTTCAATGAAACCAGATATAGAGTAATGGGATGGAGAAATTTTCGAATTTATTTGTGTACAATAATAAAATGTAATAACTTCTAATTGGAGTTTGCATTTTTGTGGCAAACGCCATACTTGATTACGTTCATTTTCACCAAAACTGCAATTAACTACATTTACTATAATTATTAATTGAAGAATTGAATATAAAATATTTGTTACATATTTTTTACTAACATTTTGCGATGTAACAACACCTTATCGTTCCATATTAATGAATATTTTTATTTTGCATTTTGATTACTCGTTAGTTAACTTTTTTATTGAAATCTTATACGGCAATAAATAATTACCTATATTGTAAAATCAATTTATAAAGTAACATTTTTCCATTTAGTTTCGATATATTTTATAGACTAGTATTTATCATGCTTCTTCCATAAACGCGTTTAATATCAGTTATCAGCTAAAATTTATGATTTCTGTAGTTAATCTAATGACTAAGATGATTTAAGTGTTAATTTATTTCAACACGCCCATTTTTTATGCTTGAGTGAAAAATTTGCTTCAAAACACGGTTCACTTCAAAAGAAAAATATCTAGTACGCTTTTTTATGTCTCAGTCCTGAAAAAGAATTCTTCTAGGATTCATAAGACCGAGTAAAAGTCGTGTATCCATCCACCCATATTGTCTATCGTAAAGATTTGCTTTTTTGGCTGATATCTTTGTCAATTATTTTCTAAGAGAATAATACTTGCAATCTTAAATTTCACTGTATTATTATGAGATATATGATTAGTAACATGAGGTTTATTTAGTTTTTATAAAAGGCAAAACCATTTTTATGTAATTACGGCTATCTTATTTTTTCTTAATTGGTTATTACACCCTTACTTTTTAGTCTTTAAGCCCTCCCATACCTATACGAGCTCTTATTGTTTCCATTCTAATTATATTTATCATCAATTTCGCAGCCTCCTTGTAATTACGCCCGATGAAAATCATATTTCCCAGATTTTATTATTAGAATTCTTTACTTCATCCTTGATTTTATCTTTCGATCCCTCCAGATTCTATTTGAAGCTTTACTTCCTTTCATCCACGTTGTTTTATTTCGCGCGATTTAAAAGTAAAATATACCTCTCATTCCCAAATTCCGGTTCTTACGATTAATTCCTCTTCTTTAACTACCGTTTCTTCCCACATTAACCTCTTTAATCCGACTTAATTCCTTTCTGCTCCAGTTTTTCCCTCGCGATCCCTTCTTTTCGTACTTTTTTCTTCCTATCTCTGCCTGCCCGATTAGAGCCACCCTCTCCCGCTGTCCTCACCCCTTTTTCACCTACACTCTTTCCTTTCCCGTCATGCAATTCAACTGACTGCCGTCTCCTTCTTCCCGTCTCTCCCGCTTCCCGTACCGTCCTCTTCCTCCCCAAAAAACTTTCCGCTCCTCATCCTACCGGATCCTTTTCATTAGCATGAATGGGAAGTCGGCGACAGCAGTCGCTATTCCCTCACAATTCCCTCTCCCACGCTCCCTACATCAATTTCACGAGTCCTCTTGCCCAATCCTACCAACACTTTTTAAAACACCCATCCCATCCAGAAACCAGATTGCCGCCAATGGCCGGAGCAGTGCTCCAAATGGACCATGCCTTGATTGTATTTATTCGTATCTCTCTGCCCTCTCGCTTTCACCGTTTGTGTTTTTTGCGCGCATCCCTGTCTCTCTCTTTTTATCTTCTAACTCCGCTTTCTCCGCAATTTATTTTTCTTGTTTCGATTTTGTTTGTAGGTTCTCTCTCTTCTCACTTCCTTACGAATGTCGCTCGTTTGCCGTTTGTGTTATCAAAGTTTTTGGCATCTAAATTTTTATACAAGATTTTAACATTTTTTTATAATCCCAGTCTCCTTGATAGCATTTTTCAAAGCTTTTCCCATTTTGAAGTGTTGATCACATCATCAATTACTGTCCATGTATATAAAGGGTCTGATTTATGTGCGTATATTATTTTACCATGACCATTTACAACTGCTCTCTCATATTTGACAACTGTCTTCATAATTTTTATAGCTATTTCCATTTCCATTATTCCATTTATTTGGCGGAAGTTTGTTATTTTTGATTGTTACTGTAATACCATTGCATATATATTCTCTATATATTCTTCAAATATTCGCGGAAAATACCTGCTGTGAGTTTCTTAGATAATAGCCTACCATTTTTTAACATTTCCCTCTAAAGAGCAAGAGCCATCTTAGATAGAGAAAATCTATTTTTTTCGTATTTTTTATTTGCGTAATCCCAAGGGTTAAAAAATAAGTTTATGTAAATCGAGTTTATTCTTTCTTTATAGATATAATTCTTCCATTTTTTTGCTCTTTCCTCCCCATTTCTCTTCCTCATTATTTCGTCTAAGTACCTTCTAATCAGGATTTTAATTAATTTCATTTTCTTTTTCCATTAACCTCTTATCTCGCTTACCTATTTAAGGAATCGTAAACGCTCTTTCTTGCGCACTCTATTCAGCTTCATAGCTTTAGACTACGAGAAATCACAGAAGCTGGACAAGGAGGCACTTTCCTAACATCTTAATTTAACTTTCGTTGTCGTTACTCAGATCTAAATTTACACGTACGCCGATAACCTGTAATCCACCTATCGGCGTGTGCCTGAAGGGGGTGTTAGCACCTTACGATCGACATAGTCCTGTAGTTTATGCATATTAGGGCTCCTCTATAGCCAAGTGGGTAACGTGTTCGACTTTGATGAAAGCGGTCCTGGGTTCGATTCGCTGACGAGGCTAATGATAATAAACGCTATCGACAAATGTGCTCACATTGTTATTTTTGTACATTCTAACAGAAACTTCTTACTAATTTCTAGTTTTAAGGAAACAAATTACCATTTATCCCTCACGAAGAATGGAGATCGAGCAAAATGTTAACATTCCAACTTTCTAATGGTTTATGACTTTAATGAGAAGTTCTCACAGCGCTATTTCAAAACTAAAGGTCCATTCTCTTATTTAAATAATGAAACAGCGGAGCTTTTTCGTATTTTAATCTTTATGCACTTTATCTTCCTTTCATTTCCTGCACTTCACCACGAACATGCTATTCCGAGAAAAGAATGGTGTCGTTTTCAGATACATCATTGGGATAGAAAGTTCATGCCGCGTTTAAAAAGGGAAAGTCATGTTGCAAGGAATTTATTTCTTTGTATGCATTGGAAATGTTTGCCGAAACATAAAATCTTCCATTTATGCCCATTCTATCACATTTCTAAAACAAATATTTAAAGATCTTTGGTGGTGTAGCTTCCTCTGAGGTTTTCATTCTAGCCATCTGTTTCATCAGAGATAAGAGCATTCGGGCAGCTTTTTCAGTATCTACCTAAATTGGAACAATTATTCTTAGTCACACGAAGAAACTGGCCGTAAAGTTTTTCAGTAACACCGGTAACCTGCATCATATAATATAAAATAAATTCTTTAATGCAATTGAAACGTTGCTTTAACTTCATGCTTTTATAATTTGAAGCTTTACTTTCTTTTCTTAAGTACCGCGAAACGGCTTGCACCCAGGGTCAAGTAAGGTTAAGTAATAGAAGTTTTCCGTAATTCAGTATTAAGTAATAGGAAGTTTTCCAGATGTATGGAATACAGACTTATGTTTCCAGGCGGGTCTACGTCGATTGACCGACACTCACTTGTGCTGTCGGTCAAACGAGGAGTCGGTCAATCGAGCTGTCGGGCAAACGAGGAGTCGGTCAGTTGAGCTGTCGGTAAAACGAGAAGTCGGTCAAACGAGTTGTCGGTCAAACGAGTTGTCGGTCAAACGAGGTGTCGGTCGAGTGAGCGTCGGTCAAACGAGTTGTCGGTCAAACGAGGAGTCGGTCAACCGAGGTGTCGGTCGAGTGAGCGTCGGTTAAGCGAGGGTCGGTCAAGTGAGTGTCGGTCAAACGAAGAGCTCCCTTTTCAGGCAACTAGAAGGCCCATAGAACTTTGGATATTAGCACTGTATGTATTTTATAAGGCGGAAAATTTCTCCTAGTTTTCTTGAATCAGTACATTACTTAACGATGTTAAATTTTGAACTGATTTATTGCAATAAATTTAGATTGAAGACAGTAAAAAATTATCAAAGTTTGGGAGTTGAGGTAGTATTTCTCTAGTTTTGCTAAACTACTTTTTAATCATGACTGAAAGAAGAAATGTTATAGGACCTAAAAAGGATTCCGAATTCTGAATCAAAAATAGACTTTCTTTTTACCATTTCGTAAGAAGAGAGTCAAATTATTATAAACAAAGTAAAGCGAAGAAAAACTTTCATTCTAAAGCAGCGATTGAATGAGCTGCTTTTAATTGGTAAGGGTATTTTTCGAAGCTTCAGGTATGCCGATCCCTGAGGCCTCACTGGCGATAGTCCGTCTGATCCGAAGTGAGGCTTTATTTTTATTTCCGAACGCAACCCATGTCATACTCATTCCCTTTTCGAAAGGCGGCCTGAGCATTCTCTTTTCTGCACAATTTGCAGTAACTACGTTTCCGAAGTTTTTGTTTAGTCTCGCGTTCGGCTGTTTTCCGATCGGTCTCGCCCGAGATTTATTTTTCATCCCCCAACGCCCACCGCCGCTCGCTCTTTTGCTCCCATTTTCACAACTTCCCTGGCGTGGCATTTCAACCCATTTGTCTATCTAGCGTGTACCATGGAAAAGCTTATTCCTTCTCACTACAAGGGAAATGTTCGTTACTCGCGGCCAATGTTTAGCCAGCGCAGAAAGGGAGTTTTGGATTCGGAGGACGTTTGCGAAAGGGGAAAAGACCATATCTGTCTATCGCTCTCAACACTCTCGACTCCCTTTCTGCATATCCTCCGCCGCTGAGCGTTTTCCGACACGTTCGCAGTTTTTTCTGTTTAATTTGAATGAGAGTTTCTTTTTTATTATTTGTTCCTTCCCTGAGGATTGGGATCCTCCCTGACAAAGCGTCAAAAATGTTGCTGCTTCTTTGCCCCGCCCTTTTGTTTTAATATTCAGCGAAGTCGAGGGGAGGCATAAAAGCTTATTTTTTCTCTTCGTCTAATTTACTATGCGGGATCATTTTCGATACCTGTTTTCCTTTTGACAACCGCCCACACACATATAAGTCAGTTGTTCCCTGGCTTCAGTGGCTTAGGAACTAGCGTGCTAATTTTGTAACATGGAGGTTTCGGTTTGATATCCTGGATAGGGCAGGGTTACTTGTGTGCGTTAACAGGGTCAATTGTAAGAGTAACGTGTAATGGACTAAAATTTGAATAAAAAAGATGTTATTATACTTTACATTCTCGAGAACGTCCCAAGGGATTTTTTTAATCGCAAAAATGAATTTATCAATAATATTTTGTTGATTATTTTGTAAGAAGAAAGTCCCAGGTGAAAAGGGTGTTCTACCAGGAAAGACAATTGTAGACTATAAGTAGTACAAGCTTGAACATTTGTAAACGGTTCATAAAAATCTACATTTACTTACATGCCGTACGAGAGATCACTACAAGTATTCTCTTTTACGGCAGACATCTTCTCTTTCATTTCTTCATCTAATATCAAGGATGTGAACCCAGCGTTTTCCATCGCTTGTAAACCTAGGTTAGATAATGAGAGGCAGGTAACGGTCGATGTTTGGAATTAAATGGAATTAACAGATTGGTTTAGAACAGAATCGCTTCGACAGCCGCCACTAACGAAATTTCAGATTGTTAATCCATAATGACGATGATAATTTTATTTTCCTGAGTGTAACATCCCGCTTATGCGTCTCAACAATTTTTTTACTTAAGTTTGAAAAGAATTAAATTAATGAGATTTTTTGTAGTTATAGAAGGAACATTTGTGAAATTCGTATTTCATAGCTTTACAAGACTGCATTGTGGGACGGAATATTCCTTAATGAAAGAAATTAGGAAATTAAGGATGATTGGGGCGATGAATAATGTAACTTTGTTCAAAGAAATTTAACGTTCTTAATTTAGAGATGTATCTGTCCAAATTATTTTCCGAAAAAAATATGGAATTCAGCTCCAATAAGTTGAGTCCATTTCACAGGAAAAACCGAAGCCTCAATAAAATACCAATTTTATGAATTATATTTTCTGAGATTTAATCCTTTTTAATTCATTGAAGTTTTTTATTCTAACGACACTTGTTCTTTGCTGAGGTTATTTATCCTGCACCCTTCATTTCTTTCATTTTCTTTCACATCTTGCGGCGGGTTTTTTTCCTTCATACTCTTAGTCGGCATCCCTTTGCTGTCTTATTTCCCGCTGCTTCGTGCGAGTGATGTTTTTATGCCCGCCAGCCTTCAGCTCACACGCATCAACCCCACGACACACGTGGTAGCCAGCACGGGGTGACGAGCACCCATTCAAAAGTCTTTAAAGGAAGACCACCTGCTACCAGTGGATGGAGTTTACATTTAAGAAAAGCGATTTCGGAACTTAAGTAGCCATTTTTGCGAATGGCCCCTGTACTTAAAGCGTTGAGTTTAAGTGGCGGCTGTCTCTTTGCAAATCGAAATTATTTGCTTATAGAAAAAAACTTGCCTCGTAGCGATAACGGGTAAGTTTTACCCCCTACGTCTTACGATATCTTCAAATATTTATATCTATATATTTTTGAATATTTTTTGTTCAAGGAGTCGGTCAACCGAGGTGTCGGTCGAGTGAGCGTCGGTCAAGCGAGGGTCGGTCAAGTGAGTGTCGGTCAAACGAGGTAGACCCGTATGCCTCTCACACATAGTGTATGTGAGGGCATATATTAAATCTAAATAATCTCTATCTCGACATTTACAATAAAATATTTCCTTAGTCTTTACATTCCAAGAATAGCTGTATGTTAAATTCTAATTATAATTCATTTAAGAGATAATAAGGCTCTACGTAAAACAGTTATGCTTCTTATTGCAAGAAAAGAAAACGAAGTTTCTCCTTTACCTCGACCTCAAATATTCATGTTTTTCTAAGAATTTCCTGGTATTAGCTGCAAACGTTTTATCAAAGGCTAATACTCAAAATGTTAGCTTTTTAAAATTTCATTAAATTAAATCATCCTTAACATTTTGGTAAGATATTGCTTACTTGACGNTTAAAATATTAAAAATAACTAAAAATAAATAAATAGACCAAGAAAGAGAGTTTATAAATTACATTTTTCAATACACAGACAGGAGCGCAAATCATACGTGCGGTAGATTTGCGCAGGGGATCGATGAAGCAATTACAGAGCAGTAGATCTGATTTGGCCTCCCGGTTAACCTGCCAAGCCATCTCCGTTAAGAGCGCATCTAAGGCAGAGGAAAAGCGAAGACCAGCGGGGCTTCCTGATAGGAAGTTGACGAAAATGGTCACAGGATACCCTTTCAACACGAGCGGACCAAGGGTGGAAAATTTACACTTTCCTGACTACCCAGGTAAATAAAGTTCTCAGTAAATTTTCTTACATATGGCAGCTATATTTTAGCTAATATCATGCTATCGGTGATGACATGTTGTAACCATTCATGAACAAATAAATGGGGACAACCGAAACAAATAAATACGGCTTCTTTAATAAACTTTTATCGGAGCTTAAGCTTCGTTTGGTTGAGAATCTAATCTTTCGACTCCAGATAAGCGAGAATAATATGATTATTATAAATCTTGACTTTTTAGAAAATAGTGTTATTCGTGATATAAAAGATTATCATTTATTAATATTTAACATAATTGTATCGATCAAAATCGACATTTCGTTAATGATAAGTACATGTAAACTGTTATTAAATAATAATTGTCTTAATTCCACAGAAAAATTACTTTAAGTGAGTTTTCAATTTTAGGTCCTGGAAAATATAGCTATGATCATAATGTTCCCTCATTGCACGTCGGTTACAGTGGACGTATGACATCGCAATCGGAACGGTTTAAAAAATTGGAGGAAGCTAGCCCTGGTCCGGCGGATTACCAGGTTTGTGTGAATTTTGTTATTTAGACTTCTAAATTATGTTATTTTATCGAATAAAAGAGAGACCCTGCATGAAAAAAGAGACGCTATAATTTTTCAATAGCAGTTGTTGGATAGTGCGAAGTCTCGATTTTTGTATAGTGTACTTTTCGTCATGTGCGAATTTTTAATAATCATAAGCATTTAAAGTGAGAAAATTACTTTGACTTTTGTTAAATATTCATTCTGAGTAAAGTATTTAAACAAAGGAATAACAAGTGTGAAAAATAGCGACACGACTGGGACAATACCTGCCCGGAAACTGGGAGACCTGGGTTCGTGTCCCAGTCGTGTCGCTATTTTTCACACTTGTTATTCCTTTGGGATTTCCGTAGGTTTTCAACCTAATAAGATACCTTCCTTTCCTTTAATCCTACTTAAACAAAGTTTAAAATCCTTTCCTATGGAAAGATTTAAGCTCTTTTTCATTTAATGACTATACTCATTATAACATTAAACTAAATTTAGTAATATATAAAGATAATATAATTTTGTTTCTTGAAAGTATTTATTTTTCCAATAATTTCTAACGAGTAATTGAAATCTGTCGCTATTTTTTTTTAAATTCGGCTCAAAAACTGTAGACTGAAATATTTACAAGGTGCTGACGTAGTTTGTTGGCACGCTAGATTTTCTTTGAAACGAGCGAGGGAACATTTTTCTTTAACTCCCAAATCATATATAAATCAGTGAGAGCGAAGGTTTAGTTCATTAATGAGCAAAGGTAGAGGAGATGAGAACGATTGGACGGAATATGTAATCAACTCAAAATACCTTTCTTGCTATGGAACATCTGTCGTACTTATGTAATGAAAATAAAAGATATGATTGAATGAGATTAAAGTTGCACACCGAAAAGTGCCATAATTATTTTTACTCAAGGATTATTCTTGATACTTTGCCATTAAACTCTTCAAGCCATCAAGAATTGAAATTATGTGGTAAGAAATCAAATAAGTGCTTCTTACCAGTGGAACTGAATTACATTGTTTCTATATTGGAGTATACGATAGTTGGTGACGTCTATAAGAATTTTTGAAAGGGTATGTTCTCAAAGTCAATATTTCCCTTTCCGAACTACGATTTGTATACGCACATACGTATTGGTGAAACAGACCCTAGAATCATAGTTCGCTTAATAATAATCAAGTTGCTTAGAAAGAAGACACTGATATTTTATGTTAACTTTTTGTCATCTTAGAGGGTAGAACACATGAAAAACTAACGAAAAATTCCCTTTAAGAAAAATGTGAATTGCGTATTGCAGAGAATTCCTTACGCTTAAATGTCTTCTCGGAGTCCTCGGAAATAGAGGTAAATAAAAATCCTAAGAAATCGATTTCAAAATTAGATACCTTCGAAGAAATCATCTATTTTAGCTGAAATTTCGTTTAGTTAAAAGAATATTTGGAAATGCTATTTAACGTTGAAGCTCAATTAGAATTTTTTTCCTTCGGTTGCTTCAATGAGAAGTAACCAGTAAGAAGAGCAAAGTATGAAGAGATCGAGTAAACATGAAATTTGTGCCGAAAATTTTCCAGTCTCACCATCAATTTTATTGGTAACAATATGCCTCTAATTTTTCATTCATCTACGAGATTTTATACGGTACATGAAAACGGTTTGTAATAAAGAATGGGTAAGATCTAACGATTCATCTTTCCCTTGGATTACGCTTGGCCCCGTTGTACAGTAAGTTGAGCTGTTTACATGCTGAAAACGGGAAACCTATTTATTATTCCAATACAGTTAATGCGTGGCTGCAATTAATGACTTGGAATAAACATTCGAACGCTTATGGGTTATGGGTTATGGCGCCAAATTCCACCAAATATGTTTTCAAAACATAGAAATATTGCGGTCTCATTTTTCTTTCTTGGATGAGAGGGCAGAAATTCCAGTTGGTATATTTCCCAAAGCTTTTAAAGATACGGTTCGTAAAACAACATAAGTCATAGAAAAATTTTGAGAACATTTCCCGTATGAAGAAACGTACTTTTCCTTCCGTAAAAAATACTATGGGACGTTATCTCCAGCCCTGGATTTTATACGCGGTTCTTACGGCTCCAGACGACGAAAGTGTCAAAACTATAAAATACAATAATACATGGCAATAAAATAGTTGCGACCCCAAACACCCTCGCAGATACTTTCGAGAACGAAAAAAAGACAGACATCTCGGAACCCAGAAGTCGGAAAGAATATATCATGGAGAGTTATGACGTTCCGGAGAAGCGGAAGCTCTCCGAAATTAATAGATGGATAGTTATAAAAAGAAGTAACGGTTGCCTTAGAAGATCCACGGCGACTGACTGGATGAGATGGTCTTGGCAGCATAGGCCTCTTTCCCCTGAAGGCATCACTTGGGGACATCGAGAGATGTGATTTTTTAACCCGGGACGCCGCGGGAGGTCGTGGGAGAGGCTGCGCGAGAGGGTTGGAGAACCACCACAGAGGGTTGGAATCGGAAGAGATAGGGCACGGAGAGTGATTTCATTGTAGTGGTGCTTGGATGCATGGGGGGGAGGAGATGGCTCGCTTTGTGTTTCTGAGGATAACGCTTTGGGATGAGGTCGCGAGTAGGATATAGGGGATGGATTATGGGGGAGGTTCTTTTTTAAAGCGCAGAAATCGGAGTATAGGGGTTGCCCGTTTACGCTTCGCTGTGTGGTAATAATTTCTTCCCAGAATCGGAACTTATTCATATTTCAGGTGGATGATCCTCAGAAACCTTCCATATGCGTTATCCGGTGTAAAAGTTGTCGTTACAATGATTATAATTTACGAGCACAGTTAATGTGTGACAACGCATACTTTCATCTGGGTTTAGGATATTTATGCTCCTAGAAGGTCTCTGATGTTTTCATTTTTTTCTTTTTAGTGGTGTATAGCAGGAGTAGGCGTGATTTTATTTTCACTTTACAAGCAAAGACGTAAAAGGGAGATATATATATTTTTTCTATTCCTCAAAAATTAGTTGTTGGGCATTTATTTACTGTCATATCTAACCTTTTAAATCCATTTAGTTATGTACCAAATGAAAATGGGTATTAATAGTCCTGCTCAACCAGTTTATCGATTTAAATCTAATGTAATATGTCAAGGTAGATTTTTACTGAAAATAATCGCGAAATGAATAGTTGAAACTTGTTGAGTGCTATTTATTTCATGCTCTTCTTTCCTCAATATTTTATAACGAGTAATACCTTATTTCTTTCACTGAAGAAAGGATAGGGAAAGTTACCTTCATGGAGGATCATAGTCATATTACGCATCATCCGTTAATTATGCAAAAATGTCAATTAAACATCATAAGCCAGAATGAGCTTTATAATAGCGTATTTACATTGTCATTTCGATATTTGCTGCGAATTGAGTGTGATAGAAGTCGGGAGTAATTATAATTTTAAACCACTTCTGCCATATTGATATAAAAACGTGGATATAAAATATATATGCAGATATCAAAAAAGATTAATATATATCTTTTACGCTTTTTTAAAATTGTAAATTATTTGTTACGCTATTCTTTTCAAATTCGTTTTGAAATATTCGTACTGTTGTGTGTACGTTCTTTGGGCTTCATCTTCTGTTTTCCGAACTGAAATTTATCTGAACTGAACTTTGAACTCTGAACTGAGCTTTCCTCACCTTCTTCATTATAACGCATAGTACGCTCATGCATATTGGCGGTTTGTTTACCTCGTTCATACCTTTCTTACAACTGAAAAAATAAGATAAATAATATTTAATGACTTTCAAACAGAGTAAGCTAATTCTAAATAGCTCCTTATATCGGTGGAGTAGTGACCCAATCGCTCCTAGACACTTGGCTGAGAGGCAGTTTATTTCAATCCAAAGACTGGAGTAAATCAGTGGTATTTTATCTTTCCTTCGATTCGAATAAACACAATTAAAAGAGCCCGTGTAAACTCCTATATCTTTGAGAACCATGATGCCATGATTGAGCTATTTTAGGCACCTTTGATATCTCAGATAAAAAGATTTTCCTTTTTAACAGAAGGTATTTTATTGCTAAATGTGTATACATTTACGACAGGGTTTTTACGGATATTTATCGTTCCCATTAATCTAGCGCTTGGTATTTCAACATGCTATCAGTATAGAGGAAACCATACGTGGTTCGAAAAGCATGTTATGGAATCCGCAGATGTCTAACTTGTATGATGCATGCAACCACATTTATGTCCAGGTGAATTTTAATTACTCACCATTGAATTTCGGAAGGCTACTTTGAAAATGACCGCGGAGCATGATTCATTTACGCTTTGCTCATCTGCATCCATCGGATCCGCCGGAATGAAATCGCGGGACGAAGTTAAGCTTGATGCATCGGGAACTCTCATTAAAACCCTCCCGCCATCTCTCTCTTTTTACTAAAATTGCGGATCCGGGCAGGGTCCGGCGGCGTCAACAGGGTAAAAAAGAAAAAGGAAAATTGCGGGAATGAGAGAAGGACTTAGCGAGTTTTGGAGTTTGAATCGGGATGCGTTAGGGGGCATAAAGGGGGGAGGAGAAAATGCGACAACCGCAAGAATGCGCCATCTGATTGGTCCACCATAAATCTCAATGGGAATTTGGTGGCGACGATTCGGCTGATGGAGGGGAAGAGCTGGAAGAGGGAAGTTTGTGAACGGTTTGGGAGGAACGTAGCGCTAGGAATCTCTTTGGGGAAAGAAGAAAATAACGCTCAAAGCAATCCGTTAGTTGGGAGGCGGAAATGCTTTTTCTACGTCGAGCAAAAACGACAGTNATTTGCTGCTCAGCAATTTATCGCATCAGCATAAGATGATAATTGCATTATACGTATTTTATAGTAAAACTAATAAAGTAAGATGGGTGTGGGTGATCTTGGGACTGATAAGTTTGCTTGTGTCTCATTCGTTTAATGGGAGACAGAGATTAGTTCAAATCAGAACGCTTTAATAGCAGCAAAATTATTGTGTGATATTCTCTATAAAAGAATCTCTTTGAAAAATTTGAAACAGTTTTCCAGTAGCCCTTATCACTATTTTTGTCGATGTCATGAGCTGGACGAGTTATAAATTCATGAATGCATTATCTTCAGACAGGGGAGTGAATCCTGCCTTAAGTACAAGAGTTGAAACGAGTAGAATGCACTGCATGAGTGACCTACCTTATAGACTTATTGCACCCCTCAGCAGAAGGAGAGTGTTTCCTACCTGGAAAGTGAGCTTTGCCTCCTAGAAACGGCTCTGAAGTCGACTAAAAGTTTTAAAAATTTAGCGCTAGGAATCTCTTTGGGGAAAGAAGAAAATAACGCTCAAAGCAATCCGTTAGTTGGGAGGCGGAAATGCTTTTTCTACGTCGAGCAAAAACGACAGTATATCTCTTTCGCGATAACGCAAAAAAAATAAGTTTAGCGACCGTCGTGTAGCGAAATAAGAAATAAAATGAGGAGACAATACTCGTGTAAAAATAAGTATACCAAATAAGAAATAAGAAGTTTATGAGGTTCAATAGAGCAGTTTCTCGAGCCTGAGACTGATTCCTTTACCAAGCTAATGGTTGCTAAGAGAAGACATTTTATCTCTTTGAGAAAGATAATCAGTATCATAAAAGGATCTATAATGGAACTTAAGGGCTAACAGCCGAGTTAATTTTCTTTTTTTTTGCAGATGCTCACCGTAACCTCTTGAGTTCGTTCGTTCAGAAGCAACAATCTCTTATAAAATGTATGGTATATGGCATGTTTGTTCAAGAAGTAACCGTCTTTGAAAATGGAAATCAATGCAGAAATATTTCTTGAAACTTCCTGAAATTTTATCTTCTTTAAACATTTTGTATAATATTTAATTCCCCA
>KZ308303.1:936300-1041066 GCA_000376725.2 Ladona fulva | reverse complement strand
GATATAGGGGATGGATTATGGGGGAGGTTCTTTTTTAAAGCGCAGAAATCGGAGTATAGGGGTTGCCCGTTTACGCTTCGCTGTGTGGTAATAATTTCTTCCCAGAATCGGAACTTATTCATATTTCAGGTGGATGATCCTCAGAAGCCTTCCATATGCGTTATCCGGTGTAAAAGTTGTCGTTACAATGATTATAATTTACGAGCACAGTTAATGTGTGACAACGCATACTTTCATCTGGGTTTAGGATATTTATGCTCCTAGAAGGTCTCTGATGTTTTCATTTTTTTCTTTTTAGTGGTGTATAGCAGGAGTAGGCGTGATTTTATTTTCACTTTACAAGCAAAGACGTAAAAGGGAGATATATATATTTTTTCTATTCCTCAAAAATTAGTTGTTGGGCATTTATTTACTGTCATATCTAACCTTTTAAATCCATTTAGTTATGTACCAAATGAAAATGGGTATTAATAGTCCTGCTCAACCAGTTTATCGATTTAATCTAATGTAATATGTCAAGGTAGATTTTTACTGAAAATAATCGCGAAATGAATAGTTGAAACTTGTTGAGTGCTATTTATTTCATGCTCTTCTTTCCTCAATATTTTATAACGAGTAATACCTTATTTCTTTCACTGAAGAAAGGATAGGGAAAGTTACCTTCATGGAGGATCATAGTCATATTACGCATCATCCGTTAATTATGCAAAAATGTCAATTAAACATCATAAGCCAGAATGAGCTTTATAATAGCGTATTTACATTGTCATTTCGATATTTGCTGCGAATTGAGTGTGATAGAAGCCGGGAGTAATTATAATTTTAAACCACTTCTGCCATATTGATATAAAAACGTGGATATAAAATATATATGCAGATATCAAAAAAGAGTAATATATATCTTTTACGCTTTTTTAAAATTGTAAAATTATTTGTTACGCTATTCTTTTCAAATTCGTTTTGAAATATTCGTACTGTTGTGTGTACGTTCTTTGGGCTTCATCTTCTGTTTTCCGAACTGAAATTTATCTGAACTGAACTTTGAACTCTGAACTGAGCTTTCTACACCTTCTTCATTATAACGCATAGTACGCTCATGCATATTGGCGGTTTGTTTACCTCGTTCATACCTTTCTTACAACTGAAAAAATAAGATAAATAATATTTAATGACTTTCAAACAGAGTAAGCTAATTCTAAATAGCTCCTTATATCGGTGGAGTAGTGACCCAATCGCTCCTAGACACTTGGCTGAGAGGCAGTTTATTTCAATCCAAAGACTGGAGTAAATCAGTGGAGTTTTGGAGTGGAGGAACGGAAACCATACGTGGTTCGAAAAGCATGTTATGGAATCCGCAGATGTCTAACTTGTATGATGCATGCAACCACATTTATGTCCAGGTGAATTTTAATTACTCACCATTGAATTTCGGAAGGCTACTTTGAAAATGACCGCGGAGCATGATTCATTTACGCTTTGCTCATCTGCATCCATCGGATCCGCCGGAATGAAATCGCGGGACGAAGTTAAGCTTGATGCATCGGGAACCCTCATTAAAACCCTCCCGCCATCTCTCTCTTTTTACTAAAATTGCGGATCCGGGCAGGGTCCGGCGGCGTCAACAGGGTAAAAAAGAAAAAGGAAAATTGCGGGAATGAGAGAAGGACTTAGCGAGTTTTGGAGTTTGAATCGGGATGCGTTAGGGGGCATAAAGGGGGGAGGAGAAAATGCGACAACCGCAAGAATGCGCCATCTGATTGGTCCACCATAAATCTCAATGGGAATTTGGTGGCGACGATTCGGCTGATGGAGGGGAAGAGCTGGAAGAGGGAAGTTTGTGAACGGTTTGGGAGGAACGTAGCGCTAGGAATCTCTTTGGGGAAAGAAGAAAATAACGCTCAAAGCAATCCGTTAGTTGGGAGGCGGAAATGCTTTTTCTACGTCGAGCAAAAACGACAGTGTATCTCTTTCACGATAACGCAAAAAAATAAGTTTAGCGACCGTCGTGTAGCGAAATAAGAAATAAAATGAGGAGACAATACTCGTGTAAAAATAAGTATACTAAATAAGAAATAAGAAGTTTATGAAGTTCAATAGAGCAGTTTCTCGAGCATGAGACTGATTCCTTTACCAAGCTAATGGTTGCTAAGAGAAGACATTTTATCTCTTTAAGAAAGATAATCAGTATCATAAAAGGATCTATAATGGAACTTAAATGCTAACAGCCGAGTTAATTTTCTTTTTTTTTTGCACATGCTCACCGTAACCTCTTGAGTTTGTCCGTTCAGAAGCAACAATCTCTTATAAAATGTATGGTATATGGCATGTTTGTTCAAGAAGTAGCCGTCTTTGAAAATGGAAATCAATGCAGAAATATTTCTTGAAACTTCCTGAAATGTTATCTTCTTTAAACATTTTGTATAATATTTAATTCCCCAGAATTTATGCAGTCAATCATGATTGAATTTTTGCCATTATTATAGCGGTTTATTTTATTAGGCATAAATGAAGATTCCCTGGTATATTTGTGTGAATTATCATTGATATGCTAATTGCTGCAATAATCTCCTGTTCTTCGCAGAACATTAAGGAACATTGACGTTTTACGTATGAATATTTAAGAAAAAAAATTTAGGTATCGATATTATCATTTCCGACGACTCAAAATTTGGATTTTAAACGCGACGTCGCTATTACATGACAATTGATTGATAAACTCATAGAATTTACTGAGA
The DNA here is from genome assembly GCA_000376725.2 of Ladona fulva. NCBI lineage: Eukaryota > Metazoa > Arthropoda > Insecta > Odonata > Libellulidae > Ladona > Ladona fulva. The sequence goes on along the minus strand of KZ308303.1, from coordinate 1,038,331 downwards.
TAAACTTAACTCTTTCCCGGTGAATAATATGTATAAAATTCTCACGGGTTACCGGTGAGAATTTTCTTCATTTATTGATAAACTTTTACTTTAAGTGTAATTAAATTAGTGATTCTCTATGAGAGCAATGGCAATATCAACTTACTTATCGTAGTTAAAACTATCAAGACTCTTTTGTAACGGAAACTATGCATTTACTAACTAGTCCTTCACAAATAAAACATTCTAAAGAAATATGAGATTCCCTCAAGTTACGCCTTGCTGCTCTGTTGGAAACCATTTCGAAAGCTATAACGGAAAAAGTACTACCGTCTCCAAAATATCATCGAGTTCCCAAAAATCAATGAATTATTTATAGGATTAACTTTGGCATGGAATTGCGATTACTATTAGACAAGAGGGTACTACTTGGTTTTATTTTCTCGTTTTGGTCCCAATCCTTCCTGTCCATATTTTCCTAGATTTTTCCCCAGTAAATATATTTCACCAGAAAGGAGGGTACGATGACCTAAGAATGGGACCCACAAAGCAATAAAGCCAATAGTGTGAAAGATTCCGTTGAGAATCTAGAAAATAAACTCTGAGAGCTTCTCATTGATTCATTCCAATCCTCAAGGAGACGAGTTCATAGCTAACCGGGCGGTAAGATACTATATTTTCTGTATATAATAATTCTGTATTATATATATTCTTGAAAACTTATGGCAAAATATTCACGGACACAGTATCAGAAATCATGAGTGAAATAATGTTAAAAATTAGGAGAGTTAGATGTTTTTCTCTTACTGTTAGATTTGATATGGAGGTATTTCACACATTACCTCAAAATTTATTTGTTTTAGCTTATCCTGGTTCTTTATTACTAATCAGCTCAGTTGCTTGTATAGCAGAATCAAATTAAAGATTTTTTAAACAAGATTTTCTGTAGCACAAAAGAAATTTTCTTAAATTTTACCATCTTTATTATTTAAAGACAATGATTGCGTTTAAATTTTACAATGTTTACAATTTTAAAATTGTACAATGTTACATTAGATTAATATCAATTTCATTATTTTATAATTCATTATATTTATCCATTTACTAAACTGATGGGCCAAGTATGTAAGGTGAAAGAAAAGGAGCTTGAATTCGCAATATCTTAATGACTTGAAGAGGAGTGGCGGCAGTATAAAACGCATATTTCGATTGCGAAACACTCAGTATGATATCCCATTGCTTACAGCTGCTTTCCCTCTTTGAACTTTTTGGCGTTTTGATATTTTGACTAAGATTCTTATTCATGAAATTATCAGGCATCAAATTACTCATTAGAATTTATGAAAAAGGTTATTGTGTTTCCTTGAAACAAAACTGCAAGTATATGTTCTTCGAAAGAATTACCACGATTTCCTCATGACGTTGTAACATTTCAAACACACAAGTCTACAAGAATCCCTCTGGAAATAGGTCTATGACATTCCGCGAAAGAATTACCGAGGTGAGTGTCAAGGAGACACCTTTGTTAACGGAGGACAGAGATTTAGCCAAGACGTAAACAGGAACAAGACGGTAAATATATCACTATCTCGTTCTTCGACGACGCGAATTCCTCTCGCGGGCGGAACAAAATGCCTTGCTTCTAGGAGAATGGCGAAGAGAGGATTCTTCTCATTGCGTTGTTTTTCCCCGACAAAAGGCAACACGTAGTGTTTTTCTTAGGGAGAGTTCCAGATAGTGGGAGTTGAGGTATGGGAGACGTAGGGAAGTGGGGAAATTCCTGGAGATGCGGAGGCAGTTAGTATCTTCCTCGGATTACGATTCTCGACCGAGATATGTTCATTGGACCTCCGCTGACTCATCCGGTAATTTCGCCCATTCCACTCGATCTCCAGCACCAATTCCCCATTCCTTCCGTTTATATATAAATTTTCCCCATTCCCCACCCACTCGAGGAGGCCAACTCCCTGTGAATCTTCCGCTTCATCTGAGTCCCATACCCCAACCATCTCGACCGCCATCCTTTTCTTTTTCCTCGGAATTTTATTATGTTTCTCCTTCCACGACTACCTCTTCCCCCGTTTCATATCTCTTCTCTCTCCGGAAATCTTCTTTCAGGCTAAGTGGCGAAGTTTCTTTCCCCATCTGACTTTGCACGATTTTGTGGGTTTTTAGGAAGTGGGAATTGGGGTAGGGGTATTTTTTCTGAAGGAGTCTTTATGACGAACTGAGGGGGAGTAGAAAAGACGGCAGTTCTTGGAGTGAGATTTAGGGGAGTGAAGTTTTCATCGAAGTCATACGCTGCGTCCGAAGGGTGGACATATGCAGCGAGGTCATAAAAAGCGTCTGGAGTTTGGAGGAAGGCTGTTAGATAAGAGATTACGGAAAAAAGGGTTCAATGATATAGCGATATTATAAACTCTAGAGCTATACGGAGTGATTCTCCGAAGTAGAAGATGTGCGTGCAAGAAATATTAGAGACGACGAGAACAATCTTACTGTTGTGAATAACCTTACAAATTGTATGAGCATAGGTGGAATTAAATAACTACGAATCTACTAAAAGTAGGTACGTAAGGCATACGAATAGTACAGAATTGATTTGCTGCTCAGCAATTTATCGCATCAGCATAAGATGATAATTGCATTATACGTATTTTATAGTAAAACTAATAAAGTAAGATGGGTGTGGGTGATCTTGGGACTGATAAGTTTGCTTGTGTCTCATTCGTTTAATGGGAGACAGAGATTAGTTCAAATCAGAACGCTTTAATAGCAGCAAAATTATTGTGTGATATTCTCTATAAAAGAATCTCTTTGAAAAATTTGAAACAGTTTTCCAGTAGCCCTTATCACTATTTTTGTCGATGTCATGAGCTGGACGAGTTATAAATTCATGAATGCATTATCTTCAGACAGGGGAGTGAATCCTGCCTTAAGTACAAGAGTTGAAACGAGTAGAATGCACTGCATGAGTGACCTACCTTATAGACTTATTGCACCCCTCAGCAGTAGGAGAGTGTTTCCTACCTGGAAAGTGAGCTTTGCCTCCTAGAAACGGCTCTGAAGTCGACTAAAAGTTTTAAAAATTACTAGTATACGTTGTCCCTCCGATTAGGAGACAATAATTACCTTCGTTTACTGGAACATAGATGATCATTTTCGCAAGATATAGTTATCATCATGATTTCTTGAATAATATTTTTGGTATTATTGTACTACATAGTTTTCCCCTCATAATTACTAAGCAGTGTACAATAATGTAATGTATAATATCCGATGTATAATATATAATATCTGATGTAGGTATTCTACTTTACTCAAGAGTAGTGGACAGATTTACGATGTATGGCCAATAATTATGCGGGTGTTGTCCAAAAATTAAGTTTGAGTTCATTAGCTTTGGCTGACTGGGAGAATTATTCTTTGCCCACCAGTATCCTCTTTCCATAGGATTTTGGAGAACATTAATTAATCGCAATAGTAATCTCATAGATCATGCAGTAATTGATCCATCATGAGAATTTAATAATATTTAATGAGGTTAAGCCTTGGTTTACACCGTCGTATTTCCATGGTATGGCGTATTTCAAACGTGCACGTTATAATCAAAGCTGTTTGGCTTCATAATGAAGGGAACTTTATTTACGTCAAGTGACGGTAGTTCTTTTCAAAAGATGCGGTAAAGTAACGTTCAGTGGCGGGCTTAACCGCATGAATAAATAATCGCGACCGGAGCGTGGGTTACATTACCGCGATATAATTAGCAATTGATATTCAATGGAGTATCTGGCCATGGGTGAACGCGTGGATCGGAGCTTTTAGCATCTAAATCAAATCACCCAATAAATATGAAAGAGTCTACGCGGGCTTGAACCACTGGGATCGGATGCACCGAATCCGTGTTACCATTAATCACTCTACAGAAAACACATCGAAACGAAGTTTATGCGGGGGAGGATGAGTTAATGAATTGACCGTGGTTTTAACCATTACAGGGTTAAGGGCTGGTATCTTTTGATGTGTTTCCACTTGGATTTAAGCTATTTCAATTATGAATGCTCTTGGGATTACTACGATCTTCTTCTCAAGTTGAATTATCTTCAGTACTTTTTGTTAAATGAAGCCGTTTTAATTATCCCAGGTTTGAAGCAGTTTTAATAATTTATCCTAAAAAGTGATTGAAAAACATAATTTGATGTATGATGAAACTTATATCGATTGAACTGAAAGTAAACGAAGTTCTTAGCGTGTCATGACTTTAATAGATGGAATGTTGCTGATTATTACGCTCTTGTCACATCAGAACAAAATTTACCATCCGTTATCCTTTTGGTTTACTATCTGAAGGCAAACCAACATTAAATTAATACCTGAGTGCATGAATCAGTGCCAAAGGAAAATGACTTTCCAATATGAAAAATAGCTCAGTTTATAAATCTGCAGAAAGAAATCATATCGTTGCCTGCATCTTATCATTTAACGTAACTTCGGGATCGATTTGTCTCTGCAATGTCGACATTCAGGAACTGCACGCTTAAGAATAAGTAACTCCAATGAAATGTACAATTTATGATATACAAGTTTTATTTACGTGTTTCACTTTCAATCTAATGGTATATATTTCATTAAGTTGCTTTAAATTGGTGTCATATTGAGCAGTCAAACTTAAGATTAATCATTATCACAGATAATTACCTCCATAATCATAAGCGTACCACATAAATTATAGGAATCAGAATTTATAGATACATACGTTAAAATGATTGGAGTTAATATTGATATAAATGATGGCATTATCCCAGAATCCGTTGTATGAATTCATTATTTTACCTCTGAAACGCTACGTGAAGTTTGGGATAAAACGGGAAATATTCCTCTAAAGTGACAGTTAATTATAATATCTTTCATCTCATATTTTTCTCTATTCTGTGTGATTCAGCGGTAAGCTTTCACGAAATAAAGTCAGGCTCTTTAAAGACGAAGAAAGAAAAATGTAATAAACCCTGTCTCTTTGATAATTTCATTAATGTTAGAGTCCTTTGTAAAATTTTCTTTCTACTGTACATGAGCTTAAAAAGCGTTACAATGAGAAGAGAGAACATGGTTGGAGAAATGCTCTTTATGTTAGGGTGTTGGCTATGGTTGTAGTGGGCCTCGGAGAGGGTACCAGTCAGATTGCAGAGTTAATAAACTAGGCATGGAATGCGAGAGTAATGAGATGTAAGGGGAGAGGGATACAAAGGGAGATATTGGCAGTGTAAGTAAGTGGAAAGAGGAGTTTGTGGCAGTGTTTCATTAGCAAAGGGAGGAACGGTAAGATCTGAAACGGTCACAAAGGAAATATTCTATGATCTTAAGAGGCGAAGCGACGCGTAATCTTGGAACAGAAGGAAGTTTCATCGAAAGGATTATTAAGGGAAAAATGTAACTTTATAACTTACTCAGTTATTTTAATACAGTTGATGCATTTTCTCCCAATGTAAAAGAAATGTGGACTTTCATCTGTTTGGATATCCGTTGATTTTATACAAAAATTCTCGATTTCTTTATAATCCTTTACTTAAGAAAAATGATTTGTAGCTGCTGTAAAACGATCTTATTTTCGATTAAATATGGACCGAAGATGCCAAACTTGTCATTTAAGACTGTCTCTTAAATTGTATCTGCCCATATTCTGCCCATTATCTGCCCATCTTAATTGTACCTGCTTATGTTGCACTATACACTAGTTAGTTCTATATTTTACGACAAAAACTATTCTGCACCAGAAAGCACTAAAGAGTATTAAGAGTATTCGTGAATGGAACTCAATTCCTCTTTTGGCACGATTTAAGGAAATTATCTTAAGCGAAAGCCACTTAAGTCTCGACTTTAGATTGTAATACCCTTGTTTGACAAGTGTTTTTGATGAAGCTCAAAAAATTTAAAAGTACGAAGACCAAAATGTCAGCTCAATTAACGTGGAAAGTAAATCAGACTTAAAATTAGTTTTAAAAGACCTCTATGCATTATCCACGAAATAGGGAAGAGAAGTTTGAAATATTTTAATAAAGAGAGGAAGAGAGTGGTTATTTTAAGACACTTCTCAATGACATGAGGTAATGGACATTCTCAATTAAAATGTCGCGCTCAGAGCGTAAAATTGTAGGATCAACAATCATCGCGAAGGGATAAATAGTAATTTTTTTCCCGAACGTAAATTTATTCAGTGAGTAAAATATCGTCTTTTTAGTTGGTTAGGTGGCTAAAAAGTCAGAGAAATTAATTTATCTAACATCGCAGAGAGGTGTATAAAAGTTCTAACGCCCCTCTCGCGTTTCTGTCTTGCTACACGATTCGTCTCTCCTGGAAGTACGTTAAAGTAAATCAATCTACACGCTTGCACTTTGGGGTGATCTTCCTTCTTCCTCAACATCTCTTGTCCCCTAGGAGTCCGTTCGCATGAACAGAGGAATCGGATAGGAGAATTTGATGGGCAAGAGGCAATCTCAGACAAAGGTCCCTCTCATTCTCTCAACGTCTCAGGAAATGGTGGTGGAGCTGGAACGTCGTCGTCCACTGCAAGGCGGTTCCATACGTGTAGACGGATCTCCGAGACGAAAGGCGGCCGTGGAATGGGCATCTCAGGCGAGAAAGACGCGTGTAGAGCGAAAGTAAGGCGAGCTGTGGTATGGGATTGATCGATGACCGAGAAGGATCGGGTAATGGAAGAGCGAAACGACGGGGGTGCAAGGAAGTAAGGTAATGGAGAACTGTGCAGGTGATCGATTGGGCAAATAAAGCGTATCTAACTCAAGATACAATGGGAGGAAAGGGTACAGAGGTTTGGTGATGGTGGATGTAAGGAACAGGCCTGAAAAAAGGAGAAAATCTGTTAAGAGAGTTTAGCAATATAGTATCTCATAGTGTTCGTTTCACCTATTATCATTCCTATTTTATTTGAATGAAAGAGTTGTGAATGTGGAAAGACTGGTCCGTAGCTACAGCGTTTTTTAATCGAAGCATTTTTCGTGAATTTAAAAAATGATTTTGACTTTTCGGGTATCTGGGAAAAGGGTATGACTATTACGTTGTTACGTTTCTGCTTATAACATTTACGATACCGTGTTATAGAATATCGAAAAATAACTAACTTCACTCTTCAAGAAAACATTGTAATATGGGGCCGAAAATAATTTTCTAAATTATTCACTGGAGCCAATTATATAGGAACGTAGATGGGATATGCTATGATTTTTGATCCACCGTTTTCGCAATATTTTGCAAGTTTCAGTCTAATTCCTGGTGTGAATTTTTTCAATTAAAATGCATCAGATATGATACCCCAGTCAGAGTTTTGGGAAGTAGATAATCCCGTTCTTTATAAAAGTCATTAGTTGTCCATTATTATTTTGGCACAACGAGAATTTTATTTTTTATTTTGTTTTTCAGTTAAATGGGAACATCAAAGTTATAAATGATATAAGGAATGTAAGGAGTTCGCAAAATAAGGAATTCTTATTTTGAGGTAGTGTTGAATTTAAAATGTTTATCTTATTTACTTTCTTCTTCAAATAACTTATCTCTAATAGGGATAATGCTGATTAGACGTCGCGTAAAAATGTCCGAACTATTGCTAAAACAGTAGTTGGTTACAGTAATGTCTTTTAAAACTGCACAGCTTCCACAGCAGTTATCTTTAATCTACTGTATAGGTGTTATTTTTGCGTAAATATTCATAGTTTAGTTGTGTAGTGTTCTTTCTGAGAAAAAACTAGCGAGCCTAGACTGCTATTTTACACCATTTATACTATTATTCGTGTTATTTATAGCAGATCATTGATAGTATTCATATTGTCATAGAACTTTTATTTTTTTAACATCTTATGAATCGTAGATGCGAGTTCAATCGCTTATTACGTGTTTTCTTACACAGCAATGACAGTAAAATACAAGAAATAAAAAAATAGTGTATATTTTTAATATCTTCTGATATAAAAGGTGAATTTTTAAAGGTTTTGATTAGAGCTGTGCTCTGTAATTAGCTCCGTAGACCTGGTATCCTAAGAAAACAGAGTTTAACAATTCTTTGATAGATTGGAAAGTAAATATTCTACTGCTAGAAGCGAGTCATTCTGTTCATAAAGTGGGAGACCTGGGACCCAGTCCCAGTGAACTCTCTATTTTTCACACCTATTTATACTTGGGATTTCAGCCGCACGGCTTTCAGTGCGCGGATTTCTTTATTTACCTTCTCCTCATCCTACAAGAATTATTTGTCAGAGAGATTTTTGGAGATAAGTTAGTGGACCGTTCCATTTATCCCTCACTCATGCTTCTTAATTAAATCATTATTAAGAGTAATCACATGTAAAGAGTTCTCAAGCTTTCATATATAATATTTTTCGGTATCTAAGCGCCATATTAACCATAGGTAACCCGTTGTGCGCTATTCTTCACTCATACCGCAGAAACTGTATGAAACTCCCCCAACTCGCGCTACATCAGAACGGAATTAAGCATACGCGGAATATAGTTTCCTGATCAGCGGTGCCTGAAAAATTCACCCGGAACAAGGGAAGGAAGAGGAGCATCTTGAGCACCTCGCAGCATGCAGTAATAGAATACAGTGCCATCAAGGCACTCTCAGACTCGAACCGACACCTTATCAAAGATTCATCAGCAGGGCTCTCCCGCTTGTTCGAGCACGAAGAGTGGAACACGTTAGAGAGAGAGAGAGTGAAGGCGTTTTGAATCGTAAAGGAGAAGGGAAAAATAAGAACGGAATCCTCGCGGAGTGGAAAAGAGACAATTGAAGAGGGGGACAGGACGGAAGAGGTGGGAGGCACGTGAAAAATAGATTAGGGAAACCATAGGAAGGCTGCTGAGGATGGGGCAGGTAATGGTGCGGAGTTTTATTTTTTCCTTTCTCTTAACAGCTATTGGATTGGTTTGGGTGGAAGGAGTGCGTTGCAGCAGCCGAAGTCTCGAGTGGAACCTGGGAGGGAAATGAATCGAAACGTATGGTCGAGCGAAAGGGGAACTTTCTTTAATGCCATTCAGTTTCATTTCACAAAAGGATATGCTTGGTTCATAGAAGCAAAAAAGTGCGAACGAAATTAGAAATGAATGGGAAAATTTAGTAAAGATTTGCTTGTTAAAATTGTTGTTGAGAAAATAATTTCATGATAGATACTTTTGGAGATTTGCTAATGATATTATTTACAATTCGTTACTTGGCAATTTATTTAGTGAGTAGTGCATTTTGGGCTTCAATACTAGCAAATCCTCTAAAATATAGCGATTATTTTTATTACACAATTTTATAAGCGTCTTAGAAAATAATACATATGTGGTTCTTATATTTTTTAGGGCATCAACCAACAGTTATGATGGATAATATATCAGTATAAGTCCGGAAAATTTTGACTTTGATCGAAGTTTTGTCGATTTTACGAGAATTATTTCTCCTTAAAATGTATCCTCTACTTCTGCTTTGGTCACAGATTATCTACATATTTTCCATCGAAATCATGGAGGATTCATATTTAGATCTAGATTTATCTAAAGGTGTGTTATTATATCACGGCATTTGAGGAATAGCAAATAAAATACCCTCAAATTAGAGTGAGATGTGTAAGTATACGAATAACTGTCCTATGCTGATATTATAATCAGTTATTTCAATTTTTTTCTTTTTGAAGAGAGGTTAGAACGTAAGTAGTTTGCTAAGCTTAAAAAGATTAACATTCAGAAAACTTCCGTTTCGAAACAAATCATTAAGTTTGTAGATGTGTGAGAGTCACATCGACTTAAAGGTTCTCCATAGAGGGATAGAGCAAGAGGGATGAATCATAAACCGAAGACATTTTTACGATTTTAAGACGTATTTATTTCCTTTTCCGTCAAAATGGATGCTTTTCTGTTTCGCAAAAGATGCAAAATATTTCAAGTGTATAAAAATGTTTTTAGATGACATAGGATTTTATGACTATTCATTATGGACAACTGTAAATAAATAAGGATTACAAATTTTATCGTCATTGAAATATTTTAGGAATGCAAAAGCTTAGGAAGGCTTACACGAGAAAAGGAGGTGAAATTGTGACAATATCGGGAGCATCAAATTGAAGTGCCCGTAAAAGAAATAGCAAATCAAATAGATAATAATGAGATAAAGAAAACTCAGTTGCTTAAGCTACACCTTTTTACTTGGAGTAAAACCCGTAGTCACGGTTGAGAACAAGTCGTTTATCGTTCTTTGTCGTGTATTTCATCTTCTTGATAACTCGATAATTTTTTCTGTCATAGATTGTTTCGAAAATGTGTTTCTGGCCACCCGTTATTTTTCGTCGATATCAGCTCTATATTCTTCCAGAGGAACGACTTCCTAACGCGCTGACCCCGTAACGAGTTCGTGGTCCATCGTTTTTATTTATTTTGGACTTGACTCAGCTCCCTTCACTTTCTCCCCCTCCCACTTGGAATAATGCCATAAGGACGATCGTAAGCTAGATAAAAAATATAAACCTATCATGCGACATTTGAAGATCTAGTTGCAAAAACTCTAGAGTAATTCCAAGCGCGATTTCATATTTCCCTCGAGCAAGACTATTTTCTACAATGATTGTCCGGATTAGATTCAGATTTAAGTATTTGTTACTCTAGATTTGCACGTTTGAGATAGGGATTTCAGTTTGGATTTACCATTCTTTTCTTTATAGGAAGATAATCGGTTACTCTAGCAGAGAGTATAGTTAAATGAAATACAGTTGTCAATAAGAAACAAATGAATTTAAGCCATTTGAGGTGAATTTTACCTTCATAATAACCAACTGAGTCTTGGAATCATGCAAATTTTAATGTCGTCCAGCAACTTAAGTTGTGAGAGGAGTATGTAGATTATGACTTATAACTCCACAGTGAACTCTCGAGTATCCATGGGAGGATTATCCTGTTTGCAGATTATCCGATCCGATGTTTTAATCTCCGTCGATATTTTCCTTGGTCTTTTTGAAAAATTCAAGCAGGAAGGACGTAGTAGGACGTGAAGTAGGAATTACGTAATACCTTTCCTATGGATTAATAGGACTACGACTACAATGACATTATCGCAGTAAAAAGGTCTGCAGTCGGGGGGAAAGAACTCTTAACAAGTCCATATCACAATCGAAAATAATGGTTAGTGTACTACATACGTAAATAATAATATGTTTATTCAGGTAAATTATGAACGATATGGAAAATGAAAGCGAAAGTTTGGATTATCCTTTATTTGAGCATTCTTGCATCCTCTCCGTATCACTAGCACAGACAATTGAGAGTTCACAGCATATTATTGTACGATATAACATCGTATCATAGCAACATTTATATAAACTATTAGAAAGTATGCACATTTCAGAAGAATTTATTATTTATCTACTGGAATTAAGAATTATTTTCGATTGAGGCATATTGATATGTTAGGGCAAATACGAGGTAAAGAACTGAGTTCATTGGATTTACTTCTAAATCAGAAAAATTATTAAAAAGAAATGTACTTAGTGGTAAATAATTACACTTTTCTACGTGAGGAAGAAAGGGTTTTCATGCATTCTTCATGTATCAAATTTCTATTCAGACCTAGGAAGAAGATTTATTTTTCTCTTATAAGCGTAAAAAGCGATTTATTCGACTAAAATCCTCCCATATTGATGTATTTATGACCGCCGAGAAGCTGCTTTTAGAGATACTCATCAAGTTGTTATTTTCGGCGCGAATCTTGAAGAAGTTATGCGAGACTTTCCACACCCGTCATCCAAAATAACGGTTGCTCGAAAAAGTGTGAATTCCGTCGCACAAAACTTAAAACACTTCTTCGAAAGTTTCTTTCTTTGCCACAACTTGTTCCCCTCGGCCTTATCCTCAACACGCGAGAAACGGAAATGATATTTCTGGGCCGGAAGATTTTGCCAAGAGTGTTTAAACTTTTCCCCAAAATTATTTTAGAACTTCCTTCTTCCTCAACCGAAGAAGTTAAAATGATGGCATTCCCTCATCTCCCGCGACAGTGTCTCTCCTAGGACACAAAACGGAGGCTTTTAGGTATGAATTTATGCCAACTCTTTAGCTTTCGGCCCAGCGACTACTTTTATTTTTTTCTTTTTTCTTTCCCAAAAATCCTCTTGCTTTTATTTTCCGTAGGTCACTTCTCATCTCCGTAACTGTTTTGAAAGTAATAACGAAGCATCCTATGAAGAATGTATTTATATTCTTAGATTGGCGAAAGATTAGAGTTTATCTTATCTACAATTGAATGCATAGTTCATGGATTCATTCATTACTCTTAGCCATATTTTCCTAAGAGTGTTTCATTTCGCAGCTGCAGTACGATAATATTGAAGGTTTTCATTCCCTCCTAAAACCCTTAATAAGGCTATACCCAGAATCTCGAATGATTTTGAAACTTTTTAAAACTTTCCGGTAAAGATCAAAGTCACTATCGTCATTTCAGAGGAATAGTTGTTGAATTCATCCTCTGGGAGAGCAGAACTTACAAAATTACCTCTCAGCTTTTTCCCATTACAGTTCCGGTCTCGCCCAACAATAAAAAAAGAGAAATATAGGACATTTATTTAATACAATATAATTTGCATGGTATTACGGAACGTTTGTATAATTCTAATGTATCATCAATGATAAAGTGTCTTATTTCAAAGCATTGCCGCAAGGAATAGCCATAATTATACATATTATTTTTTTATAAATTCTCAATATTTCGAAAATTTTGCCATTCATAAGGTTTTTCTTTACATAAAGTAAATAATATTCGTAATATGGGTACATTTCAACTTTGGTTTTCAGTAGGGTTAACGATTATCCTTTGGGGATGTCAAAATTTAAGTTCATACAAATTGCCACATGAGACAAGTTCTAAAGAATATACGAGAGAGATCTAGAGTATCTAGAGAGGTATAAAGGTATATGACTTTGCACGATAAGACTTGCACACAGGAAAAATCCCAAAGAGATACGGGATGAGAAGTCAGACGAGGCCGGAGTTTGAACCATATAAAGGCCCCGGCACTACCCGGCAAGAGGAAGATCTGGGATTTGAGTTGCTGTCTTATATGATTTTCATGTCCTTTTCCCTTAAGAGTAGTCTATGACAAGTGATAGTTAGTACTGTAATCACAGACGTTTAGTTCCAAAAGCCTTAAGATAGTTTTTCATTTCAGAGTATTGCCTTAACTTTCATCCAATATATAACACCTATGAGGTACTTAGATCATAGGTACTTCATGCATTTTTCAAGATAAAAAGTTATAATTCAGTAATAGAAACAGCTGCCTCCCTAGTACACTGTGGCCTACTGCCACAGAAAATACTGCTCACGGTTTGATCACGGAAGTCATCTTTTGCTTGACTTCAGTTGAAAATATTTACTTATTCGTTAAATATTCTGAAAATATGGATGCGCCAGGAAAGACTTTTACCTCATTAAAGTTTAAAGTACGATTGAGAATCATATATCTCATAGAAATTAAATTACTTGGATCATTGATTCCAAACTTATTTATTCCCATACAGAAAGTCAAGTCGGAAATGATTCTGAAGTCATACAACGTCAGTGTTGAGAGCGAATCTAGATGGGAGAAAATTGCGCATCAATTGAAGCGGAAGCGCGGAAAGGTTGCCAGGAAAGAAGCTGCAGGCACTTCAAAATTCGATAATACCATAGCAATCTGCGAGCGTAATGGAAGAGTATTACTAATGAAGAAACCATATAAAGCTCCTATTCAAGTTAGAGGAAAAGGAAGACACGTATTTTTGCCAACAAATGTTAGAAGTAGTACAAGATATTCCTTTTGATAGAAGCAATTGAGCAGATTAATGTTGATTTTCATCATTATGCAGCAATTATAGAATCATATATTTCGGAAGATAAAGGACATATTTTAAAATGATGCGTTCAAATACTAAAAAATGAAAAAATAGACATGTGGGTTTAGACAGAAGAAAATTATCCACACTAAAATTAGTATAAACAACTTCTACGACGTATCTCTTAATGTAGGTTTTCTTACTAAAGGTATTCAATAAACGTCAAAATTGAACAGATGTGAATCATTTCTCAACGGAACCATACCGCAATTATTTTCCTACCAGTTTTTGCTTCGACTCAATTCAAGCGCATAATTTTGGTTCAGTTGTGAATTTTTCCGATACTTATATTTTTAATTAAATTAAATTAAANAATTTAGCGATAATATTATATATTATTTAGAATTTAATTATTTAGAATAGATTATTTTTATTATACAATAATTTAGAATATTAGCGATAATAAAGAGAGTTCAACGCTTTAGTGATCGACTTTATACTATGCATATGTTGTGACGTTTGGAAAGATACCGAACATTATACAATGAAATTGGTGAGGAATGGATTATCCGCTGTATAAAATGTAGCGTGAGTAGTGTAAAAGACAATTTATTCCGCAATGAGAATTCTCTCATGCGTACGTGTACGGAAAATTAGAGCGGAATTAATAATGGCAATCGGTTTGTTTTAATTCTGGCAAAAACTTTTTTCGGCTCCGTATCGATGCACAGTTTCTCAGTACCATATGGATAAATTAAGCAAATAAATCCTTAATAATCTACTGACCTTAGGTTATCATTTCAATCAAGGCTGATATTCGTTACCGTCTTTGCTGAGAATCTAACACTAACGATTTCCATATTAGTGGGTAAATTTTATGAGGTATGGTAGCATCAACTGTTCGTCTCAGAAGGAAAATTAGTCGTATCTATGAATCTACGTTTAATTAGCTCCCAAAGTCTCTAGGGAATGGGTTGGAATACGGAGCAAAAATTGAATTCGTTATTACCAGGAAGAGATTCACAACTCTTGTCATATTCTTCCCAGGGAAGGATTTTTGCAGATTTCGCAGCACCTTTAATGCATATCACGAGCATTTTATACTACAGTCCCATCTACTTGCAGCGATTCTTGCCTGAATCTCGAATTAATCCCTTTTACCTTTTTCACCTCTCTCAGCCTCTCCAGAATCTCGCCTCCGTCCATCGAAACGAAATCTTCCTTTTCCGAATTCTGTTCCCTTCCTTCTCAACCCCCACTCGAATATCCATGCAATATTCATATATTCCCTAAAAGTGGTGCACTGGGAGTGGGAAAAAAGAGGAGGCGCTCGGTCTGGGTTTCCGTGGAGTATGAGAAATGAAAAGGGCAAGAAAAGAATCTGAATTTTAAATTGGCGTCACTCATTTTCGCATATTCATAAAACGGCGCGATTAGTTTTTTGCCTTTATTTTTCGGTCGGCGGTAAATGTTCCATTGGGTGACGTGAATTATTTAAACTGAGATGGGTATGGGATGTTTTCTGGGTTTGGTCGTGAGACCTGATATGAAATGCTGTCGTGAAGGCTTTCCGGTAGCAGCAGTCGATTCTGTTTTTCGCAGCGGAATTCGCCAGAAAGCTCTTTCTCAACCCGTCTCTATTAGCATTTATTGAGCTTAGTTCTCCCCAGGAGAGACAATAAAATCTTCGTGGGTGTTCGCGGTGGATTTATACATCACTGGCTTTTATTCTTATGATAAATTTTAGATTCGGTATTCTTAAAGAGATTGAGAGAGCTAAGGATCTATCAGGGGAAAATTTCAGTTTGATATTTCGTTTTAACTGTATATAATTCCATCATTGCGGTTATATGTTGATGCAATCCGTATTTGTTTGAAAGTGCAATGAAAAAGTATTCAGTCACGCTAGTTCAGACGCAATAGTGGGTCTAATTTTGGATTCGCCTAACTACTGTAAGATATCGCACATAGACGGGGGCAGTCGAGTCAACGTAATAAAATTTGGAAAACTATCGCAATTGATTACTTTCTTTATTCCTTTTTGGTTTGTTCATGGTGTTAGTTAAATATAAAACATGAACAGCTCTCTGCAAAAAACGGATGCATTAAAAAATGGCTTTGTTGGTCGAGTCATGATTCATTTCTTCTTAAAAACAAATAGAAACTTTTGGATTCAGGATATGCTTATTTTATAGACGTGAATTGAAGTAAACATCAACCTCTTCAGCCTGTTCAGGAAAGAGAATATTTCATAGTGTAATTGAAGTGACATCATTGTAGGCTGTTACTCGATATACCGAAGTATGCACGAATACACGTGTTGAAATAAAAACAAGATTCTTCGAAATATGAGATTTAACATCCAGTCGCATTCGTTTTGTTAATATACTAGGTAAGGAGAATCATGATTGAGTTGAATTAGATTTTTCGGTTGCAATGTTTTTACAATTGAGAACAGGTATTTTTTCCTTTACATTTTTAGAGCTTCTTTAGGCCAAATCGATTTATAAATTAGATCAGACTCCCGAGGAAGTATTATCCGATTCTCTTTACATATCTCTCTGGGATTCTCAAATAATTTATCGATTGGTAGAATATTTTCATTTGTCTTCTCGCACAGGATAGAGGAAAATGAATATACCATTTACTTTTGACTTAGTTTTTCTCGTGGTTGAGATATTATGTAACCATTCTGAGTAATGAATAATGCAGAATGATGATGTTCATTTTGGCCACTCTGTATGGAATGAGATTAGAAATGTCATTCATAAGGTAACTGTGCTGTACTTACGTGGTCCTGTTCTGCGTATAGCATTTTATTTCGGCGAGGAAGTTAAGGACAAACAGTATTCTTGGATGGAGCAGAGGTATTTGTATATAGAGGTTTACGCCCAGGAATTTAAGGATAGAGAGTGAAAAATTTATATATGACAGGGTTACAAACCCATGTCCCCCACTTTACGGGCGGTATTTTGACCACTAAACTACCACATCGAGTTATTTCTGCTCCGCCAACGGGATGCTTTTTAAGGCAAGTTGCGCTCCAAACAGAGGCACCAACCACCACCAGAGGTCCTCTTCGAGGCAGCCAGCTCACAAAGTGATGTTTAGAGGTACTACCTCCAAAGGAAATAAACAAAGCTTTTTATTATTTATTTTAGAAAAGCAACTGTTTATACTTGAAATTCAAGGATTTGCAGAAGAGAGAGAAACCAAAATGACTGGTACTCGAACCCAGGACTCCCTTTTTACAGAAAATGGGAACATTACTCTTCTTCTTTTCTAATTTGACACTTCTAAATTACAAGCACATGTAATTTCTCCAAAGCTTTTTGTAGCTAATGGCACAGGGAATGGGGATCAATAAACTTTCTTGCTGATGGCTTCACAGACTCTCAAACATTTACGAAACGACTGAAATTAGTGAATGAATTAGCTAAAATTTTAAACTCTCCTAATTGAAGTCAGTATTTGCTTTTGAGTAACTCTCCGTTTCTTTATATTGTTTAGTACATCTATTTATATATTTAGTATTTTATTTATTCCATCGAAAGTGGTCCTCGAAGAACTCGATTTATACAGTGAAATGGGAGAGAAATAGAAGGAAAACAACCACGGATATCTCCTCTTTTTCTCCCTTTCCTGTATTGTAAGTCGAGAGAAGAATGTTCGCCCTTCAGAATGGAAAGAGAAATCACGTATAATGAGAAGAAGGCGACTTAAAATCTCTCTCAGATGGAAAAAGGGGGAGTCTTGTTATTCCTTATTCGAACGGTGAGAACAAGGAATTTAATAAACGCCTTTCCGCTCTAGTGCTTCGAAAAAAACTAATAAAAGAAAGGGGGAGTTAGAATGAAGAGGTTTGAACGGAAAGGTGGTAGAATGGATGGAGAAATGCAGTCTCCCTATGGATTGGGGCGAGAGCTGCGCAGGAGGCTGGGGTAGTTTAGCTGTCAAATCTAGAGAATAATAGGAACCTATGTGACAAATTCAAGAAAACAGAACAGTTTTTATTTCTTTACAAGGGTAGTCAAGAAATTAAAGTCAACATCAGCGCGATTTCGTCTGAAGCCATGCTCAAAAGTTTTATGCTGTATTAATTACATGAGTTTATTTCTTAAAATATTGAATTTTATGACCAAATATGGCAACCCATGAAGCAGGTTGCATTCCTCGAAATTGAAGTATGAAAACATGTAGAGAGGTAGTGTTTTGAAATTCTGAAAATTAATGCGTATTTTATATTTTTTTTAGTGGAACTATGGGAGCGAGATACAAAAATACAGATCGTAGTTACTGTATAAAGATGTAGGGGATAAAGGGTATTCTTTAGATTTAGAGTTCAGCGGACACTTTACTCCAAAAAATCGCCGTTTCTTTATTTCTGATGGTAACAAATTGGTGACAAAGAAATAGGCTTCGAAATGCAGAGCAAAATTTATAAATTGAGTGAAAAGGAGCAAAAATTACAATTAATTGACGGAGAATGTTATGAATCTCGAATCATCAAGCTTTCTGTTTTTTTCATACATTATGAGAAAATAGCATGTAATTGAGCGATACTTGATGGGTATAACTTTGAGGAATGTATTATATAGATTACGCACGACGTATGAGAACATGATGTTATTCCTATAATTGGCGAATTGTTATTGACTTCATGTATCTTTTCTTTCCCCCCATTTCCTTTCAATCTCATACAAAATACAGATATATTTAGTAGTCAAAAAATATAAAATGAATGAAAATTTTAGTTAAATTTCTGAATAAAATAAGCACTCCTTGGACACTAAATGAAAAATATTCCTACTCGAGAGGAGTTTGTCAAACCTGGTGAGGGAATGCAACTGCTACGCAGTGATCGTCAAGGATAAATGCCAAAATCGTTGTCAAAGTCAAATCACTTACAGCTGGAGCTGATCAAGCGTAAAGACAGGCAGTCAGTGTGGAACGCGGCACGTTCACGTTTCTTCGGAACTACGGATCAAAAGGGTACCTTTGTAATGATTGGAATAGAAGGGAAAGACGAGAGAAAAAATAAATAAAATTTAAGACCTACGGGTAAAGCCGACGCCAAATAATTGGAAGTCCAAAGTGGCTGGGGTATGTGTTTCGAGGCGCCTCCGTTCCCGATCTATCGGCGCCACCGGCTCTGCAAAAGGGAAAGAGATGATAGAAGAGGGAGAACTGGAGCAGAAATCGAGCGTCCCGACGCTTGGCGCCCTCTCCCGTTTTCGAGGCGTCTAGGTGATCTCTACCATTTTCTCCCTCTATACCCCTCGCCACGGAGCAGGTTTTCACCGCATTATCACACCATTCTACGACCTCGGTCATATCGGTTCTCGTGGGTGCTACACCATATCTCTTACATGGTGCTTTACATACGCTATTCACAGGCTTTGTTGGGAATGAATACGCAAGATTTGCGGACGTGAGGAGGCAGTTATCACTCTGATTACCCGAACAGCATTCCCAACCCAAACGAACGGTCGCCTAGGCAGCAATTCAAGTGTACGTGATTCAATCAAAATTGCGATGGTTTGATGCGATTGAAGTATGAAGAATGCATCTCGGATATTAAGGGCGCAGTAAATTACGGGTGCAGCATATGGAAATCTGCCTATATTTAAATAAATAAATGGGGATAAATTTAGTCATTCCAGTCGAATGTTTGAAATCCAGTTAAAAGTGCACGTAAGAAAGGTTCTCTTTTGCTTCTCTTAAATGCTTGTTGGCGTTAACTTTTTCTTTTTATGAATTGCGGTCACTACAAAAGTGTCAGTTTTACGGAAAATGACGACTAAATGCGGTATATTTGTGGTTGGATTGGTTAATTTTTAAGTCTTGGTGCTTTTTGAATGTGGAACTAAAAGATATTTGGTGAGCGATTTGTTTTTTATACCGGCAATTATTATGAAGTAAATAAGACTGACCATTTCTTGATGCGTTTAAGTTTAAATTGTTTGGTACTACAGCAATGAAAATATTTTTCATGGGAGAAGATAACTAGAAAAATCGGAAAATTTATTTCACTGCCTCGAAAACCTTCATCACCGTCTAAGAGATCGCCACTTTCAGTTTGCCTTTTTAAAATTTCTCTAAAAGTTAATCGAAGAACTACTAATATTAAGCATTTTTTTACACGATACATGACATGCAATGACTTCTACAAAAAGGTAAATAAGTGCAAACTGTTGTATTGAAGACGTATCACTTTATTTAAAAATGAAAAGCTTATCTCACGGGTTACACGATTTATGTAATGGGTCATAAATTCTTGATATTATTCCCCCAGTATATAAGACCGTCTGAGTTGCACGACATAGATACAGCCAGTAATCCTCATTCCTTTGAAGTGATAGGAGTCATGCATTTCTCAACCATTCATACGCCATCATTATATCCCTTTGGGGATATCTTGCTATCACTCTAGGCACACATTGAGAGAATTACGCTCTAGAATTGCGGTCTGTGATAGCAGTTTTGCGAAAATGGCTCTACCTCATGGAATCGCTCAATCTACTTCGCTATAGAGAGGGTGTTCAAAAGAAAATCGGAATTTTTTCTCTAAAGCGGCAGTAATTTGCAGAGGTATGAAGTCTTCAAAAGTATTATCTTTTACCATAGTAATAATATTATACCTAACAGAAATAGCGACAATAGATGTTACTTCAACAGACATAAGCTGTAGTTGGAAGGAGAATGGACATGTTTTTTCCTCAGCTGTAGCTATGACGACAATTACGATAATTTACTGCGACATAGTAAGTGTTTTATCAACATCTATTTTGAATTTTCCCTCGTTTTCATAAAAAAATTCCTATGATTTTGGAATTGAAAACATTTTTTTCGTTATAAATTACTTTTAGTGTTATTTTTCTTTTGTGTTATCGCGGATTGTTTTCACTCCCTTTTCTCTGTAGGTATTTTCCTGCAACGTAGTTTTGTCTTTGTCAACCTTGCAAAGTTTTTCAAGTCTTTGTCAAGTTGCAAAGATTTTCCCTCACTCTACTCTATCTTTCCGTTTTTAATTAATATCTCTACATATAATAATGGCATGCGAGGTTAAGTAGAGAGGCCCAATTTGGCCTAACCTCGCCAATAAAGGTTGTATCTATCTATTCACAATATGAATTTAAAAGGGAAAATTAGAGACTTAATAAGATGACTTTATTGAAGAATGAAAGTTACTTTTATAAATCTATTGGGAAAGGTAAGGGTCGGACGTTTTCGTCAACGAATTGCAGCCAAGCTCTGAACTGAAATCCATTCATTCAATGTATTGTCCATTAAACATATTTCTGATTTGGTTCCCTATTTATTTATTAAGATTTAAAAAGAGTCAGAAGTGGTCAATTACACTGAATAATTATAATAACGGTAGAGAAATCAAATACAGGAAGAAAGCATAAAAATCAAAGAAAAAATTTCAAAATAAGAAATTGAAATAAGCCAATGATACTCAGGTTAATTTATGGAAGTTGATTGTGGAAAATTGATTGTGGAAAAATTTCGAGAGAAGGAATGAGGGTCAATGGAGTGTTGAAAAGTTGTGCAATGCGGAAGAACGTGGATCTTATTGTTAGTAAAGTAGAAATTAGTTTTATTTTACTACAAAAAATACATCCAAGAAAGCAAAAAGGAGTATAAGATAAACAGTAAACTCACAATTATGTAAGTCATCAGATAAACGTTATCTCTTTTAAATTATCATCATCGCTATTGCCTTTTTCTACAGAAGTTATATATTTCCTTCTCCATCATTAAAAATCAAATTATATCACGGGACAGTGATATTCTAATTTCTTTGCATATTTAGTCGTTTTCATGGATTTAATGTCTGTAAAACCGGAAATAATTAGGGTACACCAAAACTTGTTGTTTGTAGCGATGCATTCTTTAAATTTAACTCTTAAGAATAAAGTAGCAATGTCTCAAGTTTGAATGCTTTGTAATATTTAGACATTTTTCTTGATGTGTTTCTCTTACCTTATTGCGCCCCATATTCCTTTTCATTCATTAATACTTAGATGTATGCAAATCACGGCAGTCTCTCCTAATTCATTCTAACGAATAACAAAATCGAAGAGAGAAGTTTCATAAAAATACAAACAGATCCTCAACACAAAATTGCTGGTAAATGCTAAAGATAAAAACGCTGAAGAAATTTTGGAGTAACTGTAATCGTCTTCACCTGATTCTTTCTCCGAGATATATATTAAATTTTGCCTGATGATTAATTAAAGATCGCATGAAAGCAATTTTTTTCTGTAAAATAAGCTTTCTGGAGTGAAAGATATATTAGATAAAGACTATTTGAAGGAATTAGGGTCGCGCACGCATGTACACTATATCTCTTCATTCAAAGCTGTAATCTCTTTTAGCTCCTCATCGCGAAACTAACCTTTTTCTCATTTCTCCTTCTTTACTTAAATTAAATTACGGATTTGAACACTATTCAAAGGTTGAAAAGAGAGTATTACTAAATGTAATTAGTCTCCAAAGATAATATGAGCCAATTCCCCATCTGCTTGAGAGCTAAAGAAACGCAGTTTCATCTCCGGATAGCATCTCAACGGAAGACTAAAAAGGAGACGAGAAGCAATCTGGATTACTTCTTGAGACGACGTTTTTCGAGATGTGGAGATTAATGATTCCCTAAGAGGATAAGTGTGCTTCTTTAGTGCTTCTTCGAGGGTCCTCGTTTGAAGAAGGATTTAGAGAAACGGATTATATGCAAAAGATGAAAACAGTAGATTCTATTTAATGCAAATGTTTAAAGATGACGACTTTTTTGTCTATTCGAACGCCATATCGAAATTTTGTATTAAAGGGACCTTCTTAAGAGGATTATAAGCCTTTGGAAAAGGATTTAATTTGTGAATGTCTCGCTTGAAATGATTCCGTTGATGAAACAATAGATCGCATTTTAAAAGAGTATGTGTCAGACGAATGTTCCTTAATCGGTGTACATGTTCCAAGAAGTTAGTTATTTCAGCCAAACGGTCTCTAAATACCTTCATCTTATGTTGAATTTATGTTTTATTAAATTTTATTTATTTAGTGTATTCTTAGCGGGCCAAGATGAAGAATTTCTTGGCATATTTTGGGGAAAATGTTTGAGAATTTAACAGTTATACCATCAAAGAAACTTTATTTTTATCGAAATATCTCCAGGGTAATTTACCTTTATTATCAGCAGCAAAAGACTCCAGTCTCCTACTCTATTCATTGTCCGGTTCTTATCTCCGATTGTCTATAATATTTAAATTAAAAGCTAATTAAATTCTTACGTGAGCTTACGTTAAATTTATTTAAAGAAATTTGGTATTTAAAATGTCTTTAGAAAGAGTAAAGCTAATGGACGAAAAGTGTGGTAAATGTTTCTTTAAGGTTAATGGTAGTAGTTGGCTTTTTCCGAAAATATGATTTGCAAAATTGGTGCTGACTGTGAGAGGATTTCCTTTATTGAGTTAATGTTGAAGTAGGAAACCCTATTCTCTTCTAGAAATATTAAAATGAGGACACATTAGAAATCCAAGTTCTTTCAGTGCAATATTTAAGAAAATCATTGATTTCGATCCCGTTTCTTTTTTTTTTGAATGTCGACTTCAACATGAGCGTGTGAAAGATGAAAAATAGATTTAAGTTGAGAAAAATAAGTTACATATCAACCTATGACTTAACACTTAATCTGAAAGCCTTCTTGCAGTACGTAATATGGAGGCCCTATAAGTATAATAAATGCATATACATTCGATTCATCAATCCATACATTCCATAAAACAAGTCCCTATATCTCGTGGGCCTTGAGTTACGGAAGATGAAGGGCTTATAGGTACATCTCCTGATCGGCGATCTCTTTAGAAAAAAACGTTGAAGATATAATTTTACGTTAATTTGTCGCTACAGTGTAAGCAATTGTTTTCATAAACCCATTTTCTTCTTTATCTTTGATATTTAAAAGATTTTCATTTTTAATCATTACAATAGACATTTATGTATATATTAGCAATAGGTATTGCTTCCATTCTCATCTTATGCTAGTTATCTAGTTAGGTAGACAGTAAATTATTTCGGAAATGCCGTTTCATAGATTAATTGTGGTTGGAATGAAATTATTTACAAATATTTACGGAAGAATATATATCTCATCGTTGTATGCTCTTACCATAACAAACTTAAGTTGTTATTAAAAGTGCAAGCTGTAAAAATTAGAGATAGATTTATCAACCCAATCTTTCTGTATTCAAATGTGAATTAACTGGGATTTGAAATGGAATATCTCCTTTTCTCACACCATTCCTTTGCCGAAAGTTTTAAACGCAAATCGTCTTCTTCGCGGAGATTAAATAACCAGAATTCAATTATCTCAACCTGGACAGAATAATTGAATTTAACAGAATTTTAGTCCAGTCTCTATGGACCATTATCTCGCACGTAACACGAAGGGCTATTCTAGCTAGAAGTCGAGGGACCGATTGCGAAGATATATCTTCTTGAACCTCTGAATTACCGCGGCCATTTTCCTGCTATACGACAATGGAACTTAATGCCCAAGTGAAAATTTTTACGGCGCAAAACAAAGGAAATTGTTTCTCTTTTTATCTACATCTACCCTTGTTAAACCTTCTGCAGGGGAGCAGAGAAAGCGTCCGGAGGGGGCGTATGAAAGAAGGTTGGAGCATTGGTACCGTGGGATTCCGTAACAGTAGGAACCGCAATTCCGCCTTACCCTGGGGAAATATTTCGTATGCTAATAGCTTGACCCTTGAAATCGGGCAAGGGGAAGGGTATATAGACTGAGGTGGGTAGCTGGAAAGAAGTGCTAATGTAAGAAGGAAAGGGTATTTCATGGAGGAAAAAAGCCCGAGGACTACCTCGTCTTTGCACTGGACACAGAAAAGCCCTATTCACCAGAAATAAGGAAGGGTGATATGAATTCCTACGTTGGGAAATGATACATTAAAGTTGCATGAGGAAGAGGTGGGTATCTTCCAAGTCCGGAAGAACGCCAAGTAAGATGGAGTTGGATCCCCGACGCGGTCGTGTGGGTGGGGCGTGGGAATCGGTAGTGTTGCGCGAGAGAAAATCTTCCCCGGGAGCGAGTTTTTCATCCTTTGCGTAAATTCTGATTCTTGTTGAATGGTTTATTGAGGCGAGAAACGGAAGGATGGAGGTCGGAGGTCGAAGGATTAGAACATTTTTCCCCTGTATACTGCTGGATTTTTCTGGATATATTCTCGCATGTATTTTCTTGGAATGTGTTCGAAATTTCCGGATTTAAGCCTCAACTAGAAGCTTCGAGTTTCAAGTGTTATAAGTGAAATAATGCTAAAATCAAAAGTTTCGAGCAAATGGTTACAGTTGCTCTATATTTGGGAGAGGCAGTGCAAAATGTTCAAATATTCCGATTCGTTTGAAGACTAAGAATAAATTGGAAGAATTAATTTCCGATTACTCTTCGCAAAGTAATGTATTCCTACTGTGTAATACATGAGTATATACATACGTTCAGCAGTAGCTCATGATTTATTTCACGAAAAAAGATACATATCACGGAGATATTCACGGAAGTATATAATATTTTTGTCTAGAAAACGCAATACTATAACCGGTTCTTGTAACGTCTATTCTTACCTACAGACATAGGATTGAAATACAATATCAAAGTGAAATAGATCATTTTTCAAATTTTTCGATTACTCTTTTTTTATAATTCAACAATAAAAGTAAATATTTATCGTTGAGGATATAGCGGGAACATTTCGGTAATATTTTTATGATTGTACTTTGAGGAACCAGAGAGACGTTTGAATATGAAATGGAAATAATATTTGAGAAATAGATCTAGATAGAAATTAATATCTTCATGAAAAATACATCTATGAAATATTAACTTTGACTTTGTTGGGTTAAGATGGTTCGTTGTACTTTTGGGTCATTCCATTTGCTTGCATGGAGTTTTGAAACAATTAAAATTATAATTTTGTAAAATATTATCTTCAGTTGTTTACTAAAGCCCATTAGTTTTCAATATTATTACAAGTTAAAATTGCAACATTGCAAAAATTACAGTAGGTCTCTTAGATTGGATCTTTCCTTCATATATTAATGTATCCAGCGTTTACAATTTATCAAACATTATTTATTGTAATCTGTTTATATAACTAAAATGCTTAGTTTGATTATTTATATTATATAAAATCCCTGCTATCCGCATTTAAGCGTTTGACATGAAGCGGCTTTCTTCCTTTATGTGTGTATAGAAACGGTAAATCGTTATTTTTGGTGTGATGAACCATTCATTTTTGCGAAATTTCGAATTCTCTTCGAAATTTTGTTATTCAAAAATATTTGATAAATCTTTTTTCTTTGCATTAAAACCAATCTCTCTTCAATAATTTTCGGGAATCAGCAAATGCGTAACGTGTGAATTTTCTATCGGAATAACTTCCACTTCTTTGCCTCTATTCCCTTTTCTCCATCGCTGCTAGATGTGTAGAATACTAAAACAGTGTGCTTTCCACTCAACCAACAAAACCAGCCTCACACTGAGGAAACTTTTTTCGACTTTCCTCGCATAGATCCGCAAAACCCTTCTTCGCTCTATCACGTTACATCGTTGAGTATTCGGCCTCATAGGAAATTTCTTGGCTGATAGAAAGTTCTCTTCCCCCATCCTAGAACCCACTCTGCTTCCTAGATACGAAAGGATTTGTGCTACGCACGGTTTTAAAGGTATATCGCCATCTTCATCATTTTTCCATTTTTCGTTGAAAAAAGGGGCTTGTAAATGTGATTGGTAATCATATACCTTAGAGATTAACTCTAGTATTACCTCTTCCAGAAAAGTGGTCTAGCGGTGTTTAAGTGAAACGAGACTATTAAAGTATTCGGTTTAAACTAGCTGACAGTAGTGATTGCAAGGCATTGATTTGAGAATAATACTTGACAATAAAAGTGGATAAAAGATATATTTCATTATTATTACTAATAAACGCCACCGTCAAGTATGATGAAACTTAATTTAATTTAAAAGTATTTCTAATATCGTATATGTCTGGTTCTTCTAGGCCAGAAAGTGACCGTTATAAGGCCATAATAACTTAAACACACTTACTATCGGTAGATTGTTTATTTGATCCTGGACAAATTTCCAATAAAACTGTATGAAAATGAAACGGCAGTGATAAGGGTTGGAGAAACACAAGAAGAGGCAAAAGTACATAAAGTTGTTAGTCAAGGTTGTGATCTTTCACCTGCATTATTTAACATACATGTACATACAGGATGTCATTAATGATTTAACCTGTGGAGGAGTGGTAATACGAGAATGAAACACATGGAGAAAGAATTAATGTGATACGCTTTGCGGATGACATTGCTGCCATTGCTGAAAATGAACGAGAGTTGAGTGTGCAGCTAATAATGATACACATCCTGAACAAAGAATAAAATTTAAAGATAAATATTAGAAAAACTAAAGTTATGGCATGTAGCAAATATGGACAGGATAATGCACACGCATCATTAAATGGACAGAGGATGGAGGAAATGGAAGAGTTCACCTATCTGGTTAGCAAGATCACTAAGTACTATAGGACGGACAGACATTTGCTTTTTATATATACGATGAATGGTGTATTGACAGCATTTAATGTATAACTGTCGGATTGGTAAGCGTAAAGTCATTTAAAACGTAACCCAAGTCAAAACCACAGAGTATAGTTATTATTAATCGGTCTAAAGCTTAGGAACTCTTTTTAGGCGTTCAGGCGAGAAAGTGTTTTGGATTATTCCGACGTTTCAGCAACAACCTCTCCTGTTATTTTTAAGGATGAAATATGGGTTTATCAATTTTTTATTTGAAGCTCTTATTTGTTAAAATTTATTAACTATATACAATAATCAATTCGGTTGGATCGGGTTAGGGTTGGCGTGTTTCATTTAATATCGCACGCGACATGTTCTGTCGTCTATACATCAATTTTTGTATTTACCAATTAATTTATCCAACTGAAATACGGGATTACCCAATAGGCAATCTGTGAAGTCAATTTTATGAGCTGTGTCCCTTAGTTACGTGATATTAACGCATTACTATCAGTTTTCTCTATTTAACATCGCATTAAAAAATCGACTCACATTATTTTAACGTGCGTCTGTTATCTTATTTGCCGCAATTCAGCACGCAATGGGCAACAAGCTGGTTTTAGGGTTAATATTTAAGGGATGAGAGTGGTTCGAAACCGTACCCCATCTCTTTCCCAAATCTCTCCTCATCCTCTCTTCTTCGGCCACCTTCCGAGAACTATACCAATGGCGCAGCTTCCTTTCTTCCCACGGTGGAATCCTTTACACCTGTGCATATATGGAAGATCTGATGCGGGATGGAAGGGGCTGCTCCTGATACTACCTCTGACGCCTCGTTTTGCCCAAGTTGAGAGCGCTAGAACGGAATGCTCACTGCTCTTAGAAACTTCCGTGGAAATGCTAATTCCGTTGAGCTACTTATTGTTGGAATCCTACGGCGCGGTGCGGTGTTTTCTTTTTATGGTACGCATAAGATTGAGAGAGAGAGAGAGTTTCGAGAAACAATTCGTGGCGAGTGTAATTGCGTAGATTAAGTGGTTCTATTACGATCTGTGTGATAGGACTAGTACAGAATCAATTTGTACTAGCGGCCTTGTACCATCCTGAAATTCCGAAGTAGAATGCAGAAGCGGTTTTTTCTTTCATTATATCTTTTTTTTGGCTCTTTAAGTAATTTTGTGGAAGTTAATCGAGCATTGTAGGCGATCGAGCGATTGTGTGGGACAGATTAGTTCGGATGAAAGTTTCATATGCACCCTAAAAAAATTATTTTATTAGTATTCATCTGAATCCAAAATTCAATAATATGGAAAGAGATGAGAAACGATGAATACTTTTCCAAAGTAGATTTAAAAAATATTATTGTTAAGGGAAGATTTCAGATTTTATAATAAGGGAATTTCAAACAAATCATCAATCCAGACATCGTACTGAGTGCCTGGATTCCATCACAGTATTCATATGTTGGTGTGAGCTGTCCATGTATTTTTTGATACTCATTTAATACTGATTTTTCTAGAAAGTATGAATAATAGTACATAATACCCGTAATACCAAGAACATGAAAAATCCTACAAGTTATTATATACCTACCTTATACCTACCGTGAAGTAGTACCAAAACACATTCTATACCAATTAATCCTTATACATAAAAATTATTATATAATTAAGCAGAAATAAAAATTCGTGAATTCATAATTCAAGAATTCTGACGTAGTTCCTTAAAAATGCGAAAAGAAAACGGCTTATCTCTGGTAATAATGAGTAGTCTAAATAAATTAAATACAACGAACTTCGTATTTTCCACACAATTTATTGCACGTCCGGTTTCGGCCATCCAGCCTTCATCAGGTTAGATGATCAGGATGGCCATCCAGCCATCATCAAGTGACCTGATACCGAAATGGCCGAAACCTGTCGTGCAATAAATTGTGTGGAAAATACGAAGTCCGTTGTATTTCATTTGTTAATGGCGTTCCACCAAGTAAGGTCGTTTCATATTGATTATATGAGTAGTCTAAGTGAAATTATAGTCTTGTTTAGGTAGGTTCGAAAAATTCTTCCTAATTAAAAATAAAAACAGTAAACATACTGTTTTATATATCTTCAAATTAAATTTAATCATGTTAGTATCTTTCCTTTTACTCAGTTCTTGTGAAATCCTCATTTTAAATAAGTTTTTCTCTTGGGAGATATTTGGGGAAAGAGGGATACGTCGTATTCAAGCACTGAAAAAGTTATTTAATAAAGATATATCGTAATATGTGCATAATCCCATAGAGATTTTTGTAGGGCGTAACATTTCAAATAAGTCACGTCTATCTGCTCAATGCACTGCCGATTTCCCTAAAGAATTTACGTCGGACCGTTAGCTACGCTAAAATGATATCTTCCATTTTGATATTTGAAAAGAGCAAGACCTCTCTCAAAACCCAATCAAGGAAACCTTTTCCTTCAAGGGGGAAAAGCATCAGTTGGGATATTAGGCCTGATCCTTTCTACGCACGGAACGCTTTTGCGTGTAAACCCTCCCTCTTTCTTTACATAGTGCCAGAAAAAATGGAGGGTGGAGGAAAAACGAGCATCGCGAAGAAATAAAACCTTTTCATGCAGATTCCTTTTCTCCGCGAGAGGTTGATAGGAAGGGATGAAAAAATCCTCTTTTCACCCTCTCCTTTCCATTAGGGGGCCCCTGTCTTTCATCCCATCTTACTCTACTCGGTCCTCTTTATAATTTTTTCCTTCTTCTTCCTCCGCATCCCTTTCCATTCACTTTTTCACGCCCTCTTTGCTCCGATCAGTGCAGAATTTCCGCTTCTTTTTCTCGAAATCTCATTCTAATTCAGCCACGTCAGGTATAAAAGAAGAACCCGCATTATGGCATTAACGGATCTCGTCCTCAGAGGCTCAGCATCAGTCTTTCTGTTCCTTCCATTTCCTTACGTCTCGGCCCTTATTCCCTTCCTTTTCATCTTCTTTTCCTATGATTCAACTCGGCGAAGTCACTCCATGGACTTTTTCTCCCATCCATAACCCAGTTAAAATTTATCGTGGTTTGAGAGATGAGTGATCGGGGAGCGGTTACATTCAAGTTAACTACTTCGTGAGATTTGATCTTGTACTTGCAGTAGCGGTTAGGAAACGAATCGTCCTTCACGTGTATTACCACCTCGATTTAAGGATATGACAAGATATTCAGAAGGACAAGTCGATTAAGATCTACTATGGAACTTCGTTATCTGTTTCTGGATTCTTAGGTTTCCACTCCATCTTCCTAAACCGGTGAGAATACCGCAGCAGATGAGTGATGATGTTTGAGATTCACGGCCATAAAGTAGAAAGAATTTTGGGGATTATTCTTCAAATTCTTTTGCTTTTATTTCAATATTTCAACATTCGAACGAAATTCGCTAAAATTTTAGTTTCTGCATAAAATATGAAGCATGTCAAAATGTTTTCGTGAAAGAAAAAAAATTAATTCAATTAAAATTTGATTTTGCAATATCGTCAGTATATAATTTAAAGCTACAAAAACATCAGATTGCTCTTAATAATATATTCTATAATTATATTAATATTGTGTATTAGAATTGTATGTATTCTATGTATGTATGTAATTCGCGTTCGAATCCTGGCGGGGGCCCTCATGTTCGAAGTGACAGTGATCATAGCATTTCGAAAAATACCACTACTATAATAATGTAACTATAAAGTAACTTTATTTTAATCGATCGAATCTTGCCAATTTCGTCGATCATATGTTTATATATATTAATTATTGGATAATATTAATTTACCATGCAAGCTATGGTTTTTATTTAAGTGAAATTGACACCTTTAGGTCTTTTGATCAAGAAAGAAAAATAGAGATTAAATGGACCTTTTTATGGACGTTTCTTGTGATTAAGAATTTTCTCTTTATTTTCAAGAGGAGATAAAAATGCGAGATGCGGGTGTGCCTATTAATCATCTTTGTTTGTGATTTACCTGTCAATTCGTTTGATGGGATTTATGTGGCGCCCTTTCCGAGCGCTCTACAGAAAACAGCATAATATTAAACGATTTTTAGAAAAAATAGGACACGTTATAAATTGTCGTGCGTCCATTATTTTAACCCGTATCTTTATTTAACTCCCACTGGTATTTTTGATTCGGAATTTAGGAGAACAGCTACAAACATATTGATCAAAATTAGAAGTAGGGCGTCTAATTTTGCTGGACTGTATTTTGTTAAAATTTGTTGAAATTATGGATTCTTTCAGTCTAAAATCAATTCCAAATTAAAGGGAATTTGCGGAGAATAATAAGTTGGCCGCAGGTTTGAACGATCGAGATTAATGTGCGAAGTCGCTAGCCATCTGAGAAGAAATATGTATTCTCATGTGACTCTTTAGAGAAAATTGCATGCCATCGTATATACCTAAATCTAAAAAGCGTTGTTTTTGCTAGACGCGACTCGGCTTCTTCTTAGACATAGTAATAAAAAGTTCTCTCAAATGATTTGTGTATGGTAGGAATATGTCGTCTAAGAAGCCAGTATCTCATTCGTCTTTGAAGAATTTAATTTTTTTTGTTCAATCCATTACCGCTAATCCCTGAAATGGTGCCTATAATTTTCACAGAGATTTAAGAAGATTCATCTCTCCGAATATTTTTAGGGATCTAAAAGTACGAAATAAATTATCTTTTATCTTTCCTAAATAATCACGGAAATTTTTTCTATGGGATGAAGAAACTTCATGAAGAGAATACATATTTACTGATTGGAGTGGTATTCAAAACTTATCGAACATCACATTATTAATTAGATCCTTGTCAATGAGTCCTTGGTTTTTGTATCACAGTTTTTGGGGGTAACAGGAATTTTTATTCAGCTTATTATTAAAGATAATAAGAATTATTTTACTGGACGAATGTGCGATGCTGAAATGATAAGCATTTAGTCAGATGATATAAAAGCCAATGAATACTTTTGAAAATTTACATAACCTTTCTCCACGTTAGCATTTACCCCATCTATTAGCTAAAATTTACTTACAAGCTTACTTTCCTAGATTCATCTCCATATTTAAAAGATAATTAAAATGCGTTCCATTTGGAAATAACCGATAACGAATTGACGTAACAGTTATTTCCTATCATCCACAAACCAAGTTAAAGAGTCATGATCTACCTATTCGCCTTAGGAATATGAGTATTTAACGGAAGAGTAACTTTCTAGCACCTCGTAAAATTTCATCACAATTCAAGAAAGAAAAGAACCACTGCCTCAACCTCCTACTACACTACTCTCTTGCCATAATATTTATAGTATCCTACGTTTTTCCAATGCGAACATCCTCTCCACTATCCCAAAATAAATTTCTTTTCTCTTTATCCTTCCTCCTCCCTCTCGTCCCTCTCCCCTTTCAGAGCCTCCGCTAACATTCCATCAGAACAAAAGAAAAATCAAATCTTCTCTCGGGAATCTGCATATCGGAAAGTATCTGAAAACAGGTCTCCGAGCCGATTTCCATGATTCGAAAGCGGTAAGGATTTTTTGGGGAAGAAGAATAAAGAATGAGGCTTAAAAATATATTAAGAATATAACGGAGGATTATATTACGGAATATGGACAGCGCAGTATATGTTTATGAACAAACCCCAAAAGTCAAAGAAAAAAAAATTTGGATTGAACTTTAAGGACCAATATTTCGTTTTGACAACTGATGACATCCAAGGAAGCAGAATGACAACTAAGAAAAATAAATCACGAAGTAAGCTTCAGTGATAAATATTTTTTTTAATAGTCGCCCAAACCATAATCCTGCCCTTATTTCTGTATAGATATGGAGTAACACTGAATACCTTCCAAAATACCGGTGAAAAAACCGGTTCCATTGTTTCTTTGATAGTAATGGCAATCTGTAAAATTTTAATCAATTGCTAATTCATTTTTAATAAATTTAATTTTTAATCAGAAAATTTAGTTATTGTAATTTTAATTAGGACTTGTCATAATGTAAAATCCATTAGTCCAAAACATTAAGCATTTTATTGTTATAGTTTTTAAACTAGATGTTGTATTTAGAGTTATTACTTAAATTGTAGGTAATGCATGTATTTGGTACGATATTTTGTGCGAAGTAGATGGCTGACAGCGATCGCCATCTTCTTTCGATCAATGCGAAGAGAAAAGTTTAGATGATCTTTTTGTAATGCATGTAAAATACAAGCTATGTTTTATATTTACATCTAATACACCAACGTATGTTTAAATTGTGTGAAGAGGTTTTAATGGATAAACAGTTGTGAAGGTAGTGCAAGCTTCCATCACTACTATTTGGTGCGTATATTAGCAGTGAATTGCATGATACACGGATCGAATGAAGCGAGAATTTGGAGTGGCTCCTGTAATTTTCAAGATCCTACCCAATCCACGGTACACGATACACTACTCCCGCTGAAGTTTACCAAAATCACCACTTGCGTGAATGCATTAGCATAGCACACGGTACTTCCTCGAAAAGCGTCTATTCACCAGACCTCTTGAGCGAAAATTTTCAACGAGCCAGCACTAACTACCACCAAACTACAATACACGACCTTTAAATCTGATTACACTGCACTTACTACGCTAGATACAGACATTGTGAAGGTTATTCTAAACCTACACTTTGGCTAAATATCGGTTTTCTTTTTCTTATTGAACGCTACTTTAAGGATCGTTCTTGCATCTATACTAACCATCATTTTTACCGTTCTTTTTGCTCACCACTCTTAGAACAAGACCTTTCCTTCCACCGAGAAATTTTTTTTTAACTATGCCAAGGTGGAAGATTTTCATTTGTTGGAAAGTAGCGAGTCATTAAAGGAGATGCATTTTTTATCAAGTGATATTGTGATAATTTTTAATCATAGGTAGGAGAGGGTTTTTAGAAGAAAATTGCAATTGGAGATGTGCTAGTGTGTAGAAGATACGATAAACAGGCGTGCGAGCGCTAGAAAATATATACATCTGCCTAAAAGAACAATATTATAGTCATGTTTTATGGTAGAGGATACCTTTTCGCAACTAAAACAGTATTCATTTAAAAGAATAATTACGAAAATTGGAGATAAAAAGCCTGTCAAGTAGGATATAATTTGATAAGAGGTAAGAGGATATATCTACACTGCTGGGCAAAAGTAACGCAACACTTGCTGTCGCATGGCGTGGCAGAAAAAGGAACCTCTTGGGCTGAGGAAGAACTAGAGATCTGTCACATCACTGTGACTGGAAAACTCGGAGGAGATGGGGAGAAGGTGGAGCGATGTTTTTGGTAGGATATAAAAGACATAAAGGTCATTCGGTGTCTCTGAATGTCTAAGTACAGATAAGAAGAGAGACCGCGTAAGACGAAATCTTAGGAGGTGGTCGGAATTATTGGCGAAAATAATACGCAATCGAATCTTAAGAAAGTAAAAGTTTTTCCTGGAATGAACACATGGCAAGAATCATAAAATTAAGGTATTCAGGAGGAGCTTCTTTTATTTTTTTCTATACTGTATCGTTAAGAAACAAAGTTTTTATATTCCTTTTGAGGTTCCGGATTGAAAAATCATTTGACTGATCATTTTCCTTATCTATGATTCTCGCTACCAAAAAGACGTGGAGAATACTAGGTCTTTGAAGAAGAAATGTCGTTCACAGCTAATTACTGCTGCTGACGTTACGTTTGGTGCTCAAGTCCGCATTTCTTCTCATTTTCTACATTCGAGAGAAATGAAGTAACTTCTTCTGTTTGCACCTTACTTGAACTCATTGACTTAAATCAATTTTCCTCATTTACAAGAATCGTGGCAACTTTAAAACGTTAAGAAATATCTCGTAAAAATTTTGGATTCTATTTCATTTCGCTATACGTATCAAATCCATCTAAATCTCCAAACATTATGACCCAACTTCTTTATCAATGACATATCTCGTTACCGAAAATTATTCGCGGATTTTTTATGCATTCTTTCGTTTAATAATAAAATTTACCTGCTTGCTAGCGAGGATTGAAATCTGAAGAGAAGGGGCTTGAAACTTTGGGAAACTTTGCTCCATTCTTATCAGTGAGGGCTCCCTTCTTACCGTGCTTCGATACCTCGGGACTATCCCTTGACGATGAAGTGCCTCTGCTTGGGGACTTAATCCTGACAATGGAGAGAAAAGCAGATGAAATCAAATTATTGCGATGGATTTCCTCACCGATTAAGTTTTTTTCCATCGTTATTAATTTTTCTTAAAAATACACTGAAGAGATATTTTCAAATATTTCTTGACGACGTATGATGAGATAAAGTTGTTTATTTAAATAATGAAACTAAGAATAAATTATTTATGGTTTAATTACCTACTGTCACTAGCAAATTATGCAGCGTCTCGTGATTATTCTTGAAAACGCTGCCTAGAAAACTTCATTCGTCCTTCGAATTCTGAATGAAAACGAAATTCGCAGCATAGCTTCAGTAAAAAAAAAACATCAGAAATCGAAAGTTATTGATGTTTTTTCCTTGATATAATTAGTGTTGTAGAGGATTTGGTTATGGTCAAAATTGTGGTATCACTCATAAAACGTAATTTATTATGTTTCTGCGCTCTTATCAACTCCCTCAAGACATTTTTAATCGAAAATCATCCCTTCATCTTCTTAAAGACGGTATTATGGCTCTTACTTATTTATGTATGTGTTATCCGATATCAGTGTAGAAAGGTTTATTGGCAAAACGAACACGCGGATGTAAAATTTAATGGAATTTATAGGGATATTAATTCGGTAATTGCTGATATAAAAGTGCCATATGCTTCCGATCGTTTATAGAAAAACTTTAATTTAATGAATTTTCAGGTGGAAATAGAATACTTTCTTCATACTACAGTTCGGAATATCTTCGATCGAAAATCATAGAAAAATGGTGTAACAATAAAAATATGCACATATATAGGAATTGATTCTGGGCTTGTCATATCCAGAGCCTTAAAGAGTCGATGTCAATAACCCTGCAGACTTTTATTAAAAATTCTTCCAGATTTGTTAATTATGACATTCGCAATCAAAGATGTCTTTCAGGAATTATCTTTTCTTAATTTTCCATTTATAACACCCTTAATCAGTTCGCTGTTATTTTGGATCGGAAATCGTTATAATCGTTGCTCTTTTAATAATATATCCATTTCTCCATAGCTAATTTAACATTTATACAGGTATTGAACTATTTTGACATTTTATCATCTAAGTTCTCTCGCAATTGCCTTTAAAGGGAAGACACAAATGCTAGAGGAATTCAAAAAGTTCCTAGAATACATGACGCTGCGAGAGAATAATAGATTTTTGCGAACAGCAAGTAACATCTTCCGGGAAATTGTTGTAGACCTCGCGTTAAAACTACTTCAATTATGTGCCGTCTTTATTGAGGTAATCAGACTCATGTTTCTAAACAAATGGTCCTTTTACCAGTTTCCTCTTTTAATGAACACATATGAACTTGTTAATAAGCTGTATCGTCTCCATGAGCGCAATATATACGCAGCAATTTGGAGACGATGGCGGGTATTTTTCAAACAAAATGGGCAGTTTGCTATTTAAAAAAGTGGATTGTACTAAAGAGAGGATCGATTAGCGTTTATTGCTCCACATGGTCAGAATATGAAACCATCGCCAGGAGAAAAATAAAAGAGTTCAAAGGCGACTATTAGTTTTTCTCGACGGTTCGTTAAGGTTAAGCGAGTGTCGCAACCAACAGTACGGAAAATGTGCTCGTTAATTACATGGTAAGGATACCCTCGCGTTTGCAGAAGAATGGGCGTTAATCTTCCAAATTTTCATGCTTTTAAATCGGATGCTTTTTTCATCCCTTTATTAAGGCGTGGTACTTCCACCTATTTTTTCTGGAACACGCTCACTGTCCTTCCAAAATCGTTATTTCTCCAAAGGGGTCTCTGTGGTCTTTACCCTCGTAATTTCTGGGCAATGGGCACTTTTTCATGCGTAAGCGGAAGATGGGAGGGGAACGCCGGGAGATCAGTACCGCTAAATCTGCAAAGGGGTTGAAATCTAGGAATGAGACTCGTTGCCGGAAGCTGGAGGAAATATGGTCTGAGAGATAGTGAGAGCTCAAAGATAGAACAGTTTTATCATTCGAAGACTTTTCAGGAGCTAAGTACATGGAATTGTGCTTACAATTCTTTCCAAAAATGTTAGTCTCGTCCATTAAATTCTCCATACCAGATTATCTATTGAGATGCTTTCCTTGAATTGCGGAATTGCGATTTATTTCTTCACTCTCCTTTGTTACTTTACAACGTACTTGTTACTTGTAACTTTTCGTTTATTTAATTAATTCGATATTGCACTTCACTAAAATAGTGATACTGATTTCTTGGGGTAGAACATCAACATTGGAATCGTTGTGGAATGTCTGCCTCGTGCGTAGGTAAATACTACATGTTTCTTCTGGAATAATATTTAATTTTAGAAATTTTTAATAAAGTTTAAAGATTGTGTTAGTTTTAATTTCAAAATTTTCTTTCTAGCTTATCCATATGGCTATTGATTGATTTCTGAAGATATGTTCGAAGAATTCTCCATTCATAATTTTGATTCTGAAAACATCTTCAGGTAATGAAAACAAATTTATTTTCTTTTCATCTCTCCAGAGTATAATTAATTTGTATTTTATTTACTTTATTCTTCAAATAACATCGATAAATAAAAATTCAGTAGCAGCATTTAAGTAATAATTAAGGAAATAATCGATAATCGCCTTCAATAATTATCTCTTCTTTCTAGATAAAACTATTTTTTGAAATTATGTTTTAAATGGCAATTTTTTCTCTTTAACAATAAATAAGGCCTTCAAATCTTTTTTCTAAAAGATAGTATATCTTTCTTTCTTAATTCAAGTTTAGATAGATATAACACCGGAAAAAAATTTAGAGCGATGCCTAGTTTACAGATTCCAAGAAACTGTTTTCTGATTCAGTAATTTCAATATGACAATGACAATTAATTTTGAGAATTTAACTTATCCAATTACAGTCCTGAATGCCGTAATAAAACCGACACCGAAAACAAATTCACTTTCAATCCCAAACCAAATTATTTTTTCTATTACATACACATAAATTATAGTACTCCAAATATGATTATAGTAGATAAAGGGGTGGTTGGGAAAGAGCTTTTCACATTTTATGTCTATTATTTTCCTTTTCTTTGATTTATATTTGGACATTTCTTCGTTCATTAGGAAATTGAATCTAGTTTCCTCGAGTTGCGGAGAAAGGTACAGGAGACTAGGAAAAAGGAATCTCTAGAGTGGAGAAGAGGACTTCGAAGTCCTTGGTCTCAATGAACTCAAGAGGAGTCATCAGCCGATGGATTAATAAATCGTAAGGTAAGTGATTTCTCTACGCAGATGGCGCACCCATCGAGGGATGAAGTCCAGCTTACCTCTACAAAAGGTAGGGATCTGCTTTTCCATGGTAACCATCTAAACTAACACAAAGTAGTGAGTCACGGAATGCTGTCATCACGATGTTGAGAATAGTCTACTTTATTGCAATCAAATTTTAATCATAACCACGTATTCCATGCTGCAGACCTTCGGAGAAATGGTATGGAGCTGTTTACGTGATGCACCTTCTATTTCATACGATTAATCCGGTGTTATCGCAAACATAATTTTGTTTGGCATTTACCGGCCATACCTTAATCTTGATAGAGAATCGCGCTCTTTGTTTCTTTCGTCTGACCTCGAGTTCAAATAAATGACTGCTCTCGACGCGATGGAGAGAAGCTATTCTACTTCAAGGCTAAAAGAAGTGATGACACCAATTTGTGATTATTTATTTTTTAAATTTTATTTTAGAAATAATTTTCACTTCTGCTAGGCGCGTTTTCGAGTAAGAAAGAATAGGATTCGGTACCAGAAATATGTTTATATGTAATGGAAACATGTTCAGTTTTTAAGGAAACAAATTGTAATTAAATCGGTCATAACTGAGGAAATCACGGTTTCTGTGAGCCTGTTTCTATTACACAAAAGTATAGAGTACTAACATATTACTAACAGCCATGCAAATAATATGATATTTTTCCAAAACTAATTTAGAATTGTTCCACATCTGCCATGCGGCTCATCTAGAAGAGTTTCATTACAGAAGTATCATTTCAAGGTAATTATGTAAATGCAAAATTAAGTAACAATGTCAATGAATAAGTAAAAATCTCAATGAATGTCGTTTTTTATTATTCCCTCCAGTTATCGGTGGCAGCGTCTCAGTAATCCGTTATCAAGAAACGTAAAAAAGTACTGCCCACGGAGGATTTGAATGTTTTGAGGTAAGGAAGAAAGATAACTTATTTACGAGTATCTTAAAATACAATCAATCTTTAATCGACTGCACCTCCACACCTTTCAAAAATATTAATTATTAAACGAATGAAAGAGAATGAACTAAAATAGTATTACGTGTATTTTATCTTAGATATATTGGAAATATACTTATTGAAATCTCTAAAGAGCCATTTTGACCTCTAAGCACTTTACTTATGGTAATCACGATATTCAATTAGTTCACAATAATATTTTACTCTCTATCTTTTACATTTCGAAACCGTGATCAATCTTAAATCGTACTATTGGTGCTATTCTTAATTTTCAAATCATCGAAAAATTCTAGGGTTATGGTTCATACATTTTCACCAGACGTTTACTTTTTGTGGCAGCGAAGACGACAATAATTATTTACGTATAAGTTTTATTTTAGGTATCGTTTTTTAAACTTGTATGTTAGGGACGAGAAGACATATTGTGGGTAGAAACAGGAACTTCTTTTCTATATGCGTCGCGATTTCGCCCATCACTGAGAATGGTGGTTTTAGTTTCAAAGAAAGATGAAAAGTCTCTTGAAGAATGCTGTAAAGAGACTCGCATTCGGTCGTTGCCCTTCTTTTAGAAACGCCCTATCTCTTTTCGCTTTTCTAAAGTGCTCAGTGACTTTATTAGTGAGGATAAGTAGTCAAACAGTTTTCACAAACTGTAGAAGATGATAGGTGTAGGTGATATTTGACGGAAAAATACTAAAAAAGTTAATAATAAAATATTAAAATAGTTAGAAAAATCAAATGTTCTGAAAATTCGTTTAGAATCGAGAATTTTGTACAAAACTTGGTGAAATATATACGATATTCATCATGAAATGCTAAGTGTGATAGAAAATGTACTGCTTGTTATTATGACTGCCATCTCTTCTTCGAATAAGCTTCGGGAATACTTCCAGTAATTCCTGATTTATACTTTACATTTTATTTATCTTCTTTACTCACCAGAGGTAATTGAGAACCAAATTTACAGATTTTCAATCTTAACTCAGAATACATTTATCAACGATTAGTTTTAATTATATATTCTGAAATAATTTTAAATTTTCTCACATTCTGATTTAGCTAGTAAATGTTTCTTTCCCATATTCATCAGTTTCATGGGTTTTTACGTTCACTTATCTGAGTAATGAGAATACTATTGCCAAAATTATCATCCCAAACGTCGCGACGTTGTCTTAAACTACTAACATTATTACATGAAAGGTGGTGAGCTTAAACTAAATAATTATTAAGTTCACCATCTTATATTTAAATATCGAAAAGTTCCACAGAGTTACATGCATACACATACATATATACATACATACATAGCTGGTTATTAAAATTTATTTTGTAAATATCCTCTAAGGCCATTGGGGAAAGTATTTAACAATGATTTCGCTTTGCTCTCACAAACACTTCAGTTTTTTGTCACCAAGGACTCCATTGAACCTTATTATTTAACGATTCACTTATTCGCAGAGTCGTTCTCATTTTTGCTTTGAGAAAGAAAGGTAACAGTTATGCGCCTATTTTAAAAACCGGCGAAATCGCGAATGCTGAATTTAATTGAGCGTTCAGAGGAAGCTTAGGCGACAGCCGGGCGTTAGCAAGAGAGGAAAGGGTGGGAGGGCACGGAATGGTAATTAGATCTCATCAGCTGTGCCTCTGGGAAATGATGACGAATATTCCTCGTTGAGCATCGCCGTCCGACGAATGCGAAGCTTCTTGATTAGCCAGTGTTAGTCAGTCTAGACGAGCCTTTACTAATTGAAGCAAACGAAGCGAAAGATTTGGATTTATCTCCTACAGCTCTGGGAACTCCCACCTCTCGCAAAATCCTCTCGCTCGCGGCGGAAAAGCGTCGGCAGGAGTCAAACACGGCGCGTAAACCTTCATTTTCGCGTGGAAGGTTGGGTTGCATAGTACGCTGGAAAAAATGTTCGAGGAATGGCATTAAAGGAGGACGCGGGAGAAAAAAACGGGGAATTCGTGTGAAATTCGCGCAAATCCTTAAAGGGTC
The DNA here is from genome assembly GCA_000376725.2 of Ladona fulva. Lineage (NCBI taxonomy): Eukaryota > Metazoa > Arthropoda > Insecta > Odonata > Libellulidae > Ladona > Ladona fulva. The sequence goes on along the minus strand of KZ308303.1, from coordinate 996,512 downwards.
ATTAATGAGGGTCTCTTGGTTTTATGAAGAAACGTAAAAAGGCTCTCGGTGGAATTGTTTACGCAATGTTTTTAATTGGATGATTTAAATCTGAAATACTTCTCACCGAGGAAATAACTGCATGGATAAACTGTACCTGATTATTGGATTGTTTCGGTAAAATATCTTAAATTTTTAAGCTTCAGAAGAAGATTTTCTAAATTTAATTTTAAAAAGCTTTGAAATTGGAAAGAATGGTTATAGGAATCGTACTCAGAATTCTTGTCTCATGAAAGTTCATCAAGTGGGATTTTTGGTTGAGATATATTTGGGTAATTAGTCCGAATTAAGCAAGGCTTCCGACTCTGACTTCCAAATTTTCGCACAATAATGTTCTTTAAGCCAGATCTCTTACCCATTTTCATAAAAAGTTAATTAGAGCAATTTTTTCCTTTACCTTGGATTTTTGAATGGACTGCACTCCATTCGGCGGAGTCAATTAAGAGTCATTTTACATGTTATGGCTAATTTAAATTCTCCCTTAGTAAATGATGATCAAATTGTTCGAACAATTAGCCTCGAGAAGTCTCCATTTCGTCTCTTGTTTACTTTTGAATTTTCACCGAAAATTAAAGAGGGAAGGCGCAGAGCGTTTTACATTAGATTATCGCGGCTTGAAAAAGTTACTCCAATTGTTTCAGTAGTTCTTACGAAAATAAAAAATATTGAATTTCATTACTCCATTTATAAAGAAAATCTGAGTTGGAAAAATCCTGAGAATGAATGGATTTGCTAATCAGCTTAATCATGCGTTGGAATTTCTCCAGAATGACCCGGAATTAACTCTTTCTAGGAATGAATAAAGGGGGCTTTTAATGTCAAGGACAATGACTTCTTGACGATAAGCAATGAAAAATGATAGCTGCATCAACTCGTTATCCAAATGGAAACTAAGGCTGGAATTCCATCAATCGTGAGAATTCAAGAAGGGCGAGATTTGTCGTTCAAATCATAAACAGAATAACTCGCTTAGAATGATTACGTGCTAATCTGTTGTAGAGCTGCTGGCAGCTTAATCGAAGCGAAAATTTTGCTTCGCATTCACGTCGTACCTTTAAAATTAGGAGATATTATGGAATGGATTTTCTGAGCGACATCTACAAAAATTACTGTCGTATAATTTAGACGAAAAAAATCTACACGGTGTCACGTTTTTCAGATTATTTCCGTACGAAGAAATTAGTGATTCATAGGTGCTACAGCCGTTTATAATTAAATTTTACGGGTAATTTAACGCAGCAAGTAGAGCATTTTTCTCTAATTTTTCCTACTCCTGATGAATCTGTATTACTCTCGGAAGGAAAATCTTTTTGACCTTTTTGTATGTGAGCAATTAGCAGGTTTGGTAAACTCAGGAATAGCTTTTACCATTCCTCCAAATTAAGTTCATTTCATGAAACAAATGTTTGAAGAAAATTAATGCCACAAATGAAAATAAAAGATTTTTCTGTCTTTGTGTAATTGTCCTCAATTAAACTTTCTGTAATAAAAAAACAACGATTTATTTTCTAACTCGACGCATTTGTGTCACTCGTATTAAGACACGTTCTTCACGGTATGCCGTTGAATTGGAATAATTAGCCGCATTTTTCAATTTACGAGAGTTCCATGTTTCAACTGATACGAAACGCCTTTGAAATCCAGCAAAAGAACGTTATCTTCGTCAAAATACAAGCGCGTACATGTTAAATTGGAAGCTTCAATTTTTTGAAGTGGCTATGGAATTGAAGCATATGCATTTCTATTCTTATTCATTTTTGTTCAATAGTCAATGAGGTTTCATGTGATTCCTAGATGGGACACTTTGCTTTCATCAGAAGGTCTCAAATGAATCTCTGGAATTCAACGAGGAATTAATGATTTTGATTGAACTTCCTCGAAGTGTCGTTTCATAAGATCTAACACCACACTCGCTGTACATCATGGTTCTCTCACGTGCACAGCCTGGTTTCTGATTCCGTCACGTATGCACTTGTGACTTTTCGCGTACGTTAAAAGAAACGGCCGCTCGAAAAAAAGTCCCTCTGTTGTATTCTCTGTGAATTTATGGTAACGTACAGAACAAAATCTCGCCATTAGGATGAACGATGAGGGCAGAGAAACGATAATGAGCAAAAAATAAAAAGAAAAACTTCTAATTTTTTCCTCGCCGTCGAAAGAGAAGGGAAAAATGAAAGTATTTCATTAGCGACTCCAGGTTTTTATTTTCTTCAACTGCTTGTCTGCAGCGATTTTTTCGCGGGGATAAGCTATGATGAGTCGCTTCCTTTTCCTCTCTCTGTTTTCTCTTTCCATGATTTTTTTCCTGCCGTTGCCCCCTCTCTTTCTCTCTCTCTTCTAATCATTCTGTTCCATTATTCTTTTGTCCTGAAGGGGAAGATGGGGTGATGTTTCGCAGGTAATGAATGATCAAGAAGCAAATGGAAAAACTGGGTTTTAGCGCGTAGAGAATGAAAGGTTTCTGATACAAAAAAAGAATTTCAAAAATGTACATTTATTATGTAGTTGTGAGGTGATAGATATTCATTATGGTTCACAAAGAGGAAATTGCCCGCGGTTTCTTACTATGTAGTTGTCAGGAGTATTTTCCCTAGTATGAAATGCAGCACGGAGACAGCTATTCAATTTGGATTATTTTCCTCCTACTCATGAATTTTTGTGGTAATGTTAATTATTCTTGCATTGTATAGTATTTTACAAACTGTAATTTTTACTGTAATCAATACATACATGGAGAGATACCTCTTATCACCTTTTTAATCACAAAATTATCTTTTTGTGGACATAACCAATGGTTCAAAAATTTTAGCCGCTCTTTTTCATGCGTATGCGTGTTTATTGTTATACATAAACGTTGAGGAATATAGAGAAACATGTCTTAACTCTCAATTCTCAAATCAATATGTGAAGGAATTACTTCATGAACGGCCCTAAAAATGTTGCAAAAAGATAGATCCTAAAATAGCTCATTAGCAAATTAAGTCGCATTACAATCTGTCCGTTAAATCTTACTAATTTTTCATAAATTGTTTTAACAGTATATTTTTATATATCCATTTCTTGATGCTTAGGTTGAAAGAGAGTGACATGAGACTTGGGTGAAATATTTACTTAAAAATATCCACCTACAGGGCAAAAACAAGAAACATTAAATTTAAATGGTGTCAATTCCAAACGTATTTTGGGGACACAAGATGACATAAGTAATCTTTATTACGTTGGTTATTGTTTGTTTATCGCTTCACTCCTTAGTATGCTGCACTGGTGCGGTAATGGAAATTCGTTGATAAGATACGCTGAAGATATTGATAGCTTTGAGTGGGTCCGATGGATCCTTAAGGAGTTGCACCACATCCCTAAAAGGAAAAGTGTTTAGGTGACTTGGCACGATAAGGTGTGCACTTAGGATAATTTCCAAGGAGAAACAGACATGAAAAAGGTTCCGTCAGACCTTTTTCATGTCTGTTTCTTCTTGGGAACATATCCCTAAATTTTGCAGCTGATGTAGAGTATTTCTTTAAAATCCATTTCCCCGCTGAAATCCCAGTATTGAGATAAAAATATGTAGTCAGCAAAGTAAATTCATTATTAAAGAGGGGAAACTGTAGACATTTTTGGATCCAAAAGAGTAAGCCGTATGCAAGATGAAGTCATATTATATTTTTACATCGAATTGATTATTTTTTATTACGATGTAGAAATTGTTAATAATTATAAGATATTTAATGTTTTGTTAAATATGTAAAGGAATAAGCTCAAAAATCATAAAAATTCTATGAGTACAACCTTATTGTCCTCATTCGAGAGATATTTGAACTTTGGAACCAGCTCGCGCTGAGGATCGAGCCTTGAAAAAGAGTCATCGTTTATTTGATAAAAAACGGCGAGTCGTTATTTCTCCCGTCGGAAGTCAAATAAAGTGAGCGGTACAGGGCGCTCTCATAAACAACAAGGTCGTGCATTGTGCATGGGGAAATGTTGGGGAAAGTCGGCTACCCTATAAAGAGAATGGATTGGATAGGCAATCAGTGGTACTTTATTCCATTCAGTAACGCGATACTTTGGAATTCAACCTCCATTTAGCTGATCAGAAAGTGAGGGGCAGCTGCAGTTTGCAGCTGAGTGACTCCAGATAGCGCTCAGCCTTTCGCAGTGATTATCTGTCGTTACGAGTTCTCTCATTCCATCGCAACAATGCGTGTACGGCAACGGAAACCGTGGAAACCATTGCAAAGCGTGGATCGTGCTGATTTTCATTGTTATTTCATTCTGCCCTATCGGTATCGACTCTCTGCTCTATTATTATTTCCGTGCTTGTTGTTTTAGAGCTAATTCCGTTACCATTGAATTCTGATGCGTATATTCGCATAAAATAAAACTCATCTTGTATTTGACCGAACGACTGGTTAAATATAGCAAGGGTATTTAATGCACGAAATGATTTTTACATAGTTGCACATTTTTTGATTCAATTGATAATTGGTCCAATATTTAAACAATAAATAGTTGTTTATTTTACGTAATTCCGAGTATTTAGAATAGGTATTCCGTTTCTGTTATTAAGCATTTCAGGTCATGTTTAAAATTACGTTATTGCTCTCAACAAACTTCACTTGTTTCCAATAAAATACACAATAGAGAGAGGTAATTATTTCATTAATAATATATATGAATTGTTGATAGATATCTGTATTCGACTTGACTATTCTGGCACTCTTTTAATCTACACTCTCATGTATATCAGAAATTTATAGTTTGATTTATTTCTAATTTTCATTTGAAGACTTGAAATTTTAAGAATCATCCTTTTTCGTTGATCGATTGAATTAGTTTCTGTACAAATGCCCAATTCTAGGTAAAAGCCACTTAAAGATATTTAGTACTCTAGCATTAATTTTTATTCTTTGAAATGTAACGTAAGAGATATTTTATTTTCGTCGTATAGTATGTAAAATGATTATTAGCAATTAAATATAAAAAAATGGAATATCTTCAAGTAATAACTTATATAGAATGAATTGTTGCAATATTCTATGACTAAAGTTTGCTATTTCTCATACATGTAAAGACGGCAAAAGATACGAATACACGGTTCCAGGTCGAATTCAAAAATCTGGTTAGAGGTAAGATAAATAAATTGAAGTTTTTGGAATATTACGACCATTCTTAGCACATTATACTAAGTTGAAAATTGGGAGCTCATAATCCCATATATTATCAATTCATGCTTCTAAGTTCAACTTTTTATCGTATATTAAAGATGTCTAAACGAGAAATTATATTGTTGCATAAACATTAAGCCAAATAGCCCTACTTTTCTCAGTTTCCACATTCATACTCTCTCCAGATAGATAGCATAATCCATTTTATTGTCACTAAGCTATCTAGAAACGTGTGGTGCATTATAACCAGTTCACACGGTATATACCTCGGTTTCTCCTTCGCTACCTCCAACGGAGTTTTCCCTTTAAAAAGCCCCACAACGAAGAACGCAAGTACTCGGGAACGTGAGAACGTGTGAGTGAGAGAGGGAAACCTGAACCATTTCCCACGTAATTGCGGCCTTAAATCCGTCGGCAATAAATATGAAGTATGAGTCGTGCGGGAGTCGCCATATTGCATCCACAAGGAGCTCTATCTTTCACCATCTTCTTTCTCCCTCTCTCTCTCTCCTTACCGCTTAAATTCCCTTCAGCACCTACCGCATTCTCCCGCTACACTCCTTTTTCAAGAAGCACGGACCTTCCTCCTCTCTCTCCACCTCTAAGAGGCTTCTGCAAAGGCTCCCTCAGCTCTCCCTCTCTCATCCGACTCCCCTACTCGCACTAATTACACACAACTCGTCTCACCTCAAAAACTAACCTTCAAGACCTATATAAGCATCTACCGTGCGTCCCACGACTAACAGTCTGTTCTTATCTTCTGCCTCATCCATCACGACCCTCTGCGCTCTGCAACTCTTTACGTTTCTCCTCATAGTTTCTGCTCCTCACGCCTCTGCTACTTTTTTTGCGAGAATTAAGTGCGAGATAATTACACACCGAATTATCACCGTTAATGAATGGATTAATTGCTATTTATTAGAGTATGATGGCTGAAAGTTTTTATTCTACTTTATAGCACCTATATATTTCAGTGAATGAGGCAGCGAACCTATGCGTATGCGTGCCTGTGCGAGAAAAGTTTTTGACACGCGGAAATCTGGTGGAACTATCCTTGTTATGTATTCTTCACTTAAAAATGAAGCCCTAGGCTAAATAAACGTGGACTATCCACATTAGTAACGATAATTGATGATTACTTACGTCAATTGCTACTTCTAAATCCCATCGATGACATATACAATAGATTATAACAATATCTCTCTAAGTCATGGGACCAAATTGGCACGCAAATCCTTTATTTTTATAAAAAATAGCACTCTTGCCACAAAAGGTGGAAATAATACCCTGTTTCAGCGTACGAAATAACTTGACAGTAGTCTTTGGTTCTCTGCGCTGACGTATTGTCTCTCATGAAGATTTCTGCAGATTCTAAGGATTGATTTTCTACAGTGTAATTTAAGCAATTGTTTCGGATTATTAATGTTTGATAAAAAGATACGGTCCCTGGAAATATATTTTGGTGATTGGAATATTTTCCATTCGTCGTTCGGTACAGAATTGTTTCTTTAAAATAATCTCATCTTTTCTGTCTTATTCATGACGGAGTCTCGTATGAATCAGTGGCGAAATTAGCAAAAAATGATGTTAAAGCTGTATCAAGTAGTTAATAAAGGATGCAAAAGAAATTCTTAACAAAAATACTATAAAATAAAGATTGAACACTATTAAGTTGGTACTCAATGGCATAATTTGCCTCTTTGGCATTTCCGAGGGTTGAGTTCATGATATATAAGGTTCAAGTCATACTTATATTACACTAATACCTTTTTATGTTGTGAAAATATTCAACCTAAAGGGTTTCTTTCAAACTGTCTAATAGTCGTTAATCGACGCTTTACACATATAAATCGTTAATTTATGATAGACAGCTGAGGGAATACACAGTCCTGNTCCATCTACAAAGGATCGAGTGGTGGAGTGCCTATAATTACCAAACTTAAGCGAATGAATGAGTACATCATTAGCTCTAGCCGCAAAGATTGAATTTTTAGAAAATAATGGAAAGAATACTTGTAGCAATAAGTATATTAAAAAATTAAGGCATGCCATTAAAATCATGATCGATGAAATTCGATCGCTAATTCCTTGATATTGCTCCATATGTTTTAAAATACAGATGAAGAAGCAATTACTGACAATTCAATATTTTATCAAATTTTTTCTCGTAAAAGGGAAGATAAGAAAGGATTGCACCTAAGTGTAATGAAAAAGGATTTGGGATTATTCCTATTTAAAATATAAAGAAGTTCCGTGATATAAATGAATTGTTGACCAAACTTGTCACCAGATTAGCAATTTTCTAAATATTAAGATCTAACCTCTATCTTCCGAAGAGCTTTGACTTTGTATTAATTATCAGAATCTTAGAATTAATAATTAATTTCTAATGAGAAATTCACGAGGAAGTTTGTAATTTAGAATTTCTATGAAAGATCAAATGTTAGTAATTTTTATGTCTTCAAGTATTTGGAATACATTGTATTTCATCTTTTAAGCAATAGGCTGCGTATTTCTATAAATTTAAAATTAGGTCACGAATGGCTTGAACTATTATAACTTTGAAAATGAGTTTTCATTAACGAAATAATTATGTGAATCGAGAATTTAAAGACTACCTAGTGCTTACTGCTAAACCATTCCATGATCACCACAGCATTTTAAATCTTCTGTAACCTGAGAAAATGTGCGCAATAGTTCTAATGCTCGAAGAATTCCATCATTTAGCTAATTTGATACATGAAACATCTTTATCAATTATTTCAAGCACGTATTGCTTGGCATTATCTGCTTCAGAGAATTTCTGAGCAAAGAATTCCGAGAGCTATTCCGAGAAAATTCTGACTATAAGAAATTGTTTTAATTATGATGTTTGTTTGAAATATGTATCACCAGTAATCATGAAAATAGGCTCAAATTTCCATCTAGCTCTTTAATTCTGAGGTAACTATCATTATATCATCGTGGAGATGGGAATTTCGTATTTACTTTGCTGAAGTTTGTGTTTCTCTCCACCACATCGCTCCTTTCTTACGTCTCCCCAACCAAGTTTTTTCCTTTCTCTACATCATACGATCTCGAGCCCCGCTACTCATACACAGCCAAGAGGTTGCAGTCTCTCGTGATTTCTTTTTGTTGTTGTTTGTGGGAGTTGGAGGGTAGTAATTCTGAGGCGCACTCCGTGAGATTCCTTCCCGCAATCATGAGATCTTCAACCCTTTCCTTGAGGGTTACATATTTTTCCTTGGGTGTTGTAGCAGAAGTTTTAAATTTTAAAGAGGTTTAGTTAACCTCAAGCTCCAGAGTTCTCCTTTTCACGAGTGCACTCGCAATGAGCTTGATGCCGGAGACTACGATTCTAAGAAAATTTGTTTAGCGGCTTTTGTATTTTGAGTATTACGTATTCCTCGAGGCTGACTGCTCTAGCAGAAGTGTGAGGCCTAGAAAAATGTTTTGGTTAACAATTTATACAAGAAAGCGAAAAATCATAAAATAAATGATACAGTATAAATGTAAATGATTTATGGAAGAAAACAAAATCACCGTCTAGGGGATGAAATCTCAAAGGAAAGCAATTAAAAGAAATTCCAAACGTATCATTTCAGCGGTTATGGAAATAAAAATTACGAGTGAAGTGAAATCCTCAAAAAACCCCCATCAATATAATTTACTTACTCTTGTTGTTATAATAAATGAGCTGATAGTTAGGCTAAGATTTATAACTCTTGTTTGTATAGACATTTGCAGATAGGACATGTTCATGTTATCAGAATAGGTGAATTTGAGTAATTATTCTTCATCTATGTGAGCATTATTTTTATTTCACATTATATTTATTTCACATTATATCTATTTCACATTATATTTATTTCACATTATATTAATTTCACATTAAAGTAGTTGTACTGGCTTCGTGGGTCCATTTATTCTGAATAATATAGAAGTTAGAGAAACCATTCAGTGGTCAGCGGTCTCAAAGAGAGAATTTCTTCATGAATCTCTTCTTAATTATAGCAATGGCCGTAAGTAAGGACTTTGGGAGATTCGTTTGGTTCTAGGTTTATCTTTATGAGTGAGAATCTGGTCTTGCTTTTCGATTCTTTATCTGACTCGTGGTTAATGCAATGAAGTCGTATCTTATAAGAACACACATCCTATGAATATGATGCAATGACATTTGTTAAAATTTACGCATTATGAAATCACTATTACTGAATTTTCTTTCTCATAATGACGTCGCATCAAATAATAGAATCTATTTAATGGAAGGATATGCATCTCTCTCTTACATAGGAATTTGTAACCGGGATAGTGTCGAAACCCATGAAAAAAGAATAAAGGAAAAATTCGAATGTTAAAAATAAACACTTGACGTACATCTGATGGCTCCAATGAGCACCACTCACCCAATTTCATCTCCAGAGAATTTCCATATTCAACTAAAACGTTTTCACGCCATGTTAGGTCAAACTAAACTCCCTCAAAGAACCCTTACGAAGACTTTTCTCGCCTCCAAAACTTGACCGCAATCTCCTCTCGTCTCCCCTTATAAGCACTCCTATTTTACTCTAAGACCATCCTTAGTCTCCTTTAAATATCCAGCCTTGGTCTTTTCCCTGTGTCCTTGCAAATCCCACTCGCTGAAACAGCTTTCTCCGAATCAACGTCCTTAAACCAGCTAGAGAAAGGGTTTATTAGTCAAGCTACTAAAGTTCATCTTCTACGTAAATTCTCAATTTCGCCTACATTTTGGTTTCGTGAAATTAGTATGCAAATGAGGATTTTTTACTCACTTTTTTCTACTAATTTTACTAAAGATCTCTTTTAGCAAGAGGAATTTTAATTACAATGTACTGCAGGGAGCGAAACGATGATTTCTCCCTGAAATCGGATTATGTAACATAAAAATGAATCTCGATCCATTCCCTTTCAAGTTAGTTATACTCACAGATGTTTTAAGTTTGAGAGTTGAGGTACATTTTAAGCCGAGTGATATGCCTAGTGATCTAGCCCTTGAGGTACCTTTATAGCTTTTTAAACACATAGTCCATCTACAAAGGATCGAGTGGTGGAGTGCCTATAATTACCAAACTTAAGCGAATGAATGAGTACATCATTAGCTCTAGCCGCAAAGATTGAATTTTTAGAAAATAATGGAAAGAATACTTGTAGCAATAAGTATATTAAAAAATTAAGGCATGCCATTAAAATCATGATCGATGAAATTCGATCGCTAATTCCTTGATATTGCTCCATATGTTTTAAAATACAGATGAAGAAGCAATTACTGACAATTCAATATTTTATCAAATTTTTTCTCGTAAAAGGGAAGATAAGAAAGGATTGCACCTAAGTGTAATGAAAAAGGATTTGGGATTATTCCTATTTAAAATATAAAGAAGTTCCGTGATATAAATGAATTGTTGACCAAACTTGTCACCAGATTAGCAATTTTCTAAATATTAAGATCTAACCTCTATCTTCCGAACAGCTTTGACTTTGTATTAATTATCAGAATCTTAGAATTAATAATTAATTTCTAATGAGAATGAGAATCTGTGTAAAACTACATTACAAAAAATCCTGACCTTTATCTTCGACTATGACTGAAATAATTTTGATGGTCGAAAAACGTCACAATTCATTAATTTAGTCTTATTTTTTAAAGGATTTTATTTTCTCTATATATTTGAATTCTAAATTCTATCCCTCTATTCAATGCAATTATTTATTAAATGCATTTAAAAAGGTATATTCACATCTTTAGTGTCGGTAATATCTCCAGTAAACATGCACAGACACCAAAGATTTAAAAATACATATTTAGAATTATGACTAAACATTTCTATCTAATCCTATTAATCCCAAGGAAGATAATTAAGCATATTCAAGCATATTTAGACATATAAAACTGAGCTGAATTGGTATTCTAAACTAGACTGTAATTAGAAACAGTTGATTTTTTGCGCCAGGATAATTTACGTTTCTGTCTCTTAGAGATTGATTGCAAACCTAACGCTCATCCGTTACCAGGATTTGCTCCAGTTTTTCCCTCGGCGAATAATAGCGGTTTCGGTGGCCAAGGCAACAGAGACATGGTAGTAAAAACGGCATCTCTTCATCGCCGCAGTCATTCGTGGAATGGGATTTATAGCCGTGCTTATAATTCTCATCTGGCCCGCGGAACGGCTGCCTGCTCTCTCGATTTCTTACCCTTAATTAACCCCTCGAACTTATATTCTGGAAGAGGACGCGTGCTCTTATTCCTCTCACTTTAAGTGGCAATTTAGCGGAGACTAATGGAGAATATTCGAGCATTCCTTAAGTGTTAGGAGATGCATTTGGGTCAAAGAAAGGAGCGAAAAGTGGATATTTTCGTTCCTTTTAGCGGTTTCTGTTTTGCCGCTTGATTGATTGCGAACATAAAGTATATGATTTATGAATAAACTCTTGTAAGAAGTGAATGCGATTACTGAATTTGAAACATTAGATAAATGAATGTAAATTATGCATATTATTTATCTTGAGACTTAAATACATTAGACATATGAAGTGAACTGAGAGTATATCGCACGTCAAAGAAAATTAAAAGTAGGCTTAGAAAAAGAAGAGGTACTTAAGAGTTTCATCAGTGATACTTAATTCAAGAATTAAACTTAACGAGGAAGGTCAGTCTAGAATGTAATGGTGTATGCAATGAAGCACTTCTATGTTCATAAGTTTTCCCGTGGACTGTTAGCGTAAATGGTCAAATATTGATTGCATTGGTGAGTAATTAGTTTTATGTTAGAGTTAATCACAAAAAAGACTAAGAAAAGAATAAGAAAAGTTACCCTGACGTTACTGAACCATTTAAAATTGTAGAAAACAGGATCCAGATATAGTGGAAAAGGTTCCCGGATAGCCAAGTTGGTAACAATGAAATAAAGACCGTTTCGTACACTTCCACAGCAATTTTATTTATGGCAACATGTTTCGCTAGTGTTTCGCTAGTGTCCTAGCATCATCAGGCCTGATGATGCTAGGATACTAGCGAAACATGTTGCCATAAATAAAATTGCTGTGGAAGTGTACGAAACGGTCTTTATTTCATTGTAATGGCCTTCCACGAGGTAACGCCTTCCCATATTGAGTTTATTCAAGTTGGTAACGTTTTCGCTTTTGGTGAAAGCGCTCCCGGGTAACAGTTCCGGTGGGGGTCCATTGAAATGATCTCCGCTGTCGAAGCACTTTTAAATAATACTGCTAATATACTGTCAATATTATTCTCAATTAGAGTAAACCTCAATTAAGTTATGGTTTTCACTTAGTTACGAAGTAAATAAGATTGTGTGTTATGGATGTATTACGGTAATTATTTCTAAGTTTTGAAAATACAAGAGTATGGCTGACTCTTGCTTCTTTCTCTGTATAAAATTGATCCACTGTCATTGGTACTTCTTCCTGCTGCTATGCAATTAATATTTATTCTGATCAATAATTTCTGAAATAATATTAATAAGAATTTTAAGGAATAAGAGTTTGAAATGCAAGTTGAATGTTAAGAAATTGACGTGGAGGTTGATTTGCATGTAGGTGTAAGAAAAAATACTCTGAAAAGGATGTGGTCATAATGGCTCTCGCATACTCTAAATCTCTCTCCCGATTTTCAAACGAAAATGTATTGTAAACAAAAAAATCTATATTTATATTAATATATCGCAGTATTTTCTGAATCAATTATCCCTAATGGAAAGGACACCTTCCGGTGTGTCAGAGCGGAATATTTTTGGATAAGTTTTCAAAAATTGGTGAAAGAGGTTCTCTTAGTTATCTGTTAAAATTATTAGCAACCCCAACCTCAAACGATAAATCAATTACCCTCCCATGACCCCTCTCCTTTCTCTCTACCATTTACGCGAATAAGGCCGATAAAACTTTCAGAAATCCCGAGTTCGCATTTTCGGCAAGAGTAATAGTTCTCTGAACGCCCTCAGTCCCTCACGTCACAATGCAGAATGCATGGACGAGGGACTACGTCATTTTGGATAACTCCTGCGCGGCCATTAGTGTAATTAATTCAGACGATGTAAATGTCCTTCTAATATCTCACTGCTTGGATCACGCTCAAAGCCCTTTTCTACGGGTCTCCTTCACCAATTAGCCAACCGCACGTCACGGTCCAGGCCTATCCTGAGAGAGGCGGTGCCTATCTACCGGGGGGAATGCTATGGAGAGTACCCTAGGGTGTTGTGCATCAGGCCTTGGTATAGTTCCCTTCCATTCCTCACCCCATCTATCTGAACCCGCTAAAGAAAAGGTTAGATGGATGGATGTGGCCTATCCGGCCAAAAGAGGAGCTTCTCATCCCAATGATCGTCCCTTCGGCCTTTTCTCTTTTAGCAGCCTCTTTATTTTCGTTCCACGAGGGTTTTAATCCCCATCCATTTCCTTTTTCAGAGGATAAATTATCACTTCCACATCCGCTCCTACTTTTTTCCAAGTTCTCAACCGTTCTTTTTCAATATCGTATATTGTCCCTTTGGATATCTTTCTGTTTTTCTTCCCGAATTCTTTCCAAAATAATGTCCCACGCTGGATTTTACATCTCTGACAGAGTATGGATACCGATTTGTGCAGCCAATTCCAAGTATCATATACGGAGAGTTCCAGTGTTTTCATTTGCATTATTAAAGCACATTATTTCTGTCATTGTGTATAGGGCGGAGATTACAGTTGAAAAACAGGAATAGTGAAGGTGAAATAGAAACTACGGTTAGTTTTTAAATAGTTTTTAGGGAAGAAATCGCGGTGAAGAACATATTAAGGTTATGTGAATTTGTCACCATTTTTGCTAAAATTTCTATCTGAAAAGTACGGGATAAGGCAGATTTCAAAAGCCCAACGGATAAACTAAAGTTCCTCTTTTTTTCTGAAATTTCTCAAGCACACGACTTTCCGAGCAAGATATCCCTAAATTAATTTCCTTATACTTAAAAAAGCTGCTTGATTTTTCCATTTATTGACTCTATAGGGAAATTAAAAACTAATTTTCCGTCACAGGCAATTTAAACCTTTAAAATAATATAAATGCACGTTAAAAAGTTTCTTGTTTGGAATGGATGTTGTCGAATTTTTATGTTTAATCCTTCTATTACGCCGGCTGTTTGTTTTACCGACAGGTGATTTCCGTTAATGTTGTTCCGATAAAGCTGGTTGCATCTTCATTCTTGATATTTCTGCTGTATCCAAGAAATATTTCCCAACCAATGTTCCACCGAACAGATTTTCCCAACCATTGTTGCGTAAAAAGTTAGTAAGTCCTCCTCAAAATTAATATAAAGTTATGAAAATTGATAATTTTCACATATTTGAAAACATATTCGAAAGTAAGATACTCCTCTTTTTACAAGAGATGCTATCACTGAATTCTTGACTCAAGCTCAAAATCGGGGAAGTGTTCTGGAGGAAGAATGGTTGGAGAATCGCTGCGAGTGAATTAATTATATAATTATAACTTCTCTGTAAACAAGATAACAGAAAACAAAATTTTCTAAGATTGTCTCCAAAATGATTCTAATTTGTCCATTAATCGAGATTATGTGAAATTCGATTTATTTCTAATATTATTTGATTACGATGTTACGGTGAATAATGATACAATTTACGTTTGGCATCTGGTTTAAAAGGAGTGAATTTCATAGAATCAATTTACATCATGTAGGCGCATGTATTGGGTCTCTTAGGAAAACAGATTCAAAGGACAAACGGGTTGTTTTGAATCACATAGATATAATTATATGGAACATATATAGCATTTATGATAAATGTTCTTTCGAAATTTAAAATTTGAAGGTTGTTTAAATGTATATTGGGACTCCCAGGTAGCCAATTGAGCAACGTGTTCGAATTCAGTGAAAATGGTCCCGGGTTCGATTCTCGGTAGATGATTACGTGTGAAATGAGCTAAGCTGTCGAAGCACTCTTAGCAGTACTACTAATACTTAATTTTTATATTTATTTATCTATTCTTATATGTGTTACTGTATAACTAAATTGTCTTATTGTTAGACCATCAATTATCACAATATTATAATCGTTTTTCGCCTCTGAATTCATTCACAATATTTATATTTTCCTAACTTAAATTTAGCATATTTCAGAAATGAAATTCTATTATATTTATCGTATTTTAGTTAAATTACGGTAAATTTAGATGAAAACCTTAAAGGAGTTCATTCGCAAGCAGTTGACAGATTAAACGCAGTGACGGCTCACAGGTTTTTCTTAGGAAGAATATACCTGCCGATAGTTCTACGAAGGTATTATAAAAAACACGTTTTTACCATCATAGATAAATTGAAGTTAATCCTCAAATTATTACTATGGGAGTTCATGGCAATGGAAATGTTTGGAATCCAATTTTTGGAAAATAGTTCAAGGAAGTTTATTAAATCCCTCGATGGCGTTCTCAAATATTTCCACATCTCCTTAGCTTTTTCTTTTCTCTTGTGTGTTCAGAGTATCAAAATTAATGGAAAGAAGACCGTCTCTTATCAAATAGAGACTTTTTCTCGAGTCGCTTCATTCTTTCCAAGGCTTGTTTGTTCGGGGCTCATTTCAAACAACTTTCAAATTAACTACCTAACGATAATTAAAATTTGAATTTTGCGGCTTCATAGAGTGGAAAGGTAAATCCTCCTTTAGGGGCTCTCGAAGGAAAATTTCCATTAAATTTTATGTAATACGGGTATGGCTATGGGCTCTTTAAATTTATTTCATTGTATTAGAAGCAACAAATTCATTTCACGAACTCATTTTTAATACATCATACAATATCACTAAATATAAAATTTTTGAGTCATGCTATTTTTACAATGAAAATTAGTGAACTTTATTTAACTTTCTGGATAATTAGTAGTAGGTAGTTTGCGGATTAAGGTTAGTAAGGTATCAAACATACAAGTAGGCATAATCTAAAGTTCTTCAAGAAATTTCTAACTTGGAATGTTGTTTGTAGCGTTCAAATTCAATCTAGTCGTTTTTCCTTCTATATCACCACGGTCATCATCAAAGGAATCATTTTAGCATTAAAGATATTGATGTAAAAGAGTTTAGGCCTATCCCATATTTACCTAATAGATGCAATCTAACAGTCATGAGCTTTACTTTGTATTTTTGCAATTGGTTGCTTTATAAATTAAGATTAGATTGATTAGTTTGCCTTTTCTTAGTTTTAATCACTGAGATGATCAGAACATTGAATCAATATCGATCGATATCGATAACCAAGAGGCCGATGCCCCCCGCCTTGATGAATTTATAGTGTTAACAAATTCTTTAGGACCTGGATCGAGAAGCTTCAATTAAAAACAGATTGAGAAGTTTTTCTACGATAACTTTAAAACTATTTATCTAAAAAAAGTGTTATTTAAAATGCTGAAAGTTAACGGAAGATGAATTCCTAAGGAAATTTTCGTAACTCTCTTCTCCTTTCAATGGCAAGTATCAACCACTCTAAAAGAGTTTTTACCCCTAAACATAAAGTTTTTAATAGAATGAAAACACATTTTTCATTCGTACAATACAAACCTTCAGTTTTATTTCTACCGGGTGCCTTATGATGATGGGTGGATCAAATTAGTTATTTTTAGTAATAATTGTTAATGCTATGCACATATTTAAATATTTAAACCCAATTATCATTGCTTACGTAGCTAGGAATAAAAATTAAGTTTTTAGTTTCTGATAAAGTATCTTAAGCTTTTTGATGCCAAATGAAGTTACTGGCATTAAAGAACGCTATTATATAATCTTTCTCTGGATGTATTTTTTTACCAACCACCACCCGTTCAAAATACGCTGTTTCTATTCTGCATTTCATCCCCTTTCATTTGTTTCCACTCTTTGACGTCACGGTGATCCTTCCACTGCGCCACTGCTGCATTCCCACTCTGCATTTGTCAGTCTCACGGCTTTACGCAAGGCTCACATTTTTCTGCGTAAGATGTGAGAGAATTGTTGATGCAATTTCTTTTTCGTCAATGTCATCACCAAACTCGTTGTTGAAATAGCAAAATCCGTTCGGAGTGGATTTTGATGGAAATGAAATGGTTGCTGCGTTGATGAATCAGTAGGCACTGAAGGTGCTTTACTGACAGATGGTGGCCTTACTCATTTCCATGAGTGTCCTCTTACACGACGAATTGCAAAAATGTACAATACGATGTTGTCAGTATTTCTGCTTGACTTTGACTAATTTTATTCATCGCTGATACCAGTAATAATTTTTCATTGGAGTTGAATTTCAATAGGGAATGTGACAAGGATTTTCTTAGTAACTATTTATATTATCGTTTTTTTTACCTTAAATCATGCGTACGTACTTTTTAATTTATATTTAAGGAATTGTTATATTAATTAAAATATTAAAATACAGTTTATCTTATGAACCACGATCGTAAATCCTTGATACATATATACAAGTCTATACTACAGGCGAAACAGAATTCAGGCCCCGTTTTATATACAACCCGTTACTAAAGAAACGAATAATACGATAGAATACGATTGTTAACAAGAAAGATAGAAATAAATATTAAAATTAAGAGCAAAACATACTAATATAGAAACTTATGATAATACTATGAATGGTAATGACTAAAAAGCATTTAAAAATTATGCATAAAAGATTAAATGAGAAAATAATAGATACAATAATTAGATAGTTAAAATAGTTTGTTAGTTAATACATTAATAATAAAAAAATGTAGCAAATAGAAGAAGAACACCCTCAGAGAGAAAGGGAATGAAAAAATAGAAGAGAAGAAATAAATGCAAAGACTCAAAAAATTATAAACCGATAAAAAGTTAAAATAATATGAGACAATGATTTCAGTGTACCTAATAGTGACATTCTAAGTCTTAAGAATAGCGAGCAGTAATCGGAGCAGAAATGAGAGTGTTACAAAAGCAGGAATGTATTTGCCTTAAAAAAACAAATTACACTATATATAGTGAATTGAAAGGTTCTTTGATCTTTTAATACTATGAGGTCCCTTATGAGTAAATGACACATATAATATCTATGAATTATAACTTTTCTTTAGCAACTTAAAATGAGATGCTAAAGTTTTAGATATATTTACTGTAAGTTTTAAGCATAGGACGTAACCATAGTATTATGAGACCACAAAGTAGGTATCTATAAGGTTCCAAAGGAAAAGTGATTTTCCTGTGAATTATAAGCTTGAAATTCTACAGAATTATTATCCATTTCCTTCTCTCGCCCTCCTAAAAACTCTAATTTCCATTCCCTCATTACGCAAATTCATCCAGTAACCCGAAAGCAATGGCCGCGCGCCATCTTTCTGCATGTTCTCCGTCCGCTTTCACCCTCATCGGTCCACTACCAGCCGTCGCATAAATACCATCTCCGCAGCCGTTCCAAACGCCATTCAGTTATGGCTCTATTTGCAGATCCGTATGAGGGAAAATTAATTGCCGCAGGGGAAGAGTCATCGTTTCGGAGTTGGGAGGGGAGGAGAGTGTGGGTGGAAAGGAACAGCGTTGGAATCTAGAGGATGGGGCACTCGAAAAGGATGGGACAGGGAGAAAGGAGTCGGAGGCAGTTTGGGCAAAGTGAAATCCATTGATGGAGGCGGCTTTGAATGCTCGAGGATGGGTCTGGGGAATTGGACGGATTGAACAGTGTAGATTTGACTCTTTAGAGAATAGGGGACGCGCGTGTGTGTTTTTGGGTGCAGGACGAATGAGTTGTCCGATTCTCTCGACAATACAGAGAGCTGCATTATATGACGGAGAATGCTCGCACGGTATATTGGGTAAATCGAGTCTAGACCATCGAATTCTCATGGTACAGAAGAGGGAATTGAGATCGTTTCGTTGACAAAACGTCGTAAATCGAATTGTAATACATGGGCGGATCTTTTAACAAAAATGAAAATCTTCGCTGGAAGAGCTATCCTCAACGTCGGAGTACATGCGCTGTAATGTGTCTCTTTTGAAATTTTCTGAGGGTGGCATAATATTGTCACGATGCCTCATAATAGAGGTAGAGTTAAGGCAATTTTTTACCAAATAACGCGAAAGTATGGAGGAATCTTCCAATAGCGATAGAGTAATCCGTAATTCATATGAACGAAATAACCAACATAGTTTTTAATGTTTTGTCATTAGTAACTGAGCATTTTCTATAGACGTTTTTCCTACTCCTCTAGGGATGTTTGATAGTCTTTACCTCAATTATTTATTGTATACATTTTGAAAACCTTCAAATTCGGTTCTCTTATTTTAAAAGAACGAATGATTACGCGGAAAGCAAAAAATGCTAAAGTAAATTTAACTCACATGTAGAAATCATTTTGTGAATGGCATCAAGAAAACTTCGTACTCGGTAATTATAGGATTTTACATACTTGAGTAACTATTTCCGCCAGATAGTTGATGTTTAATTTGAATTTAAGGAAATAATTGTTTCGATTATCGAATTTTATTTAAGTTGGAAAGCTACATGGAATAATTACATTCAAAATGAGGGTTTAGACAGTAGTTATTATCAAAGAACATTGGACCAGTAAAAATTGCTTACCACTTAATAAAACTTTAATGTGTCATGAATGTTCAAATGTTATTAAGGAAAAATTTTAAAGGACGATTTTCTGAGAATTAAGTAATACAGAATGACCGCCAAGGTTCTACCTATCCTATCCTCGTAATTTCATCTGAAAAGCACTCCCACGTGTTTTTACACAGGTTGTTTAGAGTTCCGTTCGCTCATGCGCAAATTAGGCTGTATCTTCAGATCCTGTGCAGTGAAAAAGTCCATCTTCATTTCGAAATGAACTCGATTCCGGCGATGTGGACTTTGATAGCCTTTATCAAAAAAGAAAGTGATGTTTTAGAGGAAAATTACATCTAAAAACATCTAAGATAATATCTAAGGCGATTTTTGCAAAAATGATGTGATTAACTAAATTCCCTGAAGTTCTGCCAGAACTTCCGCTTATAGAGGATTGAGAAAAATGTTTTTGTGACAGGATATAAAGAATGTAGTATATGGTTCTTATGATTGTTCTCTGTAGAGAAATAAGAAATAGTGGAGAGGAAATCCTGATCCTGACCATTATTTCGTAATTTTTAATTCAGTGTGCTGTTTGATATCAGTAAATTGGTTCTGACGATGAATTTTAAAATAATATTATATTAATCGAATCGTACGAACGAATTCTTGTTAATGCTATGAAATAAGTTCTTCGGCATGATTTTATCGACTCAAATTTTGATGGTGATCTCGTTTAAAATCACCAAATATTCTGAGTAAGTTAACATATTCTAGAATAATCAGATAACTCACGTAAATTATGGTTAGAATTGAGCTTCTGACTTTGGAATTATGTTTGTGATACGGATTGTCTACAGTCAAAAGTATAATATGGCCGTCCCATAAGCTGAAGCTACAGGTAATGTTTCGGTACCATATTAAAAAAAAATATTTGTTTTCACAGGAGTTTTTCATAAAATCCAATTTGCAGCGTAGGTGTATGAATATATTAGCGAAAAGGCTAAATTGTTATATTTCTCACAGTTCTAAGCTTTATATTACGTAATTTGAGATGTTTTCCTCGCTCATAATTAATCCTTTTCCTGTTATCATTCGGGGTCCAATGACCTCAAAAGAAAATGATGTAATGATTGAAAGTGATAAACGATAAATTACTCCACTGCAAAATGTCTGCTCCGTAGGAATTCATCTGAAATCATGGATACAATGGCATGCAAAGTTGTGCAAAAGAAGTACCAGCAGTCAGTCGAATACTAGGCTCTCGAGTACCTTACGCACACAAATTAGCATGTACGACGTGTGCAGGAGAGTAATTTCACGCACGCATGTACGCACAGGCACGCAATTACATTTCATTGTCTTTTAAGTGGATACAATTCTTCGACGAGTACATGCATATTTGATTTGCGTTTAATGCGCTCAGACATTGAGCAAGTTCGTTCACAAGGGGGGTTTTAAGCGGCAGGGTCCGTACGTGACGAAGTATGGCGGTTTTCCAAAGACAAAAGAGTAAGAAGGTCCGCGTTAGATGGGTTTCCCTCACCACCTCCTCTTTCTCCTCCGCCCAACTTTAATGGCCAAACGAGGTCTGGATGGCGAAGTAGGACTGAAGGAGCGGAGGATGGTAAAATGGGAAAGGGTTGGAGGGCGTAAAACGGGGCGAAGGTTAAAAGGGGCCGCTAAACGAAGGAACAAGGGTGAAGCGTCGGCTGGGGGTGGTTTTGTGTCTCCCGCTTCTTTGAAGGTAAGAGCTCCGCTAGGCTCCCCGAGGGCAAAAGTAGGAAGGAGGCGGAGGTGGAAGGAAGGTCTTGGCAACAAGGAAGTAGGATGTTCAAGGCGTCCAGCTGATGAGTAATTTCTCGCCCCACACCCACCCCACGGGAAGGTTTCCTTGGCGCCTCCCAAGACTGCGTGAGTCTTTGTTAGGAGTACGTATGGGGAGGAAGAAATCGTTTCATCTCTCCCTACTCTTCCCGAAGGCACCAAGCATAATTGCGACCGTTTTGAGAGTTGCGTGGCTGCCAAATCGATTATGCTGCTTACCCTATCATGAAGTTGGAGATCGATAGCGCTTTAGATACAAAGGTGCTGTTTCTTGAGGTCTATGTTTGTGGAAGAAGTAAATTAGGTCGTGTCATTTCATTTATCCTGTAAAATCTTCCTGAACTGCTGCATCATGCCTGTTATGATAGATACATCTTAGATTTTATTTCCTAAGGTTGTTAGGAGTTAGTTTTTCAGGGCAGCAATTACTCGGGATGAGATTTTCAAGGATATAGATGAATAAACGATAGCCAAATCAAATGCCATATGTTGTTGGTGTTAATATTAGTGTTTCTTTTCCAAAGTTCATTGAATGTTACTAATCCTGGAGAATTGTCATATGCTCTCAAAATACTTTTAAACGTTACATAAGAAAAAGGGTTATAGGTAATTTTGCACCTAGGATTATTCCCGAAGTAAAAACGAACATGAAAAAAGTCTAACAGAACCGGAACTCGTACCCGGATCTTTCAGTTTCCGGGTTACTGCTATAGCCAATTGAGCTATCGTGCCAGAACAATAAGACGTGCTGTTCGGGAGACTTTGTAAGCAACGGCGAGTGGCTCGTCTGACTATACAGTGTCGACCACAGCCACGACCTCATAGAGGCACCGGTCACACAAAGTGATGGAAAGGAAGGCTACCCGTAAAGTGAGTAAGACTAGGGTAATAGGTAAATTACATATAATCCTTTTTCTCCTGTCAGAATTTTTAATGCCCATTTCTCCTTGGAAACCTATGGTGGATTCAATAGTTCTTTGTTCGTAATTTTTCCTCTTTATTAATCTTGGTGAATATATTCCTTCCCGTTGCATGTGTATTATATACCTTCAAGGTGTGTGTGTAACAGTACAAAACTTCTTAGGAATGTTGAAAATTCTACCATTTAACTGAGGAATGTTTCATTAGAACGACTTAAGAACTAAAAAATAGAGCTATTGCACGCTGTCTACGCTCATTCCGCTATATACGACTTTAATGGTGTTAAACATTATTTTTGCGTTTTATTAAGAAACTAGCTGAAGTGCCCGTTGATTCTCAACGGGAAGAATAGATGTCGGATTAAATATAGAAAATCGATTTCTACATAAGAGAAGATAACATTTTGCATCATAGTTTAGTCCAATGGGACAGGTTATCGAGGACAAAAAATTTCTAATGAAAGTTCGAAGCCGAAATCTACAATCAACGATAAGAATGTGAATCTTTATAGAATTTCCTTCTTATGAAACTTGTCTAAAGTTAATGTTCAAGTTTGTAAGATTTTCAACTTCTGGTTCTAATCGTAAAATTAATCGTAAAATATGTCAAGAGTCCGAATTGATAGACTTATCTCCATTAGTTCGTTACAGTGCTACGTATGTTTGTTGCACCTGCGATTCATCATTACAAATTGTTTTTGACTGTAATAGTTAAAATCTCTGAATAATTTCCTATTCTTCATATCGTCAATCGCTTTTAAATGGGCATAAATACACATGGATTCTGAAGGGAAAATGCATGAACTAGGAATCAACAAACGCATTGGTTGTCAGGGGGACGGGTTGTTTACAACCTCAAAATCTCACAAAATATTCGTAGATTTTATCGAAATTCTCGCAACTTCGAATCGAAAGTGATATTCCACGACAATAATAAGAATCTGTATTCAATCTCCCTTCTTTTGGTACTTATCGCGATCTTCTGTGACTATTCCTTCTAATTTAATTTTGCAAAAGAAATAAAGTCTGCAACCGATAAAATCGAACTTTACGTGTATTTCTTATGGAAAACTTTATGAACGATCTTGGTTCAAACCCAGCAAAGTTATCGAATAGAAAGGTGACTACTTCTTTCCGGATCTCAGAGAACACGTATGCAAAGTTTGATGCAAATCGGACAGTCGGTGTGGACTCCAATCGCGGACAAACAAACACACAAACCCACAGAATTTCTGCTTTTTATATATAGATGATCATTAAACTTTTATTCACAGTCTATTTCGATTTAAATAGAANGAGAAGCTCAGAATAGAGAGAATTGGAAAGCGCTTGGAGAGGCCTACATCCGACGTCGGATTGAAAATGGCTGATGATGATGATGATGATGATATAGATAGATAGAAGATTAACGGCGAACGTTTGTCTCCACTTCCCTTAATATTAATGATATTAATGCCCCGATGATTTTTATGGATCTTACAATGCCGATGAGTTCAATTTTTTTAAATTTATTACATTTCACGTCCATTCCTTTTACATCCTTTCACGATTTGATTTTTTTGTTTCATTTTAAAACACAATGAGAGAGTCTTTAGGCTAAAATATTCGGATTTTTTTCGTCTCCTCGTCGTTCATATATACTTGATACGGTCAATATCCAATATATAACAATGGAAATTATTAAAATGTCTGATTTTGTTCGTAGACGAGGAAAAGCCGCTCTGAACGCCAGGATAAAACTAATGTAGCCTTTAATGAATTGGTTCCAAACTCATCAGTGGTAATTTTTCATTTGATATACGTATGCAAAAATTTCCGATCATTTAATGCCCATCTCCTGTCCTATTCTCATTCGCCATTGCAAGACAGATTCATTTAGAATTCTATTTCTTAATTTATTTTCCTTTTTGGAGTCGTTACATTTTCTTTTTATGATTTCGTTGATTTTAGGGTCAAGTATAGCGCAGCATTTTTCTGGATTTTTCCCTGTGTAATTCCCATTTGTGCTCCTTCCATCACATTTTTCATAAAAACGGTGACAGATTCTATTACTCTACAGCTTTCTACTAAAATACATGCTACTTCCACGCTACCTTGGTAATACGGTTGCTTTGGAATCCAATCTAAATCCGCGTACTTTTTACCCTTTCGAAGCGGGATATGTTGCCTCAACGATACCATGGATTCAATATTACGCGCACGTTAACCCCCAACAAGGGAAACGAACGATATTCGATTTCCGCACCATACGACGGAAATCCACCCCGTCGCAGAAGCAAAAAGGGCTGAAAACACGCAAATAAGTTTTTCGATCGGTTCATAGATTTGCGGAGATTGTGTTTCCCACGGTGAGATTCTGGCAAGGCGGCGTTATGGGATGGCGGCAAAGCGGTGGGGTTTCAGTAAACCGCGGGGATTCCCCAAAACGTTTTTGTGTGGTCTCTCGGGATTGGGAATCACTCCATACACCCCTTACCTCCAAAGTAAGTGCACATCTACACATCTCTTCAGTCGACCATCGGTCCCTAGGGTATAATAACTCCTCTATCGTATATAAAGGAGGTGGGGTTAGGGGACTTCATCCTCCATCGACCGATGAAAAAGGGGATATCTTCTTCTCTGCTGGTGCGGGGGTGAAAAAGAAAGAGGGCTGGAATTGAGACGATGGTGGGGAGGGGAAATAGGTTGGGGATGCATGAGAAAATGAGAGAGATCGAGGAAGGGGAAGAGGGTTCTTCGAGTTGGTCCCGGTCGATACAAATGTTTTCGCGTGTTGAGCAAAAAGCGTAGGTATCACGAGGAGAATCTTAATTTAACGATTCCTCGGGGATGAGGGAAGCTGAAGGGGACGAGCTTTGGATTTATCCCCTTGTCGAACGGAATTGATGAAATATCAGACAGTGCTTTATGGAAGTATGGCGTTGAAAATTAATTTGTGCTGGTGGAACTTAAACCATGCGATAAATTGATCTGTTACACATTATTATGCGGGTCTTTACTACTTCCTCGTTCTGGGATAGTGGAAAATTTAATACCTGCAAAGCATATTGGGAACAAGGTGAGCGCGATAACTTGAAATTCTGGTATTCAGCGTTATCTCAGATGAATGAATTAAGAAGGGGAATCCTTCATTTAATTTCATTACCGTGAAGTTAAAAGGATATTTTCGTATTCTTAAGCATGAAATAAGAAAATTTTAAGTGTTTTGTAGCATTTAATCCTAAACAATGATCTATTAAGCGTCAAGATTGTGATATTTTCTTTGTTATGGATTTTCTTACTGTTGGTAGCATTTTATGATCCAAGCCTATCTAAAAATCGGAAAAAAACGTTTGCTAGCATTAATTTTTCTTTCTGAAAATGAAATTTAGAAGTTACTCAAGATGGCGCTACGAATTTTTTGTTGATAATAATTTGAATTAATACGGGGTATTTTCTGCACTCATTCAGTGTCACTTGCTTGACTACTTAGTTGTACACCTACAGTCACTAACACACTAATCCATATGGGTTCCTTTCAAAGTTTACATTTTAGTGATCTCAACAAATTTCAAAGTCTACATACCAGTATAAATAATCTCGGTGTAGACATTAAGTTTCTTAAGAAATTGTAGGTCCAACAACGTTATTCCAAAGTTCTTGGATAGTTTCTCCCCATAAGAAAACGAACGGCTTAATTAGATGCATTAATTAAAAAAAGTTTCTTTCCTTTGTCATCATTTTCCTTATGTGAAAGGAAGCGTTGAGGTAATCACTCTTCAAAGAATGGATTGTAGATCGCTTGGAAAAAATCCTCGTCCTTCAATTTCCTACATCATTGAATCACTGTCATTGTGGACATTTCAGCATTCCTCACATGGCGTGGAGGCCTAAGCAGTTATAATTGGAGGTCAAAAAAGCATCTTAAATGGAACCCAGGCGGAATGGACAGAATTTTCAGTGACGCTGGCGAATCTAGAGATGATTTCTTTAATTTTTCATCTTATTTTCAATATAGACGGTTAATAGACGGTTATAGACGTTAATTTTTTTAATAAAACAGTCCGTTTCATATTACCTAATAAATAAATTTGCCAACTTGGGAGTTATTTTTCAATTATGTATTGGAGAATTCTCTAAGGATAACCCTTTCCGCGAATGAGCTATCACCATTTACTCAAGTACATTGAGAATCGTATGGTTGCTACCAGCTCATAAATTAAGCATCCTTAAAGACTTCAGACGTCGGAACTCGTCCCATAAACCCATGCGCTTTTACGCCGCACCACAGAGGCTCTGCGCAGCGTTCGAGGAATCGTGTCGTTTTATTTCCTTTTGAATCGATTTGAAAAATTTCCTGTCCCTTCATGCGCGCAGAGACACCCTCTCATCAATAAAACTCCCACGCAAAACAATCGCTTCACGCTTCAGGTGACATTCGTGATATGCTAATAAACAACCACGCATATTTTCGCATGCGTTGCGAAAACACCCTTTCGCCTCCTCTCCGTCGTTTCACTCCGTGCTTAGAGTTCGATTCTGTATCCCGTTTCCTTGAAGGAAATATAGTATGGGGAGAATGGAATACAAGAGCAACAGATTCGTTTTATTGGGTATTTTTATTCACTCTCCCATTTTGCGTGAGAAGCCGAAGTCACGTGCTATGGCGCCGGATCGTAAAAATCTCAACGTCGTGTCTTCACTCTCTTCGTTATAAGAATATATCCGCGCTCACGAAGCGTCGTCGCCTGCCCTTTTGTCTTTGCTCTTTTACCGAAACCTCCTCCCAAGCTCTCGGCTCTCCTTTGTATGTTTAATTCGTGCTGGCTGGATGTATGCGTAGGTGCGGCTTCACGCAACCGTCGGAACTCCTGCTATACGAACTACGCGAAAGAGTATCCTTTGTATGTACTTCATTGTTGTTCTCAGTGTCATAACTTGTGGAAATTACGTCCGACTATAATTTTCTGAGATACAAAATACGCTTGTATTTTTTACACACGTTTTCCACGGTGGCGGGTTTCCGCAATTAGAGGACGGAAACATAAAGATCAGATCTAATCCTACATTAGGTATCATCAGCGAAAAAATGCCTACTTTGATGTGATATATGTATATAAATAGGCATATTACAGAGAATTCAGTCGCTTCACAGCGGCAGTAACAAACATAATACTGAATTATAATAGCATTTCCTTTGTAATGAGTATTCGATAGGCTTTAAATTATATAGATACAACTTTTTAAATATATTTTATGTATATAAAGCTGCAATGTGAATTTCTTTCTTGAAGAAAATACATGGCCCCATTGAACGCGCAGTGCCTCTTCAAAGATTTAAACAAGATATGTTATGTTATTGTGATTTTCAATGCATGGTCTTATGGAGGACCCTCATATACATAAGGCCCCCACCATTTAGTGCAACTACTTGGAGCCTATCCTGGCTAAACGAATCTACCTTAGAACCCTGAATAAGTTTATAGTCACAACATTCGTAATAGTCACAATAGTCTACGTTTCCTTTCATTGAAATTGAAAATAAAACATTTTTCTGTGTAATCTCTGTTCACACATTTCAATAATCAAGCTCTTTCTTAAGATTTCCCCGAAATTTAAGGCAATCCCAATGTAGGCAATACCGACAAAAATAGCCGAAACCAAAACGTGAATATAATACAAGAATGTCATATATTCCGAACTGAATAAATTAAAATGTACTCCCGTTGTGTATGGATGCGGTCGTATAAAAGAGTATTAAAAAGGAATTAAGGACGAAAGAAAACCTTTTGTTAGGATTTATAACGCAGAAAGAAGTACATTATTTGCGCGAAGATAGTGTTCCTGGGGTATGGGACGTGTGGTTCCTTTCTCATTTTATAGCCATTGAAAATTAGAATACAGAAAGAATGTATGAGGATGTTGGATGACGACTTCGATTTCCTTTACTAAATTGAGTTTCGTTTTCTCTATTTAAGAGTGAAATAGAATGCGAATTTCTTTTATCAGGATCGAAACTGATTCATCCAGTTTAGCACTACCGTCACTACCTATTTATTCACGCGATAAAACTTCCACTTGGAAGTAAGGTGGCAGGCAACAAAAGTCAACAACATATGGCATGACTACCTATATATTCCTTTGCCGCAAAAATTATAGAAATCACTCAATCAAATGCTACAATAACACAAAAATACATAGAAGAGACATTTTAATCGAAAGCAGTTCAGATAGTAGTTACTAAGCGCTCTTTGTAAAATCGAAGCCTTTTACGAGGTGCGTTTTAGTTGTATGGTTTCCATTTTTTTCTGAAGAAGTTCTTGCCCAAGAAAGTTGAAACTTCTGTTACTTCTCGATGTAATTTACATAAAAACTAACACATTTTTCACATCGTCGCGGCGTGTCCATGATTCTTTGGGTGCTTAGAATGAAAATCTCTGGGAAATCGAAGTGCGTTCAAGTTCCAAGGTCTCCAAATCTTTATCAGCATTGAGAGTAATTAGAAAGATGCAGTTGCTTTTAAAAGATGCGGGTTGAAGATTTTAGCCTGGAATATGAATTTATAAGATATATAACTTGCATAACATAAACATAAAAAAGACGTTAGAAATGGAACGCAGTTCGATTTCCCAGAGATTTTCCAAAGTGAAACACACACCTTAGAAGAATCAGAGGTGTTTTTCACATTGCTCACAATGTTCTCAGCAGCTATAGAATCATGGCGGTGACGTTAAAAAAATGTGTTAGTCTTCACGAGGATTAAATAGAGAAAAGGCAGAAGTTTAAAATTTGTGGGGCAATTACTTTTCCGAAAAAAGTTTGGAAATCATTGAACTTGAACGCACCTCATATAAAACTTGTTTGAAACACTACTTTTGGTTACAGCGGGTAGCTTTCCGCTGCTATTCTTAAGTGTTACACTTATGTAAAAAGTATGACATGCCGTGAAGGCTTATGATTTTGAATGTATTATTTCCCAGGTGGTGGTGTTGTTTTTACTGCAGATTTGATTTATTTTTGGGAAATAGTCGATTTTATTCGAAAGAATGCCGTCATCAGTAAAGTTTTCAGTTAAACTTCAGCTTTAAGGTTAATGGATATAGAGCTAATTTTTATTGTCAAATTTATCCAAAATTAGAAAAAATAAAATTCTTTATTGAAACAGCTTAACTTGTCATACTTTCAAAGGAAAAATTCCGATAATTTTTGACCGCACATTCCACTCCATCCCCCAGTGCCTGCGTAAAAAAATCAGAGGCATTTGACAGAATCTCGCGGATTATAACGTCGGTATAAAATTTTTCATGACATCCATCCATCAAAGGATATTATCGAGAATTTCTCTCCGCCAATTTATTTATCGACCCGATCAAAATAAAATCATCGAGGAGTTTATTGCAACGTGACCGGAATAATCGCGACATTTTTTCGCGATCCGCAGTTGCGTCGAGCATGCGAGGCACCGACTGAAGGGAGCGAAACAGCATCACCCTTATTTTCTGTTTAGTCATTCATCGCGTCTCTCCGTGCATCACGGGGCGTCCGATTCGCAAGCGTGCATCGTGCACACAGTCGTTTTCCCCGGGATCAGCGCGAGCGGGGCAACCGACGAGGACATCACCTGACTCTCGCAGACTCCGCAGACTGCTGCGTTACATGACGATGGGAATGGGGGGCTATCAGAAGGGGGGGGGGCGACTTGTATCGCTCGGGTTTAAAGCAAGGGCCAACATTGTTACATGGACTGCGTGCGAGAGAGGGCATGCTCTCTGGAAGGGTGTGGAGTGGAGGGATAATGTAGAAGGTGAGCATTTTGGAAACAAAAGGTCCTGGAGTGCTATGGAGTCGGAGGTGGATGTGAGAGCTGAATGGGGTGTCGGGAGGACAAAATTGGG
This sequence comes from Ladona fulva, assembly GCA_000376725.2. NCBI lineage: Eukaryota > Metazoa > Arthropoda > Insecta > Odonata > Libellulidae > Ladona > Ladona fulva. The sequence goes on along the minus strand of KZ308303.1, from coordinate 966,130 downwards.
GTGTTGGTGCGGGAGTTGAATGAGAAGGTTGGAAGGCGTAGAGGGACAGTTGATGGATATGCCGTAACAAGGAAAGGGTTGGACCTAGAGGGAGAGAGGAATGAGGGAAGGCGTTGTGGAAATCCGCGAGAGCACGAGAGAATCTCTGCGGTACATCGGAGGATGGCATGTTCCGCGATCGGATTCGCAGAATGGGACGTTTTTCACGAGCGACATGGACCAAGCGGATCCTTGGATTTTAGGTTCCACCGAAGGCGTTGGAAAAATATCCCGTAGTTAACGAGAAATGGAATCTCGAAGCGCTGTTTTGTAGAAAAAAATTGCTGTTCTCAATTGGAGCTAATCCTTGAAAAGTGGATACTAGGGTATGGGATAAAAGAACAGAATTTTTATGGGGTAGACTTTGCTTATGGATAGACAGAATCCATGAATATATTTCTTATTTCAATGGAAGGCAAGTAATAACGTATTAACTCGATAATATACTTGTTACTCTATATTCAATGTTACTGTGTTCATGAACATGTTTCGTAAAACGGTATTTTTTGTCTTAAGGCCATTGCTCAAAAGTATACAACGAAATCGATAACAGCTTAATCTCCGATATCTAAATATTTACTTTATAATAATATAACGGAAATTAGAACTTCCTATGAAAAAGTCCAAGCATTAAAACGATATATTTTTAAAATAGAAAATCAAAATTGCAAAAATGTAATTACTAAGAAAAGCATGAAAGGTACGTTGTTGGAAATGTACTTCATTGTTACATATCACGATAATATTTCAGGAGGTCATATCATTAAATTTCTAGATCAAGTATTTCTTCTTTTTTCTATCGTAGTTAGTTCTATTTGAACTACTTGAAAACTGAGCATTCCATTTACTCTTTTGACATTTTCTGAATTTAGTATTCAGGTTTTTTAGTATTTCCGTCTATTTCGCTAATTCCCAAGAAGGAGGCGGAGAAGTGGCAAAAATATGCATATGGAAATGAAACAGTGCTTACACTAAACCGTTCAGAGACCTCAATTAAGGGAAGAGGCCCGCAAAACGGTAACTTTTAAACATTAATCTCTGCGCCTGAAATTCTGTGTGTGTGGTACTTTCTCCACGCACCTCGACTAAAGCTTAAGAAAATATGCCATTCATATTCATCCGAGGCTTAAAACGTGAGAAGAACAAGCTAACCCTACCCTCTTAACAAGTATTTTTCACAGAACGCATTATCATTTAGGAGACCTTGTATTCTCAAGGGGAATCTCTCAAGTATGTGCGTCGGTAGAATATGCTCTTCATGCCCCATGTAGAAGAAAGGAAAGGGTTAAGGAGGATGGGTGGTGCTCCAGCGATGTTTTTCGTGTAGCCGAAAAGGATAGGGGGGAGAAGAAGGGAATTGCAGGGTTTTGTCTGCGGTGGGAAAATGGTTTTCAGAGAAAGAGGGCGGGGTTTGCGCAACATTTTGCTCGGCAAGGGCGGTAAATGAGGGAAGAGTTGGCGTGTCCAATAGTCTGGGCATCCTTTTATTTTCCGAAGGTAATGTACATACAAAGACGAGGGTGAAGAAGAAGACCGCACAGGCACAAAAGTGATTGTAATTAAAATTCATGCGGCATCACAGTTTTAATTAAAACGAGAGAAAAATATTAGATATGGAAGTTTCAAAAGAGAAAGGTAGGAAGGGAAGATAGATATTTTTGGGTGAGATGGAAAATTTCATGTGTATGCGTGCGTATGTATGGGTCACAGAAAATGTCTCTGGGGGGTCCCACAAGGTTCCTTCCTCGCGCCATATAATCCTCAGCTTTCCTTTTATGCATTATGACCGCGATTTTGACGGTGGGATGGCAGCGTGGGAAGGGTTAGAAATCAACCTTGGGTTCCTTCCGCCCTGTATTTTCGCCTGTCGTTCTTTCTCTCTCGTTTTTTCATTTATCCTTTTGATTTTTGTTATCCTGTGACCGTCACATACTTACATTTATCCTTAAAACTCCCTTCTTCCTGTCCAAATTAATATTATTTTTCATTTATTCATAGAAGGCCATTTTTAAGTATAACATTTTCCATTCCTGAATCTAATTTATCTCGTACCTTGCACATATGTTTTTAATATAAGTGTTGTTTTGCTGTGATTCGCTGAGCCTTCTCCCTTTAATTCTGATATCAGGTTCACACTCTCCTGCTTTTTAATGTCTTCACAATCGCAAAACATTTTTATATAATTTGTCTTTTTCCTCTTCGTTCCGAGAAGACGAGAATATAAATAAGGTTGAATTTTCGTAACTTATTGTCTGGAGTAATGTTCAATATATTTTAAGAATTTTGCGGATAATAAGATTAAATTTTATTTGAAGCATGGTTTCCTTTGCGAATCGCTCGTCCGGTTGATTCCGTAGTTTGATTGCGATTACGTAGATTTTGAGTGATATAGTGAAAAGTAATGTCACTCCAATCTTAAATGAAAAATGCCAAAGTATATGATTAGGAATCAGATCACGCCCTTAATCCATAGGCGATGAATTTTATCTAAAAGAATATAACTTATCTCTTGGTCTTTGACATTATCCTCAGTATTCCTAAAAGAGTTCACAATTTCGTAGAAGTCATTTATGCAAAAACCATAAACTTATTTTCTTATTGAAGCACTTCATACGTGGGTATTACATTTAATTCTTTCAATCAGGCATTAAAAATACTAACCTAAAACCTAGTTACCTAAACCGATTTCAACTTAGCTTACGCTGATATAACGATTCATATCTAAAATGTCATGGTGATGGATTCATATATATCATAAATCAGGCTCATTATCAAATTAACGACTTGTGAGTTTCATACATAATATTAGACATGTTTTGTGTTCATTATTTAAAGTATTAAGTAATTAAGTTATGAGTAGAAGAATAGTAGTAAAATCAAAGGAGGAACTTTCATTTACTATAGTTCTGATTAAGAGATTAGATGAGATACATGCGCAGCTGAAACGAATCCAATGGTCATTTATCCTGCGACAATCTTATAGAGTCAATATTAATTTTCCATTGACCCGATGGCATCTGGCCCCTTTCTCCCAGCAACGGCCCCGACACCCCCGAACGTTGTTTGCATTGTCTCCAACAAAGCTCCAGATGGAAACAAAGGGCAGTGGCTATTGTGCCCCAGCATTGCTGCCCTCTTCCCCCTAACCCCTATCGGACATCCCGCGCCGTGGCACGGTCACTTCAAGCCACGATGTCCTCCTGAATTTGCCTACTGGCATTTCGCACAGCTTGACGCCGGGTGTGAAATTCAATTACGCCGTCCCAACATTGTATTCTTCCACCCGAGTTATTGTCCTATTCATCTTCTTGGAATTTTAACCCTTCCTTCTATTCATCCTCTCGTGTTCGCATTTCCTTCCTTGTGGGATATAAGAGGAGCAGAAAGAGGAAGGTTAAGAACTTCCACTTGAGCCGTTTTGCCTTCTTGGCGATTTAAGGGCTACGTTAGTGGTCGACCGTTAAGCGTTAATTGTTGTGAATAAAGAAAACCGCGAATTATAATGTTTGACTTTGACAAGGAAGTCATCTGGAGATACATATTTTGTTCTGATTTTCAGATTTAATTTTTAAGTCAAGGTCTAATACCAAACTATTAACGAAATGTTTTGTAGAAAAATTTGTATTCCATCAATTGAATTATTTGAAAAATATTTCTCCCATGATTCCGCTGTACGTACATAAGGTATATTGTGGATTCTATATTCCGTGAAAACTTTCCTTTACCGTTTATGTCACGGCTAAAAATAGGAAAAATCAGTGAAAAGATGTTTAAATATTATCATACACACTCTTAATTAAAATTTTAAGTCGTTTAAAAGAAGCTAAACTTACTCGTGAAAATTTTTTTTGATCCCAAAAAAGTTCTTTTTTCGTCTTTTGTGGTTTCTATGGAGACAATATCTACTGAATAGTATAAAAATAGACCTACTTCTAAGATTTTGGTGTCATATCCTTTATCATATATCCTTTTTCTTTTCGGTACACTTAAGATTGATAAACTGGGGTTAGAGTTACTGATCGATATTAATCTCTCATATCATAACGGATATTCTTTAAAGTGTAGTGCTTTACCACTAATTTAAATGACTGCATAGTGTTTTCTCTCTATGCGTAATGTGTTTGCGTATGGTGTACAGCCCGAAAACTTAGATAACAAAATTAACTTATCGCTTTCATATCTTACCGTCAAGTTTATTCTGATAACTCTCGAAACCAACTTTCGAAAATATTACATTTAGCTTTTACTCCGGAGTGCTGTAATAATTTTTTCTTCTCTCAACGAAATGTTAAGCCTATAAGTCTGTATTTTTCCTTCTTTTCATTTCCTATTTTGTAATTGGAAACACTAACTTTAAAGTAAAAGGTTTACCCATAATATAATTCCAGAGCAAATTGTTTAGAAAATTGTATTCTTGTGTAGAAAATTCTCAAAAATCCATTCTGAGTTTACGTAAAGAGGAGGGAAACGTGAGGAAAATATAGAAGAGGAGTTAGCTAGCCCTTGGGAGGAAGCATCGGCAAACCTCCCTCTCCCTTTCGTTCGCTACAATCGCCTTTTCTTCTGGAGCCAACTCTGTCTAGTGCTCTCCAGTGTCCAAGAGAATCGTGCGAATGGAAACCCAAATTAAGTGGCGGAGTGTGTCCGAGGAAGAACTGGAACCGATGCCAGCCATTTCTTCCAAAATCGCCGATCCTTTCGGATCCTAAAAATCTGTTTCCTACGGTTGGATAACGCCAGAAAGTACTACCATATATGTCTCCATTCGCTGACTTTTTTTTCAAACTCGAGAGATTTTAAATCGAGGTTTTAAATTTTTACTCTCTATTGGATTCTAATTGATTGTCAGTCACATTTCTTGCAGTGATATACATCTTTGTTTTATGGACCGATTTCCGGATGAGAAGTTGGCAAAAAATATTTTATTATTTATTTTATTTTTTATTCTCTATTATATATTATAACTGATTTATCATCATAATAATATGAGCCTCTTACCAGTTTCGTTCTCTTATAGTCTTCACCTAAACGCACATTGATGAGATAAGCACTTCTTGAATTGATAGATTTTTATTTTACGTAACATAAATTTTAAAATGAATACCATATCCTTAAATATTTTAGTTGTTTCTGATTAGCAAACTTAACGGTAATACTATTTCTGAGTTATATGTCGATTGAAGTACGACAGCGCAAAAATGCTTCATATGCAAAATAAGAACTGAACGCCTTTAGTATATTTTTATCTTCAACGAATATATTTTTTAAGCGTTTACACCTTCGTTATTCAGAATGTGTCAAGCAAAACTATATATTTACTTTACTTTAAATTCACGGTAACATTAATACATCGCTAGATATTAATGGCTATTTCTTCCAAAGTCGTCGTTAATTTACTTCTCATTTCTTTTATTAAATATGATTTTAAAAAGTAAGGAAAATATGAAATAGAGGTTGAACTTAAAGGATGTACTTGATATTAAAATGCAAATTTTGAAAAAATCATCTAATTGACATTAATTTTACTATCAAGTACAATGCATAAATGAATACAAAAAAGAAATGGTAGTATATGATCTTTTGAATACCCCATTAAAGTTGATGATTACTTTTAGAGAAGTTTTGAAAAAGCTATTAATTTTAGATGCATTAACGCGACTCTATGAAATTCTATTGGGTGTTTACATAAAAAATATATCCTAACAGAAAATTAGTTTTGAAGGCGTTACTTTCTGGACCCAATTGACTACCGGTAATCATATTGAAAAAATCCGCAGTGCCTTTAAACATAGAATTCTGCTAAAACGCATTAGGAGATAATGTTGAAGTGGATTTTAAAAGCTAGGCATAATAATGTTGGAGTTTAGAACGTTACTGATGAATAATTTTGGATATTTGTGTACATATATTCAGACTCTCTCGATGAAGAGTTCATTGTAAAATTCATCGGCATCGATTCGAGAGATGAGAGCAATCGTCTCTGGATCCTGCTCCACCCAGATTCAAAACAAATCTATTTTTGTCCATCAAATGGACAAGGGGATTTTTTCTATTCGGAACTAATGGAATCCCTCTTCATCTGTATCTTCATTGTCCGTTCCGTCACGTTTTGTGACGTGCTCCGTTGACTGTCTCGTGGGCTCAATTAAAAATCTTTCAACACCTACTAAAGCTCTCTTCTTTTTATTTTCGAAATATTCAAATAAATACACAAAATGGGGGTTTTAGCTCTTTTGACACGTACGTGACATGAGCCGGGACACTCGCAAAGAATCGTTTATAACACATTTCACACGCTCGTATCGACATATCCGCCATAAAAAGCAAGCATGCAAATAAACACGAGTTTTCCTACTTAGCACCGAAGCGGGGAAGGAGAATGGAAATGGTTGAGGGATTTTCATTTTGACGAGAGTTTGAAGACAGCTTTTTGTTATTTTTATTTCTGGGAGAGGTCACGAATGAAGGTCTGTTTCTTTCCACTTCAGCTAAACGCCCCTCACTCGTCAAGTTTTAATTTCTTGGTGACGAAACGTTTCTATTCTCTGAAGAAAAATACGTATTATTTTGAAAAACGTTTGTGGATCGATAATTGATTATACTATATTTTATTCTTTTGAGATTTACTTCAATCATCTCGTGACAGTCCATTCTTTTATTTCAAGTTGTTTTATTTTCCTCGTGCTTTACCTCAATGTATTGCTATAAAAAATGGTATTATCTTCACAGGGAACAATGAAATCGAAAAATTTCACTTGTTTTATTTCGTTTTAGGTGCCAGTAGATGTAAATTTAAAATATTAATATTCAGCGTTTCAAAATATTTCTTATAATTTTAATCATCGCCATACAATAGATGACGGCTTTATTCATCTCTGATAGTTTATTCTGATGTAGAATTACCATTAGAGTCTAATGTTTACAGAACTGTAATTAAGTATCAAATTCTGTCTAAAAAAAGGAAAAATTCGAATACTCTATTTTCTTTCAACTATGGCTTTCCACCAAGTCACGCCTTCCAATATTGATTTCATAGTTATTTTAGATTTGTCTACGTGTAAACGGTCATTTTGGAACAGACAAAGAATCAAAACTGAATAGAAAATTTAAGCTAATTATATTAAATGTATAAAAAAGTAAAAGTTTCAATAAAATAAGATTATTCAATGTTTATAGTTTTGTAGAGTAAGCAATTCACTAACGAATCCATAATCTTGCCTAGAGAGTGCTCTAATGTACTAGAATACCTTAATATAGTATATACTCTATATTCTTCATTATCTATCACTCATTAATGATCTCAAATTCATTAATTTAATTCTAGTATACATAGATAGGTATAGTGTAAAACATCTGAACCTTTTATTTTTTGACTAAAATTTACAAACTGCGTAACATTATAAATTTTTAAACTACGTATCCAATTGTAGTAATTGATAATAAGTTGCCGTTTATTGTAATTTTTATTTCGCTTACTTGATATAATCGAGAAATGAATGTTAAAGTAATACCTTATTAACAAAGGTTCATAGTTTTCAAACGTAAAAGCTCTCTGTATACTGCAGCGTTTCCAAGGAGACCATTCAGCAGACAATAACACAAGGAATGCAGTACTTCGAACCTAATTATGATTGCCTATATCAACAAATATTCAGGTTCCGTTGATAAGTTTTACTTGATTTATCGATGCTCGGTTTCAACTTATGGAACTCCTCACCCCCTCAAGCCTTCTTGCCACTGCTGGAAAGAAAGCTTTCTCCATAGCTTTTACAAATCTATTTTTACATTGACCAGCATAGCAGCCGAGCGTTTACCGAGCATTCAGATGCCATGAATGCTCGTCCTCGTGCCTTTAGCAGATTTTGCGAATGCCTTTGGGAATACGACAGGAAACGAACGAGCGAGTAGAAAAAGGGAGTAGAATTGTTCCGAGTTTTCAGCCGTCTCCCTGGAGACACTTAGGGACCCATTTTTCGTTATTTTTTCCTTCGCCCTATTTCCCACATTGCTCTTTTGAGCTTACCCTTAAAAGTCCTCATTTCAGCAAGAAAGAAAAAAATTGATAACGCAAACACGTAAGGGGAAAATAAGAAAGGTTTTTTTAAGCACTTTCAAGTTTAAGAGTTGGGACGTTTTTCAGAAGCACAAATATTTTTGGTGGCAGTTGCTAGGTCGTGGTTATTGCTCTGTCGTTTTGGATAAGTGCAGGATGGCTCATAATCCTTTGATCCGCAAAGAATAAACCAGCTATGTATGTTTTATTTTTTTTAAGGGCTGGTCTGATCCCAAGGATCTTTTCGCTGTCCTTATATGATTCGTCAGGCTTTTATTCATCCGGATAAATCCTAGGTATTGAAAGATGATTACTTTCTGGGATAAAAAAATTTCAGAGAAGGTTATTTATCCTGTACCTTGCGTAGTCGTCAGTGATTTGAAAGGCCTAGCCCTCAATTTCCTCCTTACTTAAAATTCTTTAGCGAGCCTTGGGTTTTTATTTTTAAGCAATAGAAGTTAATATTTTGTATTTATTCCTTATCGATGGAATCAATAATTGTATTTTTACCTGTATATGCGCTTGTTACCCCCTTTATTGTTTAATGTCTATTAGATTGTTGGCTCTTTTTATACAATGAATAACGCTAATAAATAATGCATCTTATTATTTTGACAAAATTCTTGGTTGTCAAATAGGCTAATCACTTTTGTACATTTTCTATGAGATGTCGTTGAGAAATGAGTACTTAGATGATTCCAATAACACTATTTATTGTTGAGATGCATCCCATCGCCCGTTGAAGATAGATATACATTCAGCATGGCTTGGCACAATAAGCTACTGCTGCATCATCACGCGCAGAAACAGAAATGAAAAAGAACACAACACGCTGACACACTATGCGGGCAGATAAGATATTGCAAACAAAGTAAAATCGATGAATAGTAAACAGAATACCCCATAAGTTTGAAAGCAATGGCCAATTCTTACTGAGGTTTACACGTTCAGAATCTCGTAATTACGTTTAAATGTTCCTGGAATATTCCTATGTTATAACTATTTTCTGAATAAACAAAAATTGCCATTCTATTGTTCTACTCTTTAATCTCTTAGGATGTTCAATAAATGTAAATTTAACTTATTTAAGTCCTCAAGTCCTTGGGCAAGCGTGGCTTAAATATAAACCTTTGTGTAAAATTTTGTATTACGTAAAATCTAGCCGGTAATTTGTTTTATAGAATTGTTTTCTTTAACGTATCATTCCTCCGGTTTTACACTTTGAAAAATATTTAATCGAAGTTAAATTCACTCGACATTCTTCGCAACTTACTGCTTACTTATAATATGAAGAATTTTCTCTATTTTTGTCGTAGAGATGAGCTTCTGTTGAAGCGTCTCCTCTATTATTACCTCTCCTGCAGCAGTAACAGCTTAGTCATTTACTGAAATTCATTTTTCATTCCAGTGCGACATGTATGATTAAATAACCCCTTGAAACTGTGGTATAATACAATTCGATTACGCGGAAATCATTTTTTTCGTTCCATAAAGCTAAAATAATGTCCAAGGTTTGCGCTCGATCCATTTCCCTTACGCTGTAGCATCTCACGTAACGTATTTTACCTTCAGTAACCCCTTCATTAAAATCCGCGGTCGTTTGTGACGCTGACGCCAGAATCGGGTGATCAATTCAAAACTATGAGCCGATGCATATATGCAGGAATCGACCTTTGGTCGAACCATTATCCGTTATTAAGCTTACGTGCGTCGAGGTGGACGCGCTCGATTGAATGCATCGGTCGTTTAATCGTAGGTAGAGGGATGGTGGTGGTGCACGGAAGAGGGCTAGAGGCGTGACCCGATTCGCACGCTTCGTGAAGCAGCCATTGGAAGCGCACGTGACTTGAACTCATGCGTTCCTCACGGATCACCCAAAAGGATACCTCTGTGCACTGAGGAGGGGATAAATTCCCTCCCAAATGAGAATCTATGAGATGCTCTGAGGAGTCAGGATTGAGTCGGGCTATTACTATGCGTGCGGGAATGGGACCTCTTTGACCGGAAGGTCAGCGCGGCGTGAAGTTTACGGATGTCGATCTTAGCTTTGAGTGTGCGGAAGCCGTTGAGCCTCTACCGGCTACTCCGCTCGGTCGGAGTGAAATTAGGGAATACTTTTTAAGGCGCTTATAACTGCATTGTCTGGAAGAAGGCTACCTTAGGTAAGATGGAACAAAGTAATCATTTGTGACCCGAATGGGAAGCGGAGGTGGAATTATGTGGGTTAATGATGGTGCTGAACGCGGAATTAATGCTTTGGGATTTATTTATGGGAGAATTCCAGTTTGAATAACCAACGCAGTTTGAAGTAACTTCTCAATTATATAACAGTACGAAAGTGTACGACATTTCAATCTGATTGTGAAAAGTGGGTGGCTTTTGTATCTTGGACATTTTATGGATTATATTTGAAGCAGAATTTTTCTTCCTATTTAGGACCATCCTCTTGTTTGTAAGTAAATACAGAATCTATGGTACATACTAGAAAATATCAATTGCGCTGATTAGCTTTATTTACAAGCAGTAAGTAAAGGAAATGAGGAAATTTTGAATACTTATCATCAGTTGAAGGCAATCATTGTTCAGTGGAAAATTATAATTTGATACTCAATAATCGCTGAAAATGTCAGAAATTTGTATGGTATTTCAGTAACAAATATCAATTAGAAAGAACCACCATTTTCACCAAAACCAGCTACAGACGGATGCTTCCAGAAGGCCTATTAATAAATATCTTCAAAAATACTTTTTCAATTCTGAGTCAGAATAGAGCTCTTAGCTTATAAAATTTTGGAATATTCATTGCCTAAATGACAAGACGGACCAACTGGATTCGTTAACATCACAATTACTCCAAAAAATAGCCCTCAATGAATGTGTTCAGTTTCAGGCTTGCTAAATATTTACCCTGTTGGTGTTTAACCTTTAGCACTCTTTGCACTTACACCTTTTCGTCGCGTTGAATTGTGGTCTATCTCGAAATTTAAGAAGTACTTTGAATGTTCAGCATAAGCAACGTAACGGTGTCTGGTGGTTGAATTGTTTCTACAGAGCAGATAATGGATGAATTGTAGACATTTTATGAAACTTTTGATTTTATATTGTTTGTTCTTTGTGACTCGCTTTGTTAATATTTTGATATATTGTTTTGAAACAATAACTTTAGCTTTTTTATTTTGACTATGTAAGACGATAAACATTAATTCCGGGCAGTATACTAACGCATAGTAGATATTATCTAAAGTAGGTTAAATTAAAATGGAATCGGAAAAAACATAAAAACGCGTTGTATGTCATAAAAAATAATGAATGGAGATAAAGGAAACATAATCATATACAAAAAAATAATACGCAAGAAATGTCAAAAGGTACTCATAACTTATTTTTATCAAAGAGAAAATTAGATATTAGCAGTGTCTTCCTATCATTATCACAAAAGTGCATCAGTGTAACGTTTAGTTTATAGAGTGCATTGTATTTTATTTTCTTTGCATTCTTCGATATGTGCAAAGGATGAGCTCAAGTTTCCAGTCTCTTTGCTCGTAACTTTCTGCTGGTGTGTATTCACAACGTTCTGCCATTCTCGTTAAAATTGATGCCTCTCCAACGAATCCCTTCGTACTTTGTGGAGCAGTAACTTTTATGCACATCTCTCCCTCAACCATCTCCTCCAACTTCGTTTCTTCTTGGAAATTAATTTTCTGGAATAGCGTAACAAATGGTCTATCAAAACTTAACACCTTTCACGAGTGCGTAAATGCACCAAATCATGTACCGTTAATGTGTGTAATTATTTCCAAAACGGCAAGCGCTAAGACTGCCCCCTTATTTTACTGATAATTACAAAGAAATGCAACTGCTGCTTCGGTGACTCAGCATCCGACGTGCTGTTTCATATTAACTTTTCCGTTAATTCGCATCCGTTTCAATGTGCTACCTTCCCGGTCATGGAGGAAGAATATAGATATTTTTCGTATTGATTAGTAGAAAAGGGCTAATATTGAATCTGTGATGCTTTGCTATGTGTTTTAATTTTTTGATAAATAAAATAAATTAATTAAAAATAAAATATATAAAATGATTTTCCTGCATAAGGAAAATATACCATGGAAATATTAATGCAGGTGGAATATTTCAATTCACATAGTCACTCGTACAATGATGAAATGATTAATTGTACTATCAATACTACTATCCACATAGTTACTATGAAATGACTAATGAAATTTCCGCCACAAGTAAAACTTCTGTGAAAGTTTTCTCCAACTACTACTTTACTTTTACTTTCTTGCTTTAATTATTTGCTTACTTACGCCAATCTTCCTTTTTTGTAGCCCTAGCAATTTCATGCAATAACAATTTCCTCTTAATGGCGTATAATGTCTTTTACATGATATCAGTATGACTAAGAGAATTTTTGAAAAAATCGCTAAATTTTTCGTAAGAAAGACTTGTAGTTATTCACATAATAAGGCAAGATTTTAGGTTTCTCTTATTAGATATATATTGGATCAGCCTTTAGAAGTTTAAAAAATGAATACTGCTGTAAAGATTGGATGATTTGATGTAAGAATGATTTAGACTTATGGTTGAACTAATTGATGAAATATTCTATGACTTTTGATTTAGATACGTGTAGTCTTGCTATTACCTTTCTAGAACTGAATGGTTTATAAATTCTGACTAAATAAATCATTAATTGATGGCACAATTATTGGCTCCTTCATCTCTTTAATCCCCCATTTGAATTAATTTCAAAAAGAGTTAGTGAAAGCTAAAAATAAAAAGTGAAATTTTTGGATACTTTGTCATTATACTTAAGATTCTTAAAGTGCTTGTGGTAATAATCTATAAATTTTATCTAAGCAAGCTCCAATTTGTGGAAAATTGGCATAATCCGAAAAAAGAAACAACCTTTGCTTTTCGCGGAAAATAGTTTTTATTTGTTACCTATATTGGTCTACGAGTATACATCTTCAGGCTGTAGACATTGAGGCCTGACGTTGTCTGCTTGTAGACAAGTAAAAAGAATTTTCTGCAAATGCAAAGGTTGTTTCAGTTTTGAGATTAGGAAGGAACTAAACTGTTGATATTGTAATACTTTGAGTAACAATTATTAATGAATTCTATCTTTTTCGCTCTTAGTTAATGATAATCTCTCTCTAATAACAATTTTCTTTCCTTATTTCCTTTATAGTATCCATATATTCCATCATATTACCCATAGCTTTGGTGAGCCATCAATGGGTAGGGTCCCCAAAGTTCGCTAAGGGGAAAGTAAACACTAGTAGATTTTCGAACTAGTTAAGAGCAACGCGTCACTCTGCCAATAAAAAACCTTCCTTCGAAGCCTATTTGGAAAGGTCTAGAATCGTGCGAACTTCAACATCGTGGAATTTGAGCTCTAGGAGGCGACAACTTGGAAGTCAGATGGCTGTAGAAACTGGGTTGGAGAATAGGTGCGGATTATCCGGGGAGAGGGAGTTGAGGATGAATCTTCTGGATAAGGGGGATGCTGGGTGAAGAAAGGGGGATGGCGATGACGGCCCGTTGATGATGCATTGTGGGTGGTCGTAAGGAAGGCGGTTCGTAAGGAACGTTGGAGCATAAACGAGGGGTTGGGGGATGTTTGCAGGCTGAGGGCGGCTACGACCTTAACGCCCCATTTCTCCCTGATGCAGGAGGCTTAGGGTGGAGTGGGCGAATGAAGAGGAGAGGTATAAGATTGTAGGGGGATACGATCGAGAAAAGCTGACAAAAGAGGGAAGAGGATGAAGTGGGAGTAACGGAAGGAGTCTCAAAAAAGACCGAAGAGAAGAAAGATGACAGAAAATAAGGACTGCAGGCTAAAGGTGAAAAAAACAGGATATGAATTGGAGGGAAGAGTAAAGTAGGAAATATAGGAATATTTTGGAGTGTCTTTATTTTTTCTTGAGGGTGCATGTGAGTCCGTCTCATCAAGGTTTATGATGGTAAATGTTACAAAGGCGTATGCTTCGATGCACGTTAGCCTTTCCGAGGGTTTACAGCAAGTTCACCACAGCTATCTATGAAAATTAAACTTCTTTATAGGCTTTTAAGAGATTATTAATCAAAAAACGCCTGTAATAAGAATTTTAGGTTCACAGGGAATTGAACTTCAACTTTAATTCCGTAGAGAGAAACACTGAAAGTGAATTCTAGTCTGAAGTTAGAATCATTAGAATCATTTAAATTATCATTCATATCCACATAAAGATGTATGTACTACAAATCGAAATCCAGTTCTGTGTTTTTGACCTTTTTCTGAATACTTTCTTCCCATACACTCCTTACTCTTAAACCTTTGTCTTACATTATGTATCACTTCAGAAATTATTGGATGAAATTATTTAATATCGAATATTTTGTAAATAATATGAAAACCGTTAGTAAAAGGCTTGAAGAACTACCATATATTCAAATTTAAATACTAAAATAAAATATAAAATGTTTGGTGTAACAGGTTATTAATGATATATGAATGAAATACTCAGGGAATTATTATAAGTATTGTATTACACTTGTTAAGAAATAATAAGAACATTTGATGATACTTACAAAAATAAAAATCATGAATGTATGTTTTAACATTTTCGTAGGGTACTTGTGGAATTCATATTCCAAACAATATGTCCTTAGCTAATTATTCAGTAACATTTTGTATATTGTGCAGGGCTTTCACCTTATATAATTCATTTGCTGCAGTTAAGGTGCTGTGATTACCTTGATGATGAGGATTTACTGCGATAAACTGGTCGAAGAGTAATTTATTCACTTTCACAAATGTCCTAATGGAAGTGAAAGCAAAATTCGGAGGAAAGTGGAATTCCAATCTGAGAACAGACCATTTGCGTTGCAGAGACATGCGGAGAGAATGAAAGAAAGGCTAGGGATTTTGTAGAATGAAAAACGTACCCTTTACGGGCAGCTTAATGAGCTGTGGAGAAACAATCGCGTATAGCTGAGTGCGGAGACAAGGGTTTGTTGTCACGTTTCCTGGACTGTTTACGAGGAATAGCTCCTAATTAGGAGTGGTTTGCATGGAGAGGCAAATTCTGTAACAAACCATGCGTCACTCGGAATGAGCCAATGATTCAAGGGATTTGCGGGACTAAATGTAAGCGGATTAGTGCGTATGGAATAACGAATATCAGATGTCTCCAAACTGAATCATAAATACCAAATGAAAATTCATAATCACCGTTTATAAAATACACATGTACTAATCATGAATGAAACTGAATTTTATATTATCTGCTGCACTTGTTTGATATCTTAGTCTTAATTTTATCGTGAAGGTATTATGTATAGTTGAATATATTTAATATGCTGTGAGTTTAAAATAATTCCAGTTTCGAATTCCAAATAGCTTCATTCCAACTTCCGAGATTCGTTTATTTCGTTATTTGTAAGAAGGAATAAAGCTATCATATTTATGAAGAGTGTTACTTTGGAAAAGAACCTCCCTTCAGAGGCGTCCAATAAGATGCAACTGATTACAAAAATACCAGCTAACGAGGCGAATCATTGTTACTTTAACTCTTAGATCGAATTTTCATGACTATCCCAGGTTTTCCAGTTAAGTACGAAGGTGGTCTCTGTTATTTATATGGAATGTAACTTATACTACAGTGGGGTCAACTCTTCTAATAAGGACACATAAAATTAGTTTATCTTAAGTCGTCCAATCTTTTGGATGTGTTGATGTCATCGACTTCGGAGGAGAAGCAACTGAAGGAGGACATGATACTGAAAATTCCATTCTAGAAGGTGAACGTAACATAGTTATAAATTTCGGAGTATTTTCAATCCAATTCATCGTCATGTCTTTTTTTTCATTTCCACTACCCTATTATAATTTGGAGGATAGTTATCTATCCTCTATGGAGATAGAGGATAGATCTCCCTTTCAGCATTCACTCAAAATAAGGACCGTTATTTTACTGCAGATCGGGTATATTAGGATCTGTTCCCTGTGTTGAGAAAAAATTACAAGCACATCTGGTCCATTTTCTATTTACCCATATAAGCATATAGCTTAGCAATAAAATAAAATAACCCTAGGATTCTCGATGTTTTCAATCCTCGAAATAAAGCATTTGAATTGAGATTTTCATTTTCGTTTTCTTCCAATAAAAGTTGAACAGAGTAAATCTTAATTTAGGGTATGCGTGTAATTCGTGATCATATTTTTTGGCGAAATGTAATGAAACCAAACGTTCCGGAACAGTAGCAGTATGAAAGTAAGGGGATTTTGGTGGGTCGAGTAATCTTCACGTTTCTCACAACTCAAAATATTCTGAGGAAAAGTCGTAAATAATTTATACGTCGACATTTAGTTTGAAGTGATGAACGAGCGGCACTTCCCTTCCCACGAAGCCGATCCTCTTCCACTTTGCCCTCCCATCTTCGGCACGGTCGAAAAGACGTGACTCGGGGAGAGAAAATAATTCCACCCATTAATTTTGGCCTAACTTCATTTGTGACGCATCGAAAACTCGCGGGGCAGAAAGTCGGTGAGGGAATGGGAGGATTCCCGGAAAGACCGGCGTGAATAGCGGGTGGCCTGCGTTTCGGGGGCCTATGATTCAGACTGAAGAGAAACGGATTTCGCAGCGACCGAGTGAGAAGGGCGTGTTTTTGGTCCGCTCTGGCCCACTTCTAGCATACATCTCCCTCTTACGGACTGCTGATTCGGAAAGCGGTATTCAACTGTTTTCGAATGTGAAAGCGGGGACGGACGAAGTCGTCCGACCAGGGTATTTTCCGCGTCATGCAGTATCAAGTTTATCGCCGACCCCTTGGAATTTAAAGCCCAGGATAGAAATGAAAAATATGGAAGGCATTTATTTTGAAGACTTTATGTTTATGGAATCCTGTTACGGGGTCGTTTTCGTAGGGAGTGCGTGTAACAACGCGCGAATTCTTTTTGATGCCCTACACGCATTCGTTTGGATTTGTTTCGACCCAATGAGTTTTGAGTGGGTAGAGTTTGGTTATGTTATCGTGGCACTGCTTCATAAAGTTTTACGAAGTACGTAATTTTAGTGATGAACGGCTAGTCTTAACAATTGCTTCTCTCAGTGATTTAAAATAATATATATATGTGAAATTTGCAAAATTTACGATTTCATATTATAAGACTGTTCTTTGACCTTAAGACTACCTTCATGCATCTTATATAGAATATGTGAAATATTTTTCCAACATAAAACTAGAGAAATTCAATTTACAAGTATAACTGTAGATTAAGGAACTTGAAAAATTGATTTCTTTGGGAAATCTAATTCTTGACCGGAGAAGATTTTACTATTTAGAAAATGTATCTAATGACTAGAAGTCAATAGATAAATTTAGTAAGATATAGTTTAGATATATTATTTAATTTAGTTAATATGGTTTAGATTGTAGTTGTACATTCAATCTTATGTAAAAAGCGGTGAAGCATAAAAGCATTCTTAGTTTTACTACATAATGAAGTTTTAGGTAGAAATAATTTCACTTACTTTTTCTACGTCATAATTGCTTCTCTTTCTTATTTTCTATAAATCCCGTAGACATTTAAAACCTCTTTTTCTCATGTATTATATTAGCACTTTTGTTCATTTTAAGAAGTCGTATCAACTGTGTTTCAGGAAATGTGGGCATTTACCTAAAGTAACTGAGAACAAGTTTTCGTTTCATCTATCTATTAGTGTAATTCTTGAAATTATATTTGACATCATGGCTGAGACTCCTTAAACAAACATTCCTAAATGATACCGCAATTATTTTCGGTGGTGAAAAAGCAAGCAGCTTGTTTTTTCTTCGCTTATATTTATCTTCTAAAGTTTCTTCCTACTATACTTCTTTGCGTTAGATAAAACCAGATATGTTTTCATGAAGAAAATTTTATTTCACAAACTAAATGGATCCCTTTTTATCCACGGTCTCACAAACCAGATTCCGTTATATTTCCCATTCTTTTTCTTTACCGGCTGCTTATCATACACCGTGTTAGTCTCTTCTTTTCTCTTTTCTCGTATCTGGCAATTACAATGAAAGTGCTTTTTTGTGAAATAGTGCGGTACAAAGAGTTGATTTCCTAAGTTTTATGGATTTTTATGTGAGGTATGGGTTCGGCTTGTGTTCGTATACTCTCTTCTCTCGTTTAGCCGTCGTCTACCTCCCCCAATTCTGCAGCCATCGCTAAGCAAACATATCCAGCCATCCCTTTTTTACATTTATTTCCATTTATCCAGTCTTCGTAAACTTGACACCAAACATTCGAAATCCATTTCGAAAAATACGACGAAACGCCACCGCAAAAGCGAGTACATTTGCACTCGCGCTCGGGCGGCGGTACCCCATGGAACACTTTTTGGGCCTTCGGGCTATTGCGTCAACCCCCTCGCGAATTGGCTGTGGGAATTTGGGAAGGGAAAAGATTTCAGATAAGAGCAAAGGAAGGAATAGAGAGGAAGAGGGAGAGCGGTAAACATCAAAAAGGGGATTACAAAAGGAAGTAGGATAAGAAGGCATAGCAACTCTGATAGGAATGTGTCATCAAACAAAAGTTCTGAGAACAATAAGTGAGGAAGAGATAAAAGAAGAGAGAAAGAAGAATGTGACGAAAAGACGCAGGGAGAAGTGGGTTTGCGTTTTCTCGATTTCTAAAGGGCTGATAGAAGTGGAAAAGGAAAGATGAAGATAAACGGCAAATGCGCAGTTCACAGAGACATATTTAAAATTAGAATTAAATCAAGAAAATACTAATTTTACTATCATTCGTTTTTATTTATGATAATATTGGTCTTATTTTGGAGTTAACTTGTTTTTTAACGAAGGAATATTATTTTTGACAGAAAAAGTTCATTCGTTTTGATGAATTCAAAAAGATTTCTATCCTTAGCTAATGAGTGGCCTAAAAGCAATCTGTCATATAACTTTAGTCTTAAATATTGCAATACATAAGTTTTAATAATTTAGTGATAAATAATAATATAAAGACATTATAATCATAATTATTAGAGCACTAGATTCTTTTAGTGCCATTTAGTGTTTATTTCTTATACACATACATACTTTTTTATATCTAAGTAGGCTCATGAGCGAAAAACAGAGGAAAATATAGAATTACAGCAATCCTATGTGTGGTTTTACTGTGTTAATTGATTTCAGTTAATGCAATAAAGTACTTAGTAAAGAAAAGTAGTAAAAACCTGAATATTTCACAGATGAATATATAGATATCGTTCTTCAAATAGATAAATGCTCTTTCTTTGGTTCCATTTAGAAACTATTATGTTTATTCTTGGGATAGGTGTCATAAGTGATTGATAATGCAGAAAAATACTTAAATACGTCTGTCATTAACATTTGCTCTCGTAATCGTTCTAATAAAGCGGTAAAAACTATAAATTGTCTTTGATCAAAGCATCCAATATAAAAATACACTATCGCGAATTGTAATTTTCTTAAATTTCAAAGAACTCCTCCCAATTCCAATATTAGTATTCTTTAAAGTGCTTCGATAGCGGAGGTATTTTCGCAAGTAGGATCCCACCGGAAATCGGACCCGGAACCGTTTTCCCCAAAAGGCAAAATCGCTGCCCACTTGGCTATCCAACTCAGCTTTCGTCAACTCACCGCTTAAGCAATGAGAAACAAGTTGATCCATGCGGAGCAACTCAGCAAAAAATATTTTCGTCCATCCAATGGGAAATACAATAGATAATTCTCGGAAAAATCGGACTCATGCTTCATGAAAATCCCCCCCTGCACTGGGTTTTTTCATGGCCAGAACTGACGGGGAAAATATTTTCCAACGGATTCGATGGTATACTAGAAGGCAGTTTTCTTGCTATCGGAGGATCTCAGACAAGAAGATGTGAAAACAGAGTTTCAAAAGAGACTTTCGTAGAATGTCCCCGGATCGGCGAATTCATATCCTCCGACGGACATGGTTATATAAAACAACGCAGAGTCTACCAGACAGCCTCGATGGCCCATTGGATCGGAGACAAGTAAAGGGCACGTCTCTGCTGTTGGGGGAGGTACTCAATGACGCGGAAGGGCACGAGGTCAACTTTACGAGGAAAGGGATCGAGGCTTATGGAGCGAGTTTGGAGGAGTCCGCTAGGAAATAGATTTGTGCCTCGTGGGGCTTTGGAGACTTTTAGCAGCGACAAGGAGTCGGGGTATCTCCCCCGCCAAGGGTACGGTAGGTTGGTTATGTGATACGTTGCCATGCCACGTCATAATTGACATATGAAGACCCCCGTTTGGGTCGTGTGCGAGAAAGATGGGTGTTGCGAGGGGAAAACGAGGGTTTATGGGTCTTGTGGATGTTCCAAGGGACGGATGACAGCGGGGGAACTAGGACATGGGTGGGGGTCGAGGATGACAGGGTTTTTGACGGCGGATGAGTTTTTTCAGGGGTCTAAATGGAGTGGTTTGACGATTCCGGACCTTTTTAAAGTTTTTTCTTCCGAGTTTGTACGGGGCTATCAAAATTCTCCGGAGTGTTATGTTACGTTGTTGTTTTAGCATTATTTGTATTTCTTAAAAATAAACTCACCCGCATGAGGGAAAGCGTTTGCCGAGACGTTCGAGGAAGCAGTTGGGACGATTTCCTGGGACTTCCTTTCCGTCCATGAGTCTTGTTTTAGAATTTTTATCATGTACCTTTTTGTTTATATTTTATTTAACTGTTACGAAAGTAGTCTGTCGGTAAATTATCTCCAGAATGAAATCATTCAGCGAAGAAAAAAAGAATACGTTACCTCTGAAAACTACTGAAGACTGACTGTCTTCTCTGTATAGTACACTAGCTGACATACCCTTGATTCTCAACGGTTAGAATAGAAGTAGGATTATATATGGTGATGCTATTTGTACAGAAGTGATTCTTTACTGTCTAATCTTAACTTAGTTCGATGGGACAGGTAAAAAAAAACGAAAATTTTGAAGCTTATCAAAATTCTCAGAATATGTAGCCAATATCAATAATTGATAAGAATGTGAAAGTTTAAAGATTTTTTCCTTAGGAAACTTTTCTCATGTTCGTGCGATGATTCTATTTAAATTTGAAATGGAAATAGAGCCACCAAACGATTTAAAAGACCTTTTCTTATGGATCTATATATTCTTTATATACATTTTTATGAAGGCAGACCAATTGATACAAGAAAGGTACCATATTATATCCGGGAAATCGAACTTTATTAGTGTATATGTTTGTAAATTTTGTTTGTAACTTCTAGTTCTCGAAATTAAGGCTAACATTCCCATCCTTACTCAAAATTATAATATAGATTAGCTGTCTGTTTAGAGCTGCCCATTTAGAAACAAAGGGAGGTATAAACTGATAAGTACCATACTAATTACAACTTAGTTGACGCTCACGTAAATAATAGATAGCCCATGTAACAAATGGGACGTGAAATTTCATTATTATTTACTCGATATATTATTACGATACGGGACAGTTATTAAATATCAAAGTAGAGTCATATTGCATGCAGCTTTTGCCACACGCCAAAAGATGTCTGTCAAAAAAAATCGGGCTGTAAGAAGCACTCCTAAATGATGGCGTGTTATTGTCCATACGATTTGTCGCTTCCAATCTTTCGTAACTGCAAATGCTGAAATCTCACAAAATTTCCTCTTTTTGATGTATTTTATCATTAGTTCTTATCATAACTTTTGAACGAGACCAAAATTCTCCATCTACTCTTGATGGTTAATGAATAAAAATGGATTGTTAACCTTAACCATAACATGAATGGTACTGACTTAACTAAAACCTCGTCATTGAAGAATTAATTTTAAAATATTCGTCACATAAAATTTAGCTAGGATCATACATTAAAGAGAAAAATTAACTTATTATCACGATATTCATAATAAGAAAATGTGTATTCGTTGCTGCTGCTAAATAAAATTCAAAGCGGCTCTGGAATGTCATGGTCAATTAAGATTTTTTACCCATTACATTGTGAGTAAAACATGATTATTGTTATCCATAAATATTTGATGTAATTTTTAGTCATTTGCAAAGAACTATAAAAATATCATCGTCCTAAAATTATTTTTCATATTGTATTTAATTAATCTAAATAAAGCTGAAACGTCCTATTGTACAAGGCATTCCTAGCAGGCTCAAGCCAAATTTGCGAACTTCAGCCTCGACTGGGAGTGAAACCATATAACGGAAGTCCCAATTGGAGTCCATTAATACCGCGTTTTTCTTTATTGACCCCAATCACCACGTAGATTCACCTCTCCCATGCAAGGTGGTCGTGCCAACAGTTGCATCCATCGATACAATCGGCAGACCAATTTCTCTCATGCTCACCGGCATGGAAAATAAAACCTTCAGTCGGTTTGTTTGCAATTAATTTGGCGCAAATAATCAAAGAAACCGCATTGATGATAGCCAAGTCACGAATTGAAACACCTGTTTCCGCTCGTTTGGAATTCAGGTCCTACCCGTTATGTTCTTTTACTTCACTTTACATCGAATTTTTCTTATATGATGTTCGGTTATTGGTTCATCGTACTGAACCCAAATATAACCGACTGCAAACTGATGTTAGCAGCGAGGGTATTATTTTCTAGTTCACGTTCGTCTAAAAATGACGATGCTCATGGAAAATATGACGTCACAAGTTATTCAATTTTAAAATTCACGGAGGAGGCCGTAACTTTGCGGAATTGTGACATTATACCGAACCGAAATAAAACTGCGTTTAAAAAAAAAACAATATAAGCAACTTTTACCAAACTTTTATTGTGGATTAGTAAAGGTTGCTTATATTGTTTTTTTTAACGCAGTTTTATTTAACACTCGGTATTATTCAATTTTAACCGCTTTTTTCTCATTTTTTATTTTATTTCAAGTAAATTTGTAAACCTATTTGAAACAATTTGTTAATGAAAGTTAAAAATTCGGAATTTAATAATTTTAGGATCAAAGGATCAAGAATGGACCAATAACCTATAATAATAAGGCTTTGGTCCATCTTTAACTTACAGAGAAGATACATTAACTTTCAAAAAAGTATTATAAAAACAAAATATTTAAAATTTAGAAACCTCTTTGTCTGTTTCCATTTTCATAGAAATACACAAAGTCCCTAAACTGTCAGATTTTATAAGTTTTTTAAAAATACAATTCGCTTAATTCTATCATCTGTTACGTGTTATGAAGGTAGTGTTTTCATATTTCTGCTAAAGAGAATACGAACACTACGTTTTTAGTCCAATAGAAAATCTCTTATCTCTTCTGTAAATAAATAATAGTGACAGTTTATATAACATTAGGTTAAATATAATAATAACCCTTTATCATGAAAAAATACCTCATACATGTTTGATATCTCTGGAAAGTAAAGCTCACTCCTGTTATCTGAACCCGAATAGATTTTGAATTTGTAGAAATTTAGTGTTGAATAAATATGATGTAAATTGTAGTGGCATGTCAGTTTAATATACATAAATCATTACAATACGATGGACTATAATAAGTAATAAAACGATTGTTTTGCGGATTCTTCCTTAATTCAATGAACCATTTTCCCGGATATCTTTCTGTATTTTTCGTCCTTCATACTGTAATTAATAATTCATTTTAATTATTAACCAAACACACAGTCAAATTAACTTCTTCGAATTTCATCCTAAATCTGCCCCTCCGAAAGTTATCAATCGTACTCTTTACTTGTTATTATTGTACTATAATATTTATGGATTAAAATTTAAAAAGTCTTTCTTTTTAAGTTGTTCTCTGTCCGCCGTTAATTTAAGAAACAATGAGTCAATCTCTTTGTCCAAATGACAAATTAGTCGGCTTTTCTTTCCGTCCGCAATGACTTAATAAGTAAATTTTCAGTATATAGAATTTGATCAAAATAATCTAGTTTTTTGTGTACCTTTCCTTTTCAACCCTTTGCTAATGCTTACATAATTATTGCGAAACCAGTTTAGCATCCGAATGTGATGTTAGAGACTCAAATACTTCTTGTTCTTGGCAGACAATGCTGTTTCCCTCGTCTATGTTTTCAGCCGCAACCAAGACTTGTTTACCATAGTCGGTGAAAAAAGGAACGTAGACGGACGAATAGTTTGTGAAACGTGGCCGTCTCTCGGTTGGTTAGCTCTTTCCCTCCGAACCCCATTCAAGCATACTTTCTTTTTCCCCAGAGGGTGGCAGTGGACGCCGCACACCGGAAGTGGCAGGAGCGGCAAACAGGCAGACGAAAGGGGATTGGGTGGGGAAGAGAAAGGAAGCAAGCAAGTTAATGAGATAGAAGGGAGAGGTTTAGGTGGTAGGGCATAGGAGAGAAAATGGGTGATGAAAGATTAAATGCACTGTGTACCAAAGGAAGTGCGCCGCGTACCGCGAGTTATTTGCAGGGAATGAAGCATAGGTAAGTTGTGCGCTTACTTAGGACGGCAATTTTCGGCCATTCTCTCTCCAGTAGAGTATTTTTTCTCATCAACATTGGACCAAAATCTATGCTAATAAATTCACGAAATTTACACTAACAATAAGTCATAATTCGTATCATAGGGAATTTCTCACGGATTCTTTAAATTTCAGGTGCTGTCTCGTGATTAACCGCTAACAATGGAATACCATGTAAGAATAAAAATGATAAAATCCACTGCACGTTATCATCTGATCTCTTGACACAATTGGGTTTAAAACTTTTTCCCGGAATTATTTTGCTCTTGCATCTTTAACTAGTAAATACTATATTCTTCTATGGTCAATTTTTACTTACCCCAAACTTTTACCTATCTATCTGATTTTAAAAACAAAATATGAGTTATTTTTGAAAATTAAGTTGAGATTCCATTAGTCTTTAAAATTACTTCCTTATTTTTCCAATATTATTAGATCAATTCTGTTAACGTAATCGGAAATATTTTATATTTATGGTCCAGTTGAATTTACTTATGCTCTCTCACATCCACGTCGTGCCAAATATTTCCATCAAAAGCATTTTTGATTGTACATATTTTGATTCCTCTTCGCTCACTTTTCTGATTTGAGATTAGATATTTCTTTCATTAGTTATTATCACGAATCCTTAGCGGAAATAAATAATTTTAGAAATAACCAGTTATAGCACCTTTCCCTGGTTCTTCTCAATATGTCAGATGGGCTCATGTAACCCGGTGGA
This sequence comes from Ladona fulva, assembly GCA_000376725.2. Classification (NCBI taxonomy): domain Eukaryota; kingdom Metazoa; phylum Arthropoda; class Insecta; order Odonata; family Libellulidae; genus Ladona; species Ladona fulva. Next base: position 940,846 of record KZ308303.1, on the reverse strand, counting down.
CGCATAATTTCTAATACTTTGTCCAAGAATATGCTATCTCTGAATTAATTCATCAATACAGCCATAGTTTAAAACTTCTTTCCTCTAGAGAAGGGTTACCAAATTGACGGCTCCTTTTAAGACGAATAACAGTTTCATAATATAACGTAAGAATCACCTTTTCAGCTTGAAACCTTTTTTCATCCATTATTATTTAGGAAAATATACTACAGGATGAAAAAATTTCCCATACAACTTCTGCGCTACTTTGGAAGTACTACATACCCTAGCAACCAATTATTTACGTGCATGAAAATTAATGAAATAGCTCACAGGTTAAGACTGACCAATGAAAGTCTTTCCCCAATTTAGTTCACAATTGTCATTTATAAATCTTTAGAGGCAAGCTGGGAGCAAAGGATATCAAGCTTCCGACTCGAAAGTATAAATACCAGTGATATTAAGTAGTATGTATCATAATATATGTGATATTTTTGGTTAATCTATGATCAAATTACAGCAATAATTGTATGTAGGTTCATTATTACCACTGTACATTTCTTTTGGATTATTTATATTCTTATCTTAATTGTAATTTCTTGATAGAGGGACACAATTAGTTGATTTAATATTTAAACTTTTCTATAGACGTGACATTTCTTTAAATAAAAATAAAAACCGTGAAAAATAAGAAACAGAATAGGCAACATCATAACTATTACATAGAGTGCGGACTGCGTGAATTTAATTTTTTAGTATGACCCCCAATTGTGAAGAGTTTGGCACCACTACTCTAATGATTCCCATCCTTACGTTCTGAGTCATCTGAGTAACGCTTACCGATTTTTCATAACAATTCCAATTATATCGTATCGGCTTTAACTGAGTCTTTTTGAGAATCTTCTTGTATACTAATTTAAAAGATATGAGTGAAATTCTTAGTTTTCCAATCTTTCGGGACCTTACCTTCGTAAGGTCCCGAATAAGGTCGTAATTAACTTTTCAAATATCATTTTAAAGAAAGGCATTGCGTATCAGGCTACTTAAAACACTTTTACTGGAGTTAATCTGTCACAAAACTCAAATCATTTTGTCTCTTCTGAATGTTATTTTCGGCATACTTACAAGACTCGGGAACTTAAAACGAAGACCAAACTTTAGTGGGGATGGCGAAAATAGACATTTAAGAGACTCATAAGTGTACCTATGACGCCACTCCTTTCCTTGCGCTCCTTTATGTAAAAGCAGCTTAGAAAAGTATCTAGTTATAAGGTACGGCTGGTCTCGCACACTGAAATTCTTAAGCGCTTGTTAGCTTGGTGAGACTACTCTAGGCTAAAGAGAAACGTTCACCTTTGTCTTTTCCTCGTGATTTATTCCTTTGTAAAACTGTAGAAAAACCAATATGCCATTCAACTCGTACCTTACGCAAGTGGAAAGTAAAAGAAATGAATGAAAGGAATTCTATTGAAACGGGATGGACAGAACTCAGACGGAAAAAAAACACGACTAAGAAGATGAAAGCTAATAAAGAGGACTATCAAACTAAGGACTACCAAACTATGTTTGATTTGTAAATTTTAACATTTTCCCTTCAACTCTATTTCGGCATTATTTGGATCTTTGTTTCAATTAAAATGTTTTGCTTAGATTAAATGAGCGGCTGACCTGGATGCTTGTTAATCTTCATTTCTCTTATATGACGTATCTACTACCTTGGATGGAATTGAAGTTGGAGTTGGAAGCAAATCGGAGACGTAAAGAGCAAGTTCGCACAACTTTACGAAAATAGTAATTTCCAATCTCTAGGGGAAATAAAAGCCGCTTAGTAGGTGATGAGAAATTTCCAATAGGTCTTCTTCCTACGGATTCAAATTGGGATTGAGATCATCTTGATTTGAGATCAAATCGAATCGTTAGGAATCGTTGGCCCCTAATTTACAATGGATGCTCTTAGTGCGATCTTAAACAAGACAACCTATGGTAACGTTTACGAAACGAAAAAGCTATTTTTTCATTTAATATAAACAAAAGATCAAAGAAGGATATTCAGCATCAATTTCTTTTGTATACTTTTGTAAGTTTTCGGTGAGAAAGTAGTTCATCCTTCTTAGCAGAAAGAGCACTTCGTAATTTCCACAGCTAATTCTTATTGACTAGTTTCGTTGACTTGACCTAAGGTCTCGTCGACGAAACTAGTCAATAGAAATCAGCCGTGGAAATTACGAAGTACTCTTTCTTTTTCGATGTGTGTGAAGTTCCTCGAAGTCACTCTTACCATGCAAATTTTACATAATTCCTTTTAAGATACAAAAGAATTAATCTCTTTAAGAAGGATTTAATCTCTTTTTCTTGAAAGAATGTCGAAGGATGAGAAAGAGAGAATTGCATAAGAAATCGTTACACATTCATTCTTACTGTTCAATTATTTTGCTTTCAATCAAATATATAAATATCCAAGCGTCAATTATACCCATTCTGATGCTTGTAAAGGATTGATTTAATCACCTACTCCATGGCAAATACGGAATCTGAAATAAAAGATAAATAAGTAGATGCACTGTTCTCGAGGAGTGGCGTATTTGCTCAGAAGGGCGCCAACTTTAAGCAGTCCATTACCAGCAGATCGCCTAGTGCTCAAATAAGACAGTATAGGATTTCACCCTTCATCAGCAAAGAATAATCACTTCAGAGCGCGGAAATTTCTTCTTCTCCCTGAAAGCGACGCACGATAAACAAAACCCTTTTGTGTTAGCGAGCTCTTCTAAATTCGGAGGAGGAAAGGAAAGATGATTGATCTATCCGAGCAAAGAAAGGGACTCATCCCTCCGAAGACGAGAGGAAGAAGGGGTTTAGAGCAAACACGTCCTACAAACAGTCCGGAAAAACCTGCGAATGAAGGTAGCGCCGTTTTGTGGGGGGTCACTCGTGCAACTCCATACGCGCGTATAAAGATCACGCAACCCGATAGCATGACTCAGAATAACAATGTGGGAGGGCGCATTCACAAGCGAAGGGGGGATTGATTCGGACGCACTGCCATGGAGACGAGAGGAAGGAATCGCAGACTTGCGGCAATAAAGAGCCTCTTCCGATTGGGGGCGCGCGCGTGTACGATTCGCACGGGCGTGACTTTCGTGGAATAAGGAAGAGAGGGACTTCTTTTGTTTATGAGCCATGCCGAGGGAGGGTCTTCCACCCTTCTTCGAAAGGTTTGCATGATTGACGTCTCGTGTCTGTTTGTGCCCTCCGACGGCGCTGCCGCCGTTGGGAGGGATGAATTGGTTGGGTTGTTTAAAAGGAGATAACGGCGGACTGGAAGGGACGGTAAAGAAATTCTTTTTGAAAGTAGTGCAGAGGTGGGCGGCGTGCTGTTTGCGGGAGGCCGTTGGTGAAGCACATGCTTATGACGTGCATCAAATTTTAATTTTAGAATTTCTTTCCGTTTGAATGATTATTAAACCGGTAGGATTAACTACTCCAGGTAATACATGGTTCCCCGTGTGCGCTATAACTGGTATGAGCGATAAGCGATATAAGTTTGTTATTTTCGGTTGAAGTACTTAAGAACTCTCATCCGCGAAGAGGGGAATCGGCATAGGGGAGTTCGTGTTTGCTCGTAATTGCAGTTCTGTTTGGTTAGGCTGTCTTTAATTAAAACGAATATTTCAATTTTAAACGGTCCCAGGATGTCTCCAGCATTATTAAAATGTTGCCGAAGCATTTAAAGCAATAACACCCCAAAAATATTGCTATTTTATAAAAACGAACGTTGAATCTCGTTTTGCATGAGGCTTACTATTCAAAGGATAAATGAAAAAGATTTGCATTTTTTTAATAAACCATTTAAATTAAGTAACTACGAACGTTATATATTTTACCAAAAGAAACGTAAAGTTCGTTTATCTTTCAACGTGATTATTTATGTCTATAAGGAGAAGGAACACGGCTATGTTAATGCATTAGAGTTTTGAAAACAAGATCCAAAAAGTTTCCAGTGAAGTTTTCTTCATTCTTGAAGATGGAAATGCAGTTGCCGAAGTACTCATAGAGAATAATAGTATTCCAAATCGCAGCCGAAGAAAATTCTAACCTCCCTGGTAGGAATTTCCTAACGGTTGGTTTGCTTACAAAGTACGGTTTTTGGAGCTTGTTTTCAAAGCTCTAATGTTTATTTATTCAGAATCTTCTATTAAGCTTTTAAGGTTTGAATCTATGATATTTTTGGAATGGTTGGAAATTCTTTTATGAATTTGAGTGTTCATGAGCATGCCTCAAATGCAGAGTTCGTATACACCTTTGTGGACCCCCACTGGGAATTGAACCCGGTATTTATTTCGCCATAGGCGAACGCATTACCAACTTGGCTACCAGGAGGTCCGGAAACTCTTTTTAATTTGAGTGATATGCATAACATGTAATTCGAAAATGCTTAAACAGATTTTATATTTATTGAAAATTTTACATAAAAGAATATCGGAAAGAAAGATATTTCCGCTAAAGTAATCAGTGTTATTCTAGAAATTAAGTTATCTTAGTATTTAAATTTAGTTATTTTTTATTTTCT